>JGVQ01000226.1:0-584082 GCA_001007845.1 Nigrograna mackinnonii
AAGTTAGTAGAGAGC
The DNA here is from genome assembly GCA_001007845.1 of Nigrograna mackinnonii. NCBI lineage: Eukaryota > Fungi > Ascomycota > Dothideomycetes > Pleosporales > Nigrogranaceae > Nigrograna > Nigrograna mackinnonii. The sequence continues at coordinate 16 of JGVQ01000226.1, forward strand.
CTACTAATACTCTCTTTACTTTATATAGACTCTAGTTTAGGACTATTATTAGAACTATTAGAGAAGTTAGGTTCTTAAGATAACTTTAATCACGTTTATACTAYGTTTAACTCTACTATAGTAATCTATATAAATAACGTCTTTAAGAAGGAAGCTATAGAAGAACGTTACTATTAAGCGTCTAGCTTTAACTATTCTATATAGTCTAGATATTAGGAGAGACTATCTATAGAGTTTTTCTTTCCTAGTTTATAGATTAAAGTAAAATTAAAGCGCGTTAGCTTTTAATATACTTTAACTTAGTAGTAATTTAGAGTTTTTATCTCTATAAACTATTTAAGGTTTATATAGTCTAAAAATAAGTTAAAGTATAACTCTTCTAAGTAATAACGCTAATAATTAAAGCTTATATTAATTACTAATAATTCTTTATTATAAGTATTATAATTATACTCTACCTAGATTAACTTCTAAGAAAAGAAATCTACTAGTCTCTACTAGCTACTTTAGCTCTCTTAGAGCTTATATTAGCTTAGAATTCTAGAGATTATACCTCTAGAGACATCTACCTCTACTTTTATCTTTCTACTCTACTTAAAATACGCTAGGATAGGAATATAAAAGAATACTTCTTTAAAGTAGTAGAAAGACTCTCTACTTTTTTCTCTTATATCTAGATATTAGCTTTTCTCTTTCTATTAAGTATAGCCGCCTTTAGTAGCGTTTAGCTCTTTTTAAGTTAACTTAGTTAATAGTAGTATAATCCTAGAGAATCTATTAATAAATTAGTAATAGTAGTTTATAAATTCTAAAAAGATTTAGATATTATAGACTATCTTAGGTTCTAGCTACTCTTAGATTATTTTAGTCTTTTCTAGATCTATAAATACGCCTTTAGGCGTTATAATATATCTAAGGAATTCTATTTACTATACGTAGAATTTATACTTTAATAGTTTAATAAAGAGCTTAGCTTTTTATAACTAGTATAAAACCTACTTTACGTAGCGTATATAATCTTTCTTATTACTTAAGAAGATTAGAATATCATCTAAATAGATAATATAGATGATATTAATTAAACCTACTAAAGTTTAGTTAATATAAGCCTAAAATTAGGCTAGAGTATTAGTAAGCCTAAATAGTATTACTATATACTTAAAATAACTATATCACGTTCTAAACGTAGTCTTCTACTTATCTCTTTCTTAGATATAGACTCTATAGTAGGTATTATAGACATCTAGCCTTATAAAGATCTTTACTTATACTAAGCGCTCTAAAGATTCTATAATTAGAAGTAATAGGTATTAGTCTTTTACTATAATCTTATTTAGGCTATAATAGTCTATATAGAGCTATAACGTGCTATCTTTCTTCTTTATAAAGAGTATTAGCGCTCTAGTAGGTAAGTAAGACTAACGTATCTAACCTTATTCTATATATTCTATAATATATTTATAGAGATATTAAAGCTTAACTACTAATAAATTATATAGAGGCTAATAAAGTAGAGATATCCTAGGCTTAAGATTAATTACTAAATCTTATAGTTTATAGTCTACTAACGTAGATACTTCCTTTTCTAAGAAAAGCTTAGCCTCCTCTACGTATTAAAAAGGAACTTCTAATAGAAGTTTCTCTTCTTAACTATCTTTACTAACTAAAGTGACTAGATAGGTATATAAGTCCACGTCTAGGCTTTAGATAGTTTAGATAAAGTCCTTTATATTCTTAAAGGCTACTTTAGTGAACTTTAGCGCTAAATAGTACTTTTCTCTTTAGAATAGCATCTTCTAGTAAGTAATATTTAATTTAGGATTATAGACGTCTAGCTAGAGTAACTCTAAGAAGATCTAATACTTCTTTAGGTTAGTAATAATACATAGGACTATGTATATTTACTAACGTCCTCTAGAATCCTAAATAACTAATTCTAGTATTATAAAGTTATAGATAGTTACTTCTAATCTATTTACTACTTTAGTAACTAGCTTACCTAAGAGTTCTACCTTTAGGTCTATTTCCTTTATAAGTATTAGAGAAAAGAGATTTAATTAGGCCCTAGTATCTAAGACTATAGAGATATAAATACTATTTAATTAGTAGTTAATTATTATAAGTCTTAACTACTTAGAGTATAATGTATTATAAAGCCGTCCTAACTCTTTATACTCTTATAAGAGTTTAATATAAGTAAGAAGGTAGAAGCCTAGTACTTCTATTTTTTAGCTTTTTCTAAAGCATCTTTCTTATTATCTAACTTACTCTCTTTCTAGAGTTCTAGGTAGTCTAGTCTCTTATGTCCTTCTTTATAATAGTTATAGTAAGTAATTATTAGTCTTTCTTCTATTTAGTCTTTTTTAGGAGGTTAAGTCTTCTTCTAGCCTACTTTAGGTATTTTTAGCTCTTTTTTTAATTTATTAGAGCTACTACTCTAACGTTTCTTTTCTTTATTTATATTAGCGTTAACTATAGTAGTCTTATTTCTCTTATAATATTAATAGACTATATTAGTCTATTCTTCTAATAGTAGAATTATATCCTACTAGTTATAAAGAAAAATATCTAAGTCCTTCTAGATATAGTTAGATAAAGTAGAATAAAACTTATTAACTTAGTAAGTAGGATTTTACTCTTCTACCTCTTCTTATAAGAGTTAAAGGTAGTTTAGAAGGTTACTTAGAGTCTAATTAGGTCTTTATTAACTAGCTTTAATTAGATTATAGGCTATTTACTTATACTTAGCTAGAGTACTAAGAGCACCTAATATTCTCTCTTTAAGTATGTCCTAGGTTAGTCTCTATAATAGGTCTTTATACTTCTTTTAGCTATAATAGGTCTCTTAAAAGGTCTTAAGAGACTCTTTAACGTATTATGCGCTAAAATTAATTTTATACTTCTTAGTAGTAAATTCTATAAGTGCCTTTATAAAGTATAACTTATAATCTCTCTACTAATAGTTATAATCTACTTAATTCTTCTTATTATAAACATGTAGTAGCTTAGGTTATAGTAAAGTAGACTAAGACTACCTAGTAGGTTATACTTCTACTATTAGGATAAAATATAAAGATAGACTAACTACTATTAGGTCTCCTTACTTATATTAGTAATAGAGACCTTATAGATGTTAAATTTCCTCCTACTCCTAGGCTTTATAGAACTACTTTTAGAGTTCTTCTAGCTTTTATAAGGTTATAGCCCTTTATAGCTTATTTTACTCTTCTTAAGAGCTACTTAGCTCTAGATCTTCTAGAGTAGGTTAAGAAAACTATTATAGCTCCTAATTAGACTCTTTTAGTTAATTAGGTAGTCTCTTCTATCTCTTTACTACTCTTATAGGTATTCCTAGAGTCTAATTAGACTCTCCTATAGCTATAGATTATAACTAGGATTAGGTGTCTACTATTTTAATAAGGTTTATATTAAGACTAGGTACTAGATTAGAGTGATTTAAATATAAAGATTATAGTTATAACTATAGTATAATATTAAATAGAGTCTTAGAATAGGATATATTCTAAATAAGATTATATAAGAGAGATAAATTACTCCTAATAGTTCTCTTATAGTAATATCTATTTAATAAAGGACTTAAAGTAGGGCTTCTAACTAATTATAGGTCTAGAAGAGCTAAAACGTACTAAACGTCTACTAAGTTACTTATAACTAACTCTATTAAGAATTAGATCTTTATAGTTTATAACTATATAGAGTAACTTTACTTAGTTACTAAAGTAACTTTACTAGTTACTATACTATACTAATTAGAGACTAGAGGCGTAGATTTTACTAATATAATTTACTACTTTACTACTTCTAAGAGCTAGGTAAAAGTAGAAAAGTATTAGTAGAGCTCTAAGACTTAGGTTTTTTATTAGCTTACTATTCTAATAAGTAGGCGACTTAAAGTTAGTTAAGCTTAAAAAAGAAGAGAGGCTAATAAGCTATCTTAAAGTATAGAGGTAATAAATAAGTAAGAGAGAGTTAGCTTATAATATTATAAAGAAGTAAGAGAAAGCTTTTTAGTTTCTAGAACTTTTAGCTAGTTTACTATTCTAATTAAATAGATAACCTAGAGTTAGTTAAGCTTAAAGAAGAAGAGAGGCTACTAGTTATTTAAATATTAAGAAGTTATAATTATAGTAGAGAGAAGTTAGTAGAGAGAGGTATTACTTAAGTAGGTAAGTTAGTAACTTTATATAGACTATGTTATAATACTTAGTATAGTATTTTTAGTTACTTAGTTAATCTAGAGTATAATATAAGCTACTATTATAAGAATTTTCTTATAGTATTAAGTTTTCTTAGGTTCTTAAATTAGAAAGTTCTACTTCTATAGAGCTAAAATTAAGTTCTTTTTTTATTTCTTACTCTTCTCTTATTTTTTTTTCTTAGTCTTCTTTTTCTCTTAGCTATAAACTATTACTAGTATACATAGCTAAGAGTAGAGTATAAGAGAGAAAGTTTTAGAGTCTTAAGAGAAGTATTTATACCTAGAATTCTTTATTTACTATACTAATAAAGAATTCTTAGAACTTCTATCTCTTCTTTTCTTTTCTTAGTCTAGCTCTAGGCTCTTTTTTTTAGTATTCCTACTTAATTTCTCTATACTCTTTTATCTATAGCTAGAGAGTACCTATAGTAGAGTAAGAGAGTATAATATAAGAAAAAAGAAGAAAAGAGAGCTTAAGTAGTATTTATAGCTATTAAGTTAGAGTAAAAGAGAAAATTTAAAGCTATATCTTCTTTTTTTCTTAATTAGATAACTAGTTAATCTATAGTACTAATTTAGAGGCTATAGTACTATATCCTACTAGTAGATTAAAGTAACTTAATTCTAAAGTACTAGGTCTTATTACTAGTAGATACTAATATCTACTATTATCTAGTAATCTAATTCTTATATACTAGATTAATTATATATAGAGAAAGTATTTATAGCTTTATAGCTTCTAGTACTACTTCTTACTAGTAATTTTAGTCTTACTAGACGTATCTTCTATATCTCTATTAGTATACTCTAGACTCTATAGACTTCTATCTACTACTAGCTACTTTATTAGCTACTAGTAGTTTATTATATTTAAAGTAATTACTATATACTAAGCTATACTAGCTACTTCTATAATCTTTTATAATAAAGTTTAGTTTCTTAATTCTAGCTCTATAAGTACTTAGAGAAAGACTTTAGTAATTTTTTACTAAGTTAGTATTAGTTTACTTACTTATCTATTAAATCTAGTTCTATAGTTTATAGCCTAGTAGCTATTTACTAAGCTCTATAGCTCTTATAATTTTAGGTTAATAGAGTTTAATATCTACATAATAATACTACTAGCCTTATTTCTAATAACCTAGCCTAGTTCCTACTTTTAACTAGACTTCTCTAAGTCTATAACCTAGTTATATTATTTATAAGATATTATCTACTTAGTAGTAGAGTTTTTATAGAGATAAGAGTATTATATTACTACTACTAGCTAAGTTATATTAACTTTAATATAATATAATAGGCTAGTTATATAATATTAACTAAGTAGTAGGTATTAATAAATATATTAAAGTAGTAAATAGGAGTAGCTTCTTAGCTACTTTATCTATAGTAGAATAAGATAATAGTTCTCTTATTCTAAGCCTAAAGTTCTTCTAGGCTCTATACTACGTAGAGCTATAGTAATAGCTATATAATCTAGGTTATATAACCTAGTATTACATAACTAGAAGAATATAACTCTAATCTACTTCTAAAGTTATACTAGTACTCTAAGACTCTAGGTTATCTTAAAGAGAGGCTCTTATAGCTAGCCTATACTAGCTCTATATATAGTATAAATTTTAACCTAAATTACTTAGAAAATACATCTCTAGTTAAATCTAATTAAGTAATAATTTCCTTTTTAGGCCTAGCCGTTGAAGTCCTAGTCGCTATCGACGCTTTCACGAGGAGGTAGAGAGGGGGGGGGTGGCCACCTATTAGAAAGAGGGTGGCCGCGTATTGGTCGCCTATATATATCACGTTGACTTCAAGTGTCTTAGAAATTCGTAATCCCTAGATTGTCTAAACGACCCACTAGCACCTAATTAAAGTAAGAGATATATAATTAAAAAGATGAATAAGCTGAAATTCTTGAAGAAGCTCCCCATCTGATAGACAATGCTGGCGTAAGTCGTATCCAGACTGGCCACATTCACTTACTTGAATCAATAACCCCGACTCTCATCTCGCTCCACCTCCCATCCCCCGTCTCCAAATTCCCAGCAATGAACTCCGCACACTGTTCTAATGTTGTCTCGTACCTCCCCGCATTCATCGCACATAGCACCGACCTTCCAACAAACGGGATATGTTTAACCCAAGAGTCCTTCCAATTTGGCAGGAAGTTTGCGGCGGGGATTAGAGGGGKGACGGGAGCAGTGGGTACGGAGACTTGTGCGGATGCCGGAGTCATTGTTGAAGGGCAGAGGAGGGACCAGTCGAGGCTGTTTTGGGGAAGGGAAGAAAGCAGGCGGTAGTTTTGGCGGTGGGTTAGGTAGATGGGTATACTATTTAAGGTTATTAGCCAATATTCTGGAACAAATTTGATCATCAAATAGGAGCTGGAAGAAGCTGTTACTTACTAATTCGAAAGCATCGTTTTCGTCCCAGGAAACCACAAAACTCCCATGCCGCTTAAAAACCAAGCCCTCAACGGGCGATTCCGTTCTTTTCCAGCTTCTACAACCGCATCTAGCACCGCTTTGAAAATCTCAGGTAGCTCGCTCTTGCCCCAAGGAGCCATGGCAGCTAGACCGGCCGTGTTGACGACAGCGTCGCAATCATTATCCAATATTGCTTTCTTGATGGCGGTTGAGTCTGTGGCAGTGCCTTGGATGACGGTGAGGTTTTGGTGTATCGAGGACGGGAGCAAGGATTGGAGTTTTGAGGCTGAGCGGACGTAGGCGACGACAGTGTGGTTATGGGATAGGAGGGAAGCGGTGAGGCGGAGGCCCAAGTTGCCCGTTGCGCCTAGTAGGAGGACCTTCATGATTTGCAATTGAAGCGTAATGTAATAGAGTAGGTGGAATTTGAGGTTGCAATTGGCTTTGGATTGAGATTTTGATTTTAGTGATGGATGGGAGAATTCTTGGTTGAATGAATATATTGTGTGAACATGTATTGCCAATCCTCAATTTATGTATGGATTTGGTCCTATGGTATTGGACACTGAAACTCGGATTCGCGCCCATTTGGTTCCGACCGACACGAGCTGAACATGTAACAACTAATCACAGTCTACGCCCGACGATCAGCGTGCCAGCCTCACCCCATCAGCGCGCGAGGACGATTACTGAACGCCAAGGACGGACGCAGTACTACGGAGTATGTGGGATTAGATGCCACTAGACGACTTACGGTAGACGGATACGCGGGCGTAACCAGGGGTACGTCTACAAATGACGCAAGTGACCCTGGCCCACGCAGCCTCGAAATCCAGCCTTACGGTGATTATCTGATATCCTGATTATATGATCGGCCTCTTTCTATGGCACAACGGGAATCTGGGGGCCAGTCGGCCTAATTATTACGCCAAAGCGCCAACCTAAGCCACACGCCAGGGTTACGCCCCAGATGAGTAAACGCGGCTAGTGCATTGGTAATGGTAATAGTCTGCCCCCGCATTCGTTCGTCCGGATCATACATTTTTCTTTCAGCCGTTGTACGAAATTTACGATGGAATTGTTGGTCGTGGATATATCCGCCTGGTTGTTGTGGATGACGGGTTGGTGTTGTTGTATATATGCTGGTAGAGCCTCTTCTTGCCGATTCAGTCATTGAACAGAGCAGCAATAATGTCTTCCTCAAAGTGGGCAGATCAGCCGTATTCGCTAATCTCCACTGAACCCTTCTCCAAAAACGTACGTTGCCCCTATCACACTAGCTCCGGTCTCTGCTTCACTTCGCCTAGACCCGTCTACCAGAACTAACATGAGTGCTTGTATTCACACCCACAGTCCTCCCACGCCGCCTACTACATCGCCACTCAAATGTCCCTAGCCCACAATGGAATTATCCGAGGCCTAAACTCGATCTACCTCCAAGCACCCCACATACCCTTATCCCAGGCCCCCATAGTTAGGGACTTTCTCATTTACTGCCAATGCTGGAGCGAATCAATGCACCACCACCACGACGCGGAAGAGGAAAACTTCTTTCCGGCCATCGCAGCCGTAACAAACGTGCAGGGAATAATGGAACGGAATGTGGAGCAGCATCGCGCATTTACCCCCGGATTTGAGAGATTCCAAGAGTATGCGAAGACGTGTCTTCCGAAAGATTACGATGGCATGGAGGTCAGGAGACTCATCGATGCGTTTGCGGAACCCTTGACTCGACATCTTCATGACGAGGTAGAAACCTTGAAATCTCTAGATGCATATGATAGTACGAAGCTACGACAAGCTTACAAGAACTTTGAGAAATTGCTCATGGATACAGACAATGTCAGTGTTCTCCCTTTCCCTTTACCTTGCCATCTACCTCCCCCTCCCCAGACAATACCCTCAAGCCACCTCGCTAACGCCGTGAAAAGTACCGCATTGGCCCCCTCGTCTTCGGAACTGCAGACCGTAGTTTCGAAAACGGAATCCATGATTTTCCCTCCGTGCCCTTCTTTGTCCCATACATTATCCATTACCTTTTTGGCAGGAAGTACAGGGGAGCTTGGCGTTTTAATCCGTGTACTATGTGGAGGGATAGAAGGGAGCTTGCGTTTCCAGGGGATGGCTCCTGATTCGTACATGTAAGAGGAAGGAGGAGGAGGAGGAGGAGGAGGAGGGAATATGTATTTGGAGATGTTTATGTGTTGGGCTGTTGGATTGTCGAATGGATGAAAAAGAGGAGAGAAGCATTGGGATTCCGCAACCCTATGTCATAGTCTCTCGTAGTCGACATACATCATAGGCTAAGAATCTAGGGAACGAGGTGGATTGATGCTAGCTGGTCTAGCTCACGGAGTCTAACTATTTCATTCTTCGCGATGCGCATTTATTGTGTCATTGCGGCATCGAATGTTGCTACTCTTGCGTGAAGAAGTGCATGCCAAATTCATAATTAGACTTTGTCCTAGAAAATATAGTTTCCGCACCGGGGCATTCCTGCACCACACGTTGAACTGATTGCACTTATTATATCCTGGACGTTTATGTATCTGACCAGTACTATATATAGTATTTCTCAAGATCTCTGCGCAAATTAGAGATGGTGGGGACCATTTATTTATTTGTGTTATGTTCCAATCATGTGCAGAGAGGCGCTACGCTGTAGTGAGATAGGCATGGCTTCTTTGGTCTTTATGGCCTTGTTCCGCGTTGACGTTACTTTGAAGACGATGATAGAAAGCAGCAGATTCTTGTTCTTAGAAACACCCGGAAACATCCACTTCCTGCTCTCCAACCGCACGCAGTCCCAGAGCTGGCCGACCAAATACCTATCACCCACTACCTCTCAACCCCATAAAGCGAACCGACTACTCAAAAAACGTACTGCCGCTCCCAAACCCCTCGCCTAAACAATCCATCTCTGAGAACCAAAATGGATGACCTCCGGTCCAGGTGTCGATGGAGTGGTCGAAGGCGAGATATTGGTAGTCCGGAATATTTGATGGCAACTGTGGGGGTATGGGTGCGGTGTTGTCTAGGTCATGGTCTTGGCTTGCGTTGGGATGCAGAGCAGTGTTGGCGGCCTGGGAGGATTGGGGAAGAGTGTCAGTGGGATTATTAGTGGATGAGGGACAGGGGTAATACGTACCGGCCAGTTCACTTGGTCTAGTGGGAGCATGGAGTCCGTGTTGTTTGGGGTGTTGTCTAGGCCATATTCTGGATTACTTGGCTCGGTGGTTAGCATTGAATCAGCTGTGCCGGGAGATTGCCGCATCCAACACGCCCATGCTCGGTGTTTTTGAGCAGAATTGGAAGTACTTGAAGGGCTGATAGATTGACGTGATGTGTGAGTTGCGGTTTGGAAGAATGGTTGGAAGCCCTTGATGATGTTCCCTAGTGATGAGGCTGCGGTTTCACTTCCTTCTCCTAGTTGCTGCAGGATGGAAACGCCTTGTACGATGATGTGCTTCATTTCCGGTCCCGGTGGTTCGATTTTGACACCCAGAAGAAGGGCGCAAAGGGCAGCGGTGCAAAATAGTGGGTCCTGGCATGAATGACGGCAGAGAAGCTTTCGATCTTGAAGGTCCTTGAGTAGCGCTATGGTAGTTTTGGCTGCTCGTATGCATTCCAACGCAGCATTTTGCAGGAACTGTGCCTTATGGCGTTGCTGTTGTTGGACTGTCGTGTCCAGGTCTACCATAGCAGCCGCTTGGGTCAGGGCAGTTCGGGTCAGAAGCATGACAGCATGTTGATGACACAACTGCAGGTGTACTGCTCCTCTGGTAGAAGCTGGGGATAGAGTGAGAGATGCTGGAAGTTCTGCTTTCCATTTGTCGAGCTCATCCTGTAGGCCAACGAACGAGGCAATGTTGATGGCCAATGCTTCACCACGCGAAGAAGTATGGGGATAGATCTTCTTGACAATCGAATCCATGATGCGACACAGTTTAATCAATGTTCTCTGACCGTCGACTGATCCCGTTGGCTGCTCTACCTTGAGCTCTGCTAGATCTTCTGGGTATGGTGTGTTGATCTCATTGTCGTCAATCATTGTTGGCCGGCCCATCCAGAACCCAAAAAGCCTGTCCAGCGTATACACGCTCCACCATAATCGATTGCGGAGTTCTCTTACATGCGGATGGATCTTGTCGCCGCCAAATGAGCGATGAAGCCCCATGTTGATCGACATCCGGACCGCCAGACCCCATACATTGTAAGCGGCATCGTGGTTGCTAGTCGTGATAAGAAAAGTCCCTTGCACTGCGCAAGCTTGTATGCTTGTCATCGAACATGAAGACACAATGTCAGTGATAAGACGTCGCGAGATCTGGTAGAATCGCCATCCCGGATTTTGTACGGGCTCTGGTATTCTGATGAGTGACGGATCCATGGTGGCGATGAGCGAAAGCTTCTGTGCTTCCGTTAGGGCTGGCAAAGCTTCTTGCAAATCGTCTTGTTCTAGATCTGCAAACTGGCTGCCAAGTGCCAGGACCACGAAGAGAAGACAAACGAATTCAATCGGCCGTCTCGTCAGCGGCGTATGTTGTACGTCAAACTCATGTGTACCAGCGAGGAACGCATCCAATTTTCGAGTGAAAATAGCAGGGTGAATGAAGAAGAAATTGCTTTGGGAATATCGAAAGAATGTCGACGACAAGAAGTCGAGGATATCTCGAGGGGGCATGGCTGCAAGCAGGCTGCTTCGCAAGTTGCCCAAACCTGAGGGAATATCAGGACCATCAACCACGAAATGGCGGTATGGTGTCGTGTCCGCTCTGTCCGAGGCGCCGTGAGACCTGCCCCTGGCAACAGTGTGACGAACACTCTCGAAGAATGCATATGAAGAGAATCCGCCGTCGAAGAATGTCCTTCCTTGATCGTGGACATAAGTCTGTGCAGAAGGGGCATGTTCCACAACAATGCTTGATTCACCAGGATCGCACTGTTCTTGCATCGTCACAGAGTCATCCTGCGCAATGAGCCTCTGTCTTTGCAGGCCACCATTGGGTCTTATCCGAGTCAGTCGTTTTCTCGTCTCTCCTTCCTCGTCGTCATGAGGGGCCTGTCGCGGTCCATTGGGGGGAGATGCATGCTCAGCGAATTGGCGGAGTTCATCTAAATCTTCAGGGACAACAATCCGATACTTGCGAAGAATCTTTTCTAGAATTTGTTCTCTATCAGGAGCCGGTACATCCCTTGGGATGGCTTGCATCGGCTTTGTCGAGTCTAGGAATAGGCATGAAGAGCTAGTTTTTTGGCATCGTCGACAAGGATGAGCTCCATCGCACTTGAGTTTGTTCGATCGACAAGGAAGGCATCTGAGAAATGTCAGCACATACCGCCATGCGGGACTCAAATCTGGATCCGAGATAATGGGAAGGAGACGAACGCGGCGCGCACGCGTTTGCGCTGTTCATCGGGAACTAGCGGTCGTCTGCGCTTGGTCAGGCGTAGATGAGAGTGACTGGGAGCGGAGCCCAATTCTGGAGCCGGAGCCGGATACATGTTAAAGATCGACCGAGGCTTGATAAACCCGAATGATTCGAATAGAAGGCAAATATACGTGATGTTCCCGTTGATTAGGATCGGACGGATGCGAAAGTGAAGATCTGGACTGACCTCGGCTCGCGTGCCGAAGAGCGGAGAAGATGAACTAGTCAGGTAGCCCGTCCCTAACCACGACCCTGACAAACCATCTCCGCTTCCTGAAGACTGGCCAAGAGTGGGGAGATATGATCTTGGCGCTATTCTAGAAGAAGTGAAGCTATCTTGGGCATGATCCCGCAAATCTGGGATCGTTTGGCCCAACTACTAGGTAACATCTACCACAAGTCTCAGACAGGGAGTTTTGAGAAGTTTTTGATATGGGAGTGCATTGGTAGATCAATTAAAATTTCTCTCTTCTCATTCCATAGTAGTAAAGAAATCCCTTTCCAAAATTGCAGTGGCCTTCGTTGGTGATTTGAAAGTGTCGTTTCTACATCACCAAAGTTAATCTATATGATGATGCCACTGTATTGCTCTATCGACTCGACAACTTCAATACCACATTTTGGGCTCATTGTCGACGGGGAAGAGCCAAAATTATATATTTGTGTAACTTGAGTCAAGATTTCCTTCCGAATTGGTCCACGATGAAGATGATGTACATCACATCTCCGTGAAAGAATTGAATTGAACGATAGTTATGTTGATTGTAATTGCTTTCATTATGACCAGGGCTCCCGTGTGGTTGTGACTGGTAATTCGTTCAACGTGCTGAAGGCGACATAACCATCCTTCACCACCGACAGCATATTTGCCCTATCGTCCAAAACCGTAATATCTTCCAGAGGACTCTTGTCCAGCACAACCAAGTCAGCTAAAAAGCCCTCCTTGATCTGCCCAATACGATCTTCCATGCGCATCATCTTTGCGTTATTAATCGTGGCACTTCTCAGAATTTCTGCCGGTCCCTGAACTTTCGACCGTAGAGTAAACTCTCGTTTCTGAAATTTGTGCATCCCAGCCAAGAGATCGGAGCCAAAACATACAGTAACACCAGCCTCTGATGCAATCTTGATAGCTTGTAGTCCAGATTCGATGACCGTCTCATTCTTCTCTGCGCAACTCTTGCTCAAGAATTGATCGTAGGGCGGCGTGCCTAGTGCAACATTTGTCACTAATGTTGGCGTCATGAAGATGCCCTTCTCGGCCATCTCCAATGCCAATTCTCGGTCGATGAAATTCCCGTGCTCGATCCCAAGGACGCCGTTATCGATCATGTGTCGCATGGCCCGAATCGTATACGCGTGCGCCGTCACATATGTGTCGAAGCTAGCCGCGGTCCTGGTCATGGCTTGGATCTCCTCTGCCAGAAATTGCGGATGGCCTAGGTTGTTGAGCCTACTGGCTACACCGCCACCACCCATAATCTTGATGAAATCAGCGCCTTTGCGAATCTCGTCTCGTACTGTTACTGAGCACTCTGTGACGCCGTCGCATATCCGACCAATGCCTGCTCTGTGACCTCCACAACACTTGAGCGTAGGATCGTCATCGTTGAAGAACGATCTTTGATCCCCATGTCCACCGGTCTGAGATAAAGCGTGTCCTGAAATGAGAAGTCGAGGGCCAGGGATCAACCATTCTTGTATCGCATCTTTCAGCGAACTGTCGGCACCGCCGCAGTCTCGCGCCGTTGTGAAGCCTCGTTCAAGCATCTCCTTGACCAGGAATGTGGTTCGGAAATTGTTCATTGACGTTGGGATGTTCTTATATGTGCTCTTGAGATCCGCTTCGCCTGGCGTGGCAGTGACGTGCACATGGCCGTCAATAAGTCCTGGACAGACGAACCTTCCCTGGAGATCCACAACTTGTACATCGTGTTGAAGATCCCGCTCTGAATGCGAGGAATCTTGAGAATGGGTCACCGACTTGAATTTTCCATCTTCAATGACTATTTCGGCACCGTCCAAGACTTTGCCTTGGACCGGGTCAATTAGCTTCGCGTTCACAATCCTGAAAGCTCGATGTGGCGGAAGAGCCCAAGGCTTCTCCCCAACTACACTCTCAACTGTAGAAGCTGGTTTGGATATCTGTGTCATTCTTGATATACTAATTGTATGGGCAGAGGGGCGGTCTTGAGGTCACCCGAAAAAAAAAATCGCGCTTGTGACAGGCTCTTTACTTAAGTATGCAGATAAGCTATTGGGAATAGCCAGGGGATGAGTATGCTCTCGCCGATCTTAGACCACTTTTCATACTAGTTGTCCACAGCCCGGGGTCATGAGGCAAATCCGCTGCCGTCTCGGGTGCCAGTACCCGAGATATGCCAGAATACCGACTCGTTGCTATCAAAACACGATCCTAGGTGTGCAATCGCATGAATATCGTGTAGTATAGGATAAATCTTCCTGCTATGTCGGAGGGAAGCATGTTTGTGCTGGATTGAAGCCCCTACTGGCATTTACTGAGGTGACACATTCATGTCCGTTCAGTGATTCTTATCAGTATATGATCTAAAACTATGCCTGATAAGCTTACGCACTATTTAATGAACATCACACTCTAGACTGTGCTTTTGTTTTGCACACATTGTAGGATCGTACTCAAGCTTGAGTTGAATATTCGGAAGAAGTACACGCAGTTTTCTCCTGAGGACGTAATCGGACCGGTTCGGCACGGGAGCCGGAAATGCGCCAAGGTGCACTCCAAAAGGCCTTAGACCGACCCCATGCAGGCGGTTTCCCCACAGTCTTGATATCTCCTGTCCTTGTCCTTCTGACTTACTATGCTCTTGTTGCTATAAAATAGCATGGATTGACACTTCCTCACTGTCAGGTGGACATATTAGGACCCTACTCATCTTCGGCTGGTTTGACATACTCAGATATTTTCGCTCGAAGCTTTCACTTGAAAGAGCTTCCTCAATAACGCATTGCCACACAAAGAAGAATACAGACTATGGATCCAACGACCCCCAAGGAAGATACCCCAAGGAAGGAGTCCAATGTCGACAATGGCATCGTGGAGATCCAAACCGAATACTCCGCCGCAGACGAACGTCGCGTGCTTCGCAAAATCGACCGTGTCGTACTCCCACTCATGTGCCTTTGTCAATTCTTTCAATGTAAGCCACAATTCCCCTCAAATCATCTTTGAATTCTGCTCACAGCGGTGTTAGACCTTGATAAGCAGTCTATTGGTTACGCAGCCGTCTTCAACCTCGCCAAAGACCTCGACATGACGAGCCACCAGTATTCCTGGTCGGTTAGCTCCTTCTATTGCGGCCAATTTATCGCCGAATACATCTTCATCTACCTCATGAGCCGCTTGCCGATTGTTAGATTTGTGGGCGTGTCAATGTAAGCCGCCTCCGGAAATGTATTTGGCTATGACGACATATACAGAAGCTTATCGATTCCTACTCGTAGTCTCGTATGGGGAGTTCTTGCTGGTTGTCTCGCTGCTCCTAATAATTTCGCCGGGTTCACTGCGACGCGGACTTTATTGGGCTTTGCTGAAGGTGCTGTTACACCCGCGTTTGTTATCATCACTAGCGCCTGGTATAAGAAAGCAGAACATCCGATCCGCACTGCGTAAGCAATCTCTTGATACTCCCTTGATAATGGCCTGGGTATGGCTTCTAGAGGCTGACAAACGTGGGATTATAGGACCTGGGTAACATTCAACGGCGTGGCTCAAATCCTAGGAGCATTAGCCATGTACGGTGTCGGCGTTTCGAAAGAGACCTCTATCGCAAGCTGGCGTGTCATGTTTCTGGTGTGTGGAGGAGGAACAATCCTGGCCGGTGTACTCTTCATAATCTTCATGCCCTTGTCGCCCGATACAGCTTGGTTCCTCACTCCTGAAGAACGTGAGATTGCAGTGCGAAGGATGTCATCCGAGCGGTTGAACAAGGAGGAGAAGTCTTTCAAAACGTCGCAGATTTGGGAGTTTGTCAAGGACCATCGAGCGTGGCTCTTGGTCCTTGCTGCCTTTTTCAATACTTTGGCTTCCCCGGTTATCAAGGTTGGTTCGGCATACTTATGTGCATACCTTACTTTACGGCTGACGATTATTTTGTAGTTCGCTACATTGGTAATTCGAGGCTTCGGCTGGTCTGAACTAAACACTATGCTGGTCAGTTTACCAGCTGGCGTGATCCAGATCACAACCATCTGGGTTGTTGTCCTAGGTACGCGCTACACCTCTATGCCAAGGTGTGCTTGGGGTGTCATCTCTACGCTGCCGGCTCTTGTTGGAAACATTGGTGTCGCAGCTCTCCCGCAGTCATCAAAATGGGGAGTCGTAGTATGCACATGGCTCGCAACAGTGTTGTCACCCACTATGGTGGTAGTGCTCAGTCTCATCGCTTCCAATATCAAAGGAAATACCAAAAAATCGGCTGCAAGCAATGGGTATTTCATCTTTTACGCCGCCGCTGCAATTGCTGGTCCCCAGCTATGGACCAAGCCTCCCCGATATATCGAAGGGGTCATTACTGATCTAGTATCGATTGGATGCAACATCGCCATTTTCAGTCTCTTCTGGGTCTCCGGTACGTACGAAAATCGCAGGCGTGACGGGTTGGATGTTTCAACGAACGTTTCTGGTGATGCGGATGTGACGGATAGAGAGGATCTGAATTTTCGGTATTCAGTATGATCGCATCATATCAACGAGTTCGTAGTTGTAGTTGTAGGTGTAGAGGCCATGTAGCGCAGCAGAAGTAGCCAAGTGATGGTAACTCTTCGATAGCGATATGGGTTTGGGAATCATGCAAAATCCCGGAATGTCACCATTGAGTCATCAAATTGCTTACGAGGCTGTCTATTCACTCCTAAATTCGACCTCAGCACTACTCTCTAATCACAAGTGAGCTAGGATATCCTTTTTCGCCCGTACCTCTATCTAAGACAGGCTCGCTACTCCAAAATGACCGTCCTCCAATGCCTTTCCAGCTTGGCCCAAGCTCTCAACCAAACCCACCCAATCCCCTTTCTCTGCGCATATCTTCCCCTCCGGCAAATTATCATTACCCTGACCGCAGGTATATCCCTAAGCGATTCACCAGTAGCATCAAAATAGTTCCACAAATCTCTTGCCTCCTTATCCTGAAACTCCTCCGCATGAGATAGCGTCAACGCGACGAATTCGTATCGACCGCTTACGCTATCTGCTCCATCTTCTTTGATTTCTTCTTGTTCTACCTCAGCTTGGGTCATGTCGTCGTACGTTTCTAGCATCCCCACCATGAAGAGTTTATTTTCTCGTAAATCGAAGATTGGTCCGATACCGAAATAATGCGACTCCACCATTTCAAATTCTAGGAAAGCGGTTTGAGCAATCGCGAGGATGGTACCTGGCCGTAGGTCTTTCATATCGAGTCCGAAAATTTCGAGTTGATGCAATAGATCCGGTGCGGCAAGCGCCTCGTTACAGAAGGCGTGGTAGTTTGGCCATTGCGCAGTGAATTTGCATTCTTTGGCCGGAAACGGGTCGTTTTTCTTCCAGTATTTGGATATATTTCGTGCACAGTCTTCTTCTATCGCGACTGTCATGTAGACTTCCCATCCTTCGTCTACCTCCGTTGCTATGTGCATGTTGACTGGTTCAAATCGCTCATCTGCAGGCGAGGAAGAAGCTTTTTTGGTGTACCACAAGGCTAATGCTCCATAGAATGCTGACCATCCATACTCTACTGTTTTCAGATCACGCATTGCTGAGGACCACGACCAGCTGGGACAAATCCCTTGCGACGTTTCCGCTCTGGGTGGGTATTTCCCGGCCGGTTTCGCAGCCCATCCTAGGGCACGATCAAAGTCCATACAAGGTAAGCCGTAGTGCATCGTCTGCTCGTAGTCCGATCCATATAGTTGCTTACTGACGCCCATGAATCCATTATAAATATCGGAGTTATATGACAAGCTCCGCGATGTGTAGTTCTCGAGATGCCGGACAAAAGATGAGAAAGTCATGTCCTCATACTCGAGTCGAAGCCTGTATGTCTCGTTCTCGTTCATACCCTTTTTGGAGTTGAATGGGTCTTCGTGGAAGACTGAGTCGATGCACTCGAAATAAGCTCGTGTATTCGTAAAATGAAGTCGGCGTCTTGCGAGTATTGCTTCTTGGTATGTCCATCCGCGGGTTTGCCAGAGAGCAAGCGTATCCTCTGGAGGATCTCTCACAAGATTAGTGACTTGGATGCCTTCGATAAGTTCTGATTTCTGGAAGATTTGTCGCGGACGACTAACTCCACATATCCCATAGTTCATGCTGTCACCGTACTCAGCAACAAACACTAGCAGTGCAGATGAGTAGACGATGTCCATTGCTCCAATCTGATTCATCTTATCTTCGGCATCGTCTTGTATGATGCATAGGCGATCCGCCCAGAGATAGTTGATCCCAAGAAGACCACAGATACGCATAGCATCTTCGATTGTCCGTGGTATTTGCGGTTTGGGCAATCCCCCTGCTTGCATCATCGTTGAGATTGTTGCACGGGTTGCACTCAGAAGCGGAGGGTCAGTGTCCGGTCCCCAAACATAGCTTAGAGCGATGAATGGGACATTGCTGGTCTTGACAACGCGCCGCTCAGTGATGTTGATGAGTCGAAATTGCCGTGGTAGTGGCTGGCTGTCCTGTTCTTGACATTTGGAGTGTGTTTCAAGGCACTGGTTCACTTTGCCTCTCAGATTATTCCAAGAGACCTTCTCACCGATGCTTGCAACATGCGCGTCTTGGTATTTGTTAGTGTATTCGCTGAACCACGCATGGACGTCATGGAAATACCGGTACTTACTGGGTCGAGACATATATGTCCCACCCAATACTGATCATCTGGATCATTCCCAACTTTTGGATATATCTCGACACCCGCGATAAGCCGTGATCCAACTACTGTTCGCGAATCATGAAGGGTTGGTTCAATACTAATCCAATAATCGCCTGCCATGATATGTGCAAAGACATTTGGGGTAACAGCACACTGGATCATATGGCGGAACAATCGGCAAAGGCGGCACCGAGGGTTTGCATCTTGTTTTGAATCCAGAGGTAGCCTGAAGGAGTATTTTCCTAGAGCCTCTATCGGTGCGCATCTGACTAAATGACTGAGCCGTATATGTTGACAGGCCTGGCAGATGTCACCGTCTTCAAAGACCAAGGGTGCGCAGCTCTGACAAGGCTGATGGAAGATTGCATAGCGTTCTGCTGCAGTTGGTGGATCGTATTCTCTGAGTTTTTGCCTAACCATAAACTCGCATAATTCGCACTCGTCTGCCATTGTACACAGTCAGTGTGATTTAGAGTAAACATATGACAGCAAAGGTCATTAAATATAATGAGATTGTAGACAAGGCAACCATTCAGGGAGGAAAACCTCGGCGTTGCGACCTTACATAATAAGCCCAAGAATGATTGCCTGCTCTATCCAATCAAACTGAAATCTGGTTGAGATCCAAGAGACATAGCCGCGTATGTATTATAAGCTGCAGCAACACGTGTTCGTACCCATACGTGGTTAGTCCCCCTTGCTCGGTATGTCAGACATTTGCGTAATTGTGTCCAGCGATTGGATAGTATTGATCTCCAGAAATCTGCCAAACATCAGAACCCACACGGCGGGCGCTCTCGTGCCCAGACGCAGAACGTTGTGAATATGGCCTGCACGAATGGATGGTCATGCGGTTTAAAATTGCTGCTTTGATACTGAATCGCTTATCCAGTAAGTCTATTACAAGTGATCCTACACCCTGTTTCGAAGAGAGCACTATCCGAACGAATGTCCTGCCGCGTCTTGTATCTTTTTGTCATTGATGGGTCCCCTTCCCTTAACTGGGCTTAGCCTTGTAAGCATTCCTTAATATCATCGCTTAACTCATGGTAACTTGTATCTTCGAAACAATTGATGACTTAACACTGATAACGGATGTCACAAAACTATCAAAAGCCTGTCAATGTGTCTGTGGAATAACCGTGAAAGGTTACGTTTTTACATCGTCAAATTGAGGGAAATGCGACAGCGACAGTGAGACGTGGCATTGATGGGTCTAGGCATGATCAGATCTTGACCATATGGTCGTTGCAGAGGCTCTTCGTATATGGAGAGGTAATGGATGCAGAATGACGACCCCCGCTCCGAGTGAACAAATTCGCACACCCAAAGTGTATTAAAACACCAGCAAGCCTTCTATATCCTACGTCCCCATTGAATTGAAGATGGACGCTAGCGCGCTTTTTTTAGGGTGACGCTGCCTAAATCTGCGACTTATCTCTCGCTGGCTTTTACGGCGGACCAATGATTGCATTCGCTAAAATACATTTGCAGCAACTGATTGTGTCAATAGTAATAGCTCATGCTATTTTTATGGAGGCCGTCCCATCTCTCGTCTATCGCTCAATCTAATCCACGACATACAACCCGCAATCTTCAACATTAAACAGGTCCTTCCAAAGTAACATACGGTCTGAGGTCTCACGACAGGCCTCTAGAAGATATAAATGAATTGAAACTCAAATTCAAAATTTCTAAGAGCTAGACTATACCACATGAGCACTTTGTACGCGATGGGTTTTACATGGCTGGGTTAACTCGCCGATAAAAATGTTTCACAACCTTCGACCTATATACGTCATGCCACTACTTCTTCTACGTGATCCGTACTAAGGCTTTTATATGGATTTGTATATGCTGGAGTACTATGATGACAGACTGGATAGACGTGTCCGCTATTCAATTTAAAATACATATAGTGGTAGATAGCTAGTAAGCTCAAGACCACTCCTCTCCTAGCAAACCGCATTTCCTATCAAAGTACCTTCGTATTTTACATAGTAAATTCTCATGTGAAACGCATTCGTAAGGATCCCGCAAATTAGCTTATACGAGCCTGATACCGATTTGTTGCATGATATTGCGATGGACGAAGATTGATGGTGTGAAAGAAAAGCATGGGGGATTTCTATTGTATTACTATGAAAGAAAATTTATATGACCGGAAGCTTCGAGTCCTTTGTGAGTTATGTATTTGCTAATAAAATAGCATTTGGAGAAGCCTTTAGAAAAGTAGGGAAGTATGAAAAGGGAAAGAAATTCTGTCTGGTCTAAGGCTACTCAGTGGCATAACTGTGGGCCTTCGTCTCATCCCTGGCCGCCTGATTATAGCCTAATACCTCATGGAAACATGCAGTGATATGCTTAGGGAAACAAGGAAATACCGCCTTTGTGGTGGATTGGATGGTAGTGGCGTGGGCATAGACTAATGAAAGTTGAGAGGGAAGCTAGTATCGTCGAGATACTTCCATGAGATGCATGACTTGCCGAGCGTGTTCGAGATATCCGTTGCGCGATATGACTCTAGTCAACGAAGTCTATGTATCTTGGTCCTTGAATTTGCCTCCTGAGAATGTACCCCATAGGAACAATTATCATAAGGAGAAAAGGGAGCGCGACGGTCATGACTATCGCTAACAGGGTTTCCATGCTGGTGAATGTAATGTTCCCGATGGAGAATGTTCCTCTAAATATCAGCCAAGCGAACAGTATCCGCAGAACCACCACAAATGGTGCGAGGAAGACTAGGAAGTAGCCAGCAGTAAAGAAACCAAAACACAAGACTCTGCACAGAGTATTCCATGCCAGGAATCTTACTTGGCGCCAGGTCAGGCTCCTGTATAGTGCGTCTTGTGCGTCGTCTCGTGGGATGAGTAAACTGCCGAAATCACTCGCCGGAAAGTCTCTCAAGTAATCCCTTACCATCTTCTCCCCAAGGAAAAGCTTCTCTTTCGGCGCTCCTTGAAGCTCTTGTCGGCAGAATGGGCACGTTACTTTCCCGCCGTTCTCATCATACCATGCCTCCAGGCAGTTGAGACCGAAAATATGTTTGCAGGGGTACACCTGAATCGCAACTTCTGGAGGACCGCCTCGTCGCTCTCCTCCATAAGGTTCCCTGCAAATAGGGCATTCCTCTCCAAGAGTCTGCTCTGCGGCCGCTAATGTTGTCCGTAGCGCTGGACCGCGTAGAATCTCGTAGTAACTCACCATGTTGCAGATATGTATTGGTAGGTGCAGCGAGTTTCGTGGTGCTCTGGTCGAGATGGGAAGAGAATGGGAATTCTCGCAAGGAAGGTATTGGTGCTTTATATGTAGAATAGAACCTCTCATGTAGAGACGTTTCTTTACAAAGTGACTCATTAGTGTCGTAGTCACAACACTGCAGGTTGGAGTCGTTTGTTTACAGTGATTTGCTAGGATACATTGTGAACAAGCATGGCCATTCCTTGATGTGAAATTATCTACGTTTATGTTTTCGAGGGAAGCAAGGCATCAGGTATAGATTTAGAAGGTATTGTTTAGTATTATAGCGCAATGGTTTCATTTGAAAATCGAGATATCTGCTAAATCCAAAACTCAGCGGTGAACTGATAGCGGCATGGTGATTTTCGTCTATGTCTTCTTAAACAGGGAACTATTAAATAGCATCCGTTTTCCTTAGCTTTTAAGGAAGGTGTGGTGGTGGTTGCATGCATTTACGATGCTATAGTAGCAGGCTCTGCCTGTTCATCTTCCTACACTGAGCGAGGAATGTCTAACCCAAGCCGGAAACGATCCAAGGCGTATTATCGCCCAGTTCGGCACATGTTACAGTTTCGTGGACCGGGTTCCGAGACGAAATCCACCTGCAGGTATATCAGCCGGACATGTTGGCCATGAACAAAGTGATTTAGTGAAAATTGCTTGGCGTGGGGTGCACTAAAGGCAGAGAACAGCGGAAGAGCATATCTTGTAAAACCATTCTCCTGCACGAGAGGAGAGCCGACGAGACCTGCCCCGCAATCGGAAAAGGTCTATTTTCCGAGCCTTGAGTACATAATTCTGCTTGCCGTCTCCCAATTCCAAACATCTCTTCATACTGCACCAACTTCAACACAGCAAGCATGGCACAACACAAAGGACGGTACGAAACGACCACGTTCGAGCCTCATGGAGCAACGAGTGGCCTTTTGGCACACATTGACCGCATACCACATTACCTATTCCGCACTTCTTCACCACGGTCAAATGGTGTTACCTCCGAGTCTTGCGTGGCTTCACAGGCCGCACTAGTTGGCTTGGATCAAAGTGATATCTTGGGTAGACCCTATGAGGTAGCTGCATCCATGCTCTGTGATCACCTACTGTGGGAAGACAGGGCGGACGATAACTTGATGTCATGGACGAATTCGTTTCTCTTCGCGGCACAACACGCAATACGTCGGGAGGCAACTGATTGGACAGTCTCCCACCCGAACCAAATACACATCTCGATCATCGATACCCGGAGCGTTCCTTCAGGAACATTCCTACCCGCTACCGCTCTACTCGAAGCATACAACGTTCAAGAACGGGGAAAACTGCAATGGCGTCACTACTATGGCGAATACCTGTCTCAGGGGAAGCTGGCCCGTGGAATACTGAAAAGCACAACACTAGAAAAGCTGATTAGCTATGGCCTCTACGATTTGTACCCACCGTTTAGCGCAGTGTCGGAACGGAAGAACCTTTGGAAACGTGTTCACGATTTTCGGATGGCATGGTCGGCACGTACTGCGCAGCCCACTGTACCGACCGCCAAAGAAATCGAAATCGCGGAGAGTATTTCGACGAATTGCTTCGACTTGGACAGCATTCGGCTAGTGATCATGATGACCCTCTTATCTTTGAAGCCTAGATACCGGATGGAGCCTGTGATTCTGGAAGCCTTTAAGACTAATTCCTTGGGTAAGGAGCAGGCTCAATTCCGAGACCATTGAATTGATAACAAGTAGGAAGACTTGTATCCGCCGAAGCCCTCGAGTTGCATGCATCTCCCGAAGTCCCAGAGCACAAGCAATTTACAGAAATGATGCATGACGTTCATGCTCATTTGCAGCGTGAAAGTCAACCTGAGCGTTACGCTCTCGGAGAGGGAGAAAAGACCAAAGATGTGTTTGAATTCAGAGATATGATCGGCCAATTGCCGTGTTAGTATATCTGGGGTCATCCTGCCAGGTGATAGCTGATGTGTGAGACAGCGCATGACACACCGGAAGCTGGACTTTCCGTCTTTCATGACCTCCAGAATCTAGGAGTAAAACTCAAAGAAGAAAAGCACAAGAAAGCTACGCAAGGATCTGAGGACTTATTATCCCGTTATAGTTACGTTCCACCCTCTCCAAAGACAAGGATGATCCAGATAATGGAAGAAGAGGAAGAGGAACAAGATCTTGCTATAGACCAAATTGAGGAGAGCTCGGCGGAGACTATGCCATGGTTAGTGAAATTAGTCTAGTCAAGATCTCATACTGACCAGAGCAGCCCGGAATGTTTTAAGAGAATTAGCGAGTGTTGTTTCCTTAAGGGCCACTTCGGTTGGTGCACAGAACATGAACGAATGATTGCCGAGAACGGGACGTGTCCACAAAATTCTTCCGGTGATATTACACCTAATGTGATGGAATGTGTAGAGGTTTATGCAATCTAGTCTGCCTCATGATTACCGGGTCCAGCTTGTGCTAATAATATCTTAGATAAGATAGAAGAGGAGGTCTACTGGGCGGAAATTGAATAAAATGCAAGTGTACGCAGCGCAAGATTTCGAGAGCCAGGTGAACCACATATCCATTGATAATAAGGCAGGGGTTTAAGATCAATGCTCGAAAAGGAAGGTTATCACCGGTCAGCAGCACATAGAGGCGGCGTAGTTAGCACTTAGTTTTTCTTAGAATCAAATTGAACGGCTTGGATTGTTATCATCAGGCAATTGAACAAACTCAATGACAAGTGGATCGCCCCTTCGCTTCCCCACATTCACATGTGGAATCGTCGAAGTTTCTAATGGAACCCAGATCCTTGATACTAAGCCTAAGTTGAATCCTTGTCCCGATGCACTATTGAAGAAGATTGAGTATTTGATGCTTGGTCCGTGTGGAGTGTAGTAATCTGTTTTCACGTAACCTCAATGGTCTTCATCCCAGCCACAGATGATAGTATAAGCCACAATTGCTTCCGGTTCCGTGACAGCCAGCTCGATAGCCATCAAAACCAGGTAGAAGCGTAGAAAGTAGCCCAAGCAATACAGCCGCACATCTTCAACACGCCCACCCCAAGACATTCCAGAGGAAACACAGACTCTCAATAAATGAAGCATGTGAACGCCAGATCGACCGTATTCGGCCAATTCCAGTTTCTGATAGATGTTTATTTTGATGATGGCGAAGCTGAAAACAGGGCTTGTAAGATAGTGGTCCGGTTTATAGTCTGCAAGATACGGAAAATATTTTGACATTTCATACCTAATAGGTCTGCGAGTGCAAAGGTTTCAGTGCCCCCATAAAAAGATGTCGAATATCATTAAATTCGACTCATCTGCAGCGGAGGAGAAACTATGTCCTAAGTGATAAGGGTGGCCAAGAACTATCTCCAAGGACAGCATTTTGTAAGTAAGAGTCTACCCCGTTTCATTGGTGCTTTTTATGACGGCCGGAACGACCATTCGTCTCCAAACATAGATGCACATCCATATAGAAGCGCCATGTCTCTAAGCAGAAAAAATTTCCGCTTTCTCCATATTCGTCCCCATTTATCTGGTGCGAAGACGGCGGCGTATTGCATTCTCTGACAACCCTCATACATCCACGCAATTGACGTGGGTATCAATACCCGTAAGAAAGGAAAGTCTATTCAATATCGATATTGATTTGCCATGGTCCAATTTGTTATATGATTGAGTATTGTTCGTAGTCACGACTAAAAATCATTTGGTGAGCGATCAGACTAATGCTTTAGTGAAGCACAATATTCTCCCATGTACCAGAGGTTTCGCCGTCCATAATATCCAAGACAAATGCTTCTCCGACTAGACGAAAACCGGCTTCATCTTTCCGCAACAGGAAGGGCACGTTGACACCCTGGAATACGCATACCACGTCCCCCTTCATTGCAAATGGTGGCCCCGTTCCCATGTAGCCTTTGGATGTTACGAAGAAACTTCGACCTGAGGAATCAAACGACATCGCACTAAGCAACGCATCGTGACGAAATGGTTTCTCTGAGATCCATTGAATCACAGATTCTAAGTGCGCCTTATCTCCCTCGACACCGAACTCTCGTGCGTAAGTTGAGAAGATGTCAAGATCATCTCTGGAATCCTCTAGTAGAGTTCCCATATGGCCCAGGCAATATCGCTTCATAAATGTGAAAACGTAACCTCCATATTTCTTCCAATCATCGTCGTCGGTATGATACTTTGTTCTCAATCTCTGTACCTCATAAGGATATCGATCGGCGAGGAGTGTTCGGAAAAACATGTGAAAAGTCAACACGTTGTTGGGGTAGTTGACCCCACTGTCTTGTTTGAATACAATATTCCTCCAACGCACATCTTCTGGACGCTCCCACCCGGAGAACCCTTCTAGCACGTCTACGATTGTGTCAAAAGCAACACCTGTGATTTCAAGGTGGGACTTTTCGATCGTTGTATTGGGTATTGTACTTGGCTGAGTTGGCGTCGTTCCAGCGGTGTAGAGTTTATAATGGAAAGCATCTGGAGAGGAATCTCTACTCCTACCGGAGCTAGTCCAGTTTGGGACCCAGGAAGGCAGAAGTGTAGAAGATTGGGGGTGCTCCCGATACCCTATACCCGCAGAGCAAAGGATTTCTAGGTAAGAATTGAATATAAACGCGCTAGCAAATTTGATATGTGTTTCTTCGACGCTCAACGAGTAATCGATTTCGATCAGCTGATTCCCTGGACAGAAGCTAGCCAAAGCAAAAATGTGGTCTCGTATGTCACTACAGTGGAAAAAGGAAGCGGACCTTGCCATGTAGAGCAAATTATACCCATTATTTAATAACCCGTGCTTTTGGAATCTGTCTCGCCAAGAGAGGAGTTGCATGAAAGCAAATTGGCCGGCCGTATACCTTGTGCCGACTTCCTCTGATCCCTCGAAACTCTTGGGATCCAAGCTAGCCCAAATTGAAAATAAATTTGACGCACAAGGAAACTTCAAGTTTATCGTGAGATCATCTGCGTTCAGCTTTAGCGGACCGCACATTACGGAAACTTTCCCAGGCAAAGCAAACTCCTGGATAATCCATAGCCGGCTCCAGTATGGCCTTGCGAATAAATTGTACAGAGCATTCTTGTACGTTTGTAATAACGGTTGCTTGGTACCAGTATCTGATAGCTTTCTCGAACATCCCTGTTCTTCGGATCGAATAAACGATTTGACGAGAGATGACACATCGCCGGGTGGGTCGGTGGGAAATGTAGTTCCCCACCGATTAAGGAGACCTATTGCTACCTCACTATCATCTTTGCTCTCTCCTAACCACGCGATAACTTCTTGGGCTCCGCAATAGATTTTTGACATCATCTGGACTTGGTGGTTGCGTTCGTTCACATCCAGTTGATTGATACACAGCGCATCGACCCAGATGATCTCGGGGACCTCCGTGTCTCTAATGTGACGCAATGCCGAGGCGAGATTCGCGGTCACTTCTTGATGGATCCCATTCAAGACGATTGTAGAGGTAACGTCTAAGGAGCCCCAAACGTAAGAGAGGGCTTTGTATACCGATTGACTCTGAAGGACGATTGCATGCATGGACACACGGATTGCGTCGGAGAAACACGGGCTTGGATGGAGAACAACAACCCGTATCTCATGTTCTCTAAGCTTCTGACATGGGGCAGCAGGAGGGCATTCGAAGGTCAAGCGATACGGGTCCATTTAATGGGGGCGGTTGATCGGTGGACAAGGAAATGAAAACCTCGAGCAATAGATTTGTGATAGGTGATGGCGAGAGCGTAATGCGAGCTTGGCCTCGGGGCGCGGTGCGTTCCTGTATACGCGAGCCTGGTTGGAGCCGATCGTGTGGAAAGCTTTGATAGCTCTTTTTCATCGGATGACTTGTAAATGGCTGTCTCCCTATATATAGATAGAACGCTTTCAAATGCTGGAGTAGCAGAGTGTTGGGTGTTCAGTTGTAGGATCTTTGGGAGGGGTAAGTCCGTGATATCCATGCCAACCAGTTTACATAAGCAAAACATAAAGCAAACTAGCCATCCGGTTGTGATAGCATCTCCTACAAAAGCAAAAGAATATAGGCTCGCTAACATTGAGTTTAGGAGTCTCTGGAGATTCTGGCCTTGCATGACTGTTAGCAGGCTCTGATCAATAGGATCGAAAGATTGATTGATAATAGGGCAGACAAAGTTCAAAACTATATGTTACTTTTCAGCAGAGTAAATCTGGTAATTGGGGAGGGGGTTGAGAGTGTAGATCGCACTTCATTAGACTTAGCGATGTTCGCAACATAATTTCTGTTGATTCGACACAAGACGGTCTTGTGTGTGAATGTCAATATGGCCGGCCGTAGGTCGGGGCAATTATACTTTCAAAAGTTGCATGTGGTAGGTCTCCTAGGCTGCCGCAACAACAGAATGAAGTGAGCGGCCGAAGGGAGTAAGTCTGAAATGCCCTTCCAAAACGAAGAGTATTGTTTGTGTTGTTACAACGTGGTAGATGAAGCTTAAACTGTCTGGGTTGTGGTAGCCGAGGAGCATTTGCCCTCATCAACTATGCTGCAGCCACGATAACGTTGGCCCCACGGCACGTATCGCCCAAATAAAATAACAACTGGTCTTACCATAGACGGGCTATGCGGGTTTGAACTTATCCTAGTGTTCGTGATGGTCTTTTATTGAAGGGCGCAAGCCTCTTACCCAAACAAGAGCCTTGGCTCTTAGATGTCGATGTTCTTCTTCAACTAACGGGATTGTGAATCATCCTCTCTTTCTAGTGATCATATGCTAATTGCATATCATTTCCATAATATAAAAGGTTTGGGTCGACAGTCACTATGTAGAGCAAACTAGTGATACCTAGCAACGCTACTTGTTAGCGGATTGCATATCGGCTTGCCTGATTTGGTGGCTTTGTTTTGGTCAATTAATCCGCAAGCTTGTTCAAGTAAGGCGCAGATGAATTAGAAACGGTGGGCAGGGTATCAATCACCTGCCCTATGCTTCTAAATCCTCAATGAGCCCTCCAACCCACGGCACCTCTAAATGATACAGAACAAGCAACTTGACCAAAATAGTGATGTCTTACCTACTTGCTTGATCTGCTGAGAAAGCTCACGCGGAGGACATCAGAGCTCAGTGTTTCCCAAATTTCTCTTGTTACCCCTTCGTCTCCTATGTTCATCTCTAATGTGCTCTCGTATAGTGATAGTCTGTGCAATTCGAAGATATCTTTTACAATCTCGTCGTCGAATGTGCATGGTGACAAGGTATTGCTCTTCAGCCTTTTCGGAACGGTATATCCTGATGCTTTGACGATGGCAATATATCACTCTTTCACAGTAGTAACAATTCAAGCTTTCACAATCATAACAACTTGTGTGGGAAGAATGGTGGAAACTCGTGTTTGCGGCATGTTTGCGCGTGGATTGTCCGCCGCTGAAGCTTTTCGTATGCAAACACGCGCGATATGATCTAAGACAACTGAATATATAAAAGCCTCTTACGCAAATTTCGGTCTCAACGCAAATTTCCTCTTCCTATTCGAATAACAAGTATTTGAAATCCTCCCCTGAGGTCGTTGCTAAAGCTTCCACACCTTGACTCAAGTATCGTGATCGTAGACCACTGAGAAACATCGACCCCAATCCGCATTCCGTTCCCTGGAGCCGATCCTCTATTCCGGCGCAACAACCGTCTTTGAACCCCTCCCTGAAGAACCATATCGTAAATTCCCTCTACTAATACTGTAGGGATATGGAGATAAATATGGAGAGGAGTGAAGGGTGGATCTCCAAGCTGACTCTAGACCCAGTGTGGGATGAGGACTCCAGATTGCATTGTCTAATGATTACTGGGCATCGAACAGCGCCACTAAAGGCACGTTTGCTGATAATGAAACGAATCGTCAACGCATCTTTGTGGATAGAGGACGCAAGTCTATATCTTACTATGATTCAGAGGATCGATACCGATCTTCGTGGTAAGTATCATATATCTACTGGTTCACACAGTGCTAATGATACCTATAGAACTATGTAGGGGCAAGATGAATTCGGTACTCGGGATTATAGGTATAGAGGAGATGGCGCTGATTCGACAGGGTGTGGAACTCAAACATCTGATCTCAAATAATCTGTGTACCATAGAGGATTTCTATTTGAGGGATCCTGATTTTGACACTAACGAACAGTACGAACCTCCTTCGAAATTAGAGGTCTTTGGAAAATCAGGCTGGAAACTTTCCTCACTGCTGGAGGAGTCGATCCAAAAATGTCGAGAAAGCCTTTCACACTACGAGTCGCTTTACAACACGCTCAAGGGTAGCGGAGAAAGTTGGGTTAAGAACATTAATTTTGGGACATCTATACCATTGCAGGGAATACGCGAGTTGTCGATCTTGCTCTTGTTTCGTTACCATTGCTACAAGGACCGTGAAAACTGTAAGTGTGGGTGCGTATTCTTAAGCATGATGTGAGGTCGCTAACCATCACACTAGTCCAAACCTTATTGTACAGACTAGAACAGAGACTAGGAGGATGTCAGTGTAGGGCTCGAACAGAAGGACGAGGAGAAGTGTGTCCAAGAGTGTCTTGAACAGCTTAGAGATTATTTCCAAAAGCTTATGGCCAAAATCAAGCAAGACTTACCTCCTCCTAAACGTCAATTTGACAATGAATTACTCCGAAAACCTGATCTCAAGATCGACGATCGTCACCCACTCATATTCTTTCTTTGTTTTTCATGCGGCGTTTCCGGAGCTACGGGAGAGAGAGTTAGCCTCATGGAGTGGATGGAGCCTTTGAGAAGGGCACGAGACCAACGAAGTACTCTTGAGAGCATGAAGGCAGCCGGTAACGCAAAAGATTCCTTTGACAAATGGAAAAAGTCAAACGCAACGGGGAGATGCGGCCATCTAGACGCATTCGGCAATATGGACATGTCCCATCATCTCGGACAAGCCTTCCTCTCGAATCTCGATCCAGTAACTGGGTGTGAGTTTTGTCGGGAATACAGGGGGCATACTGAGTTGGGTCTGATTGCAAGCACCAAAGAATATAGCTCTAGCGCAACCAGTTGCGCTGAACATGTTGCTATAACGAGTTGTAACCAAGTGCGAGAGAAGACCGAGGGTACATCATGCCATAGGGGCCTCTCAGACCGTAGGTCATTCAGAGAGATGTTGGGGTATATGAACGCCGCGATCGCCGTCTCCTATAGTGAGGGTTTCATTATTCCTGACGGTCGTACCTCTCCTTGAGACCAAACGGGCCTAATTAGTTGACAAAGAGGACTCGTAGGGGTGCCGTATGTCCTTATTCTGACCTTACATGAACGAGTGGTTACTCACCGAGATTCGGTCGGAGCTGGCGTTGAAACAAAAAATACAGTAATTGTGAAGTTTGCGGAGCAATTCCAGATTGAAGAATGTCTTTGTCAATAGAATAATACATTTTTCAATACCGCTTTAGAACAGACGACATTGCAGTGAAAATGTAGACTCCACGTGCTCGACGCGCTTTGTCTGTGCACCTTGACAGTGTCTTTGTCAGCATCTTCCCTCACCTCACCCCTATAAAATCCCCTAGCCCTACCGTAGAAAACTCCTGGATATCAAGACACTGGTGCAACTAATCAGCTTCGCACCTTTACTCGAAAATGACCCTTTCTCACTTCAACCGTCCCACGCAGAAAGGCCGTGCCGCATCTACCGCACCTAACCAGTACCATTTCCCTAAACTCTCCATCCGCCCACCAAACACTGACTAACAAGTACAGGGTCTCCTTATATACACAACCTAGTCGTCTAGGTAACAGTGCGCCTGATTTGCTCGCTTTCGACGGTGGATTCTATTCCGGATCTAACGCCCCAATCGACGACACTCATAGACCAAAGTGCCCGGACAACCAACATCACGATGATGAGTTGAAATGCTGTCATGCTTCTGTTGCGGACCACGTAGTCACCCTTTGTTGCCGCCTGACTGGGGTGGGCCTGCGTAATTGGAGTGAGCGTACGTTCAACAGCTTGGTGAAGGAAGAGGGCATTCTTGTGAAGGATTATGACTGGGAAGACTTTCAACGACAGGCTGACTCGTATATTCTTCCAATTCTGGATAAAATGGATAGAATTGGGAGATACGACGAGTCGGCATATATTGAAGCTAGCTCTTGCGCAGCTTGCGAATTTCGGCCCCGAATGCCGTGGGCGACCTTTCCAGCATGTTGCGATACCCGCTTCGATCACTGTCTGCAATGGTACCGTACTCCCCATACGATCTTGGATCCGGGAGTAAAGTCATATAGTCAATGGAAAAGGATGAATGAGGATATTTTCGAACAGTTTTACGGGAAAGTGAGGGCGAGATCGGAATGGAATGTAAGCTTGCGATGTATCAACAGTTGAAAATGTCCAATGTACTGACGAATCTTTTAGGGCCCAACACGAGAGGAAGCAGTTCTTGAGATTACTCAAGATATCCAGAAGTGTAGCACCGGACCAATTTCGGATTGGTACTGGGAAATGTATCTGTTCGGAACGACTCAACGACCCCCTATAGGAATAGGTACCAAGTACAAGTACCGCATATCCATCAACTCAAAATTTAGCAATAAATGGATGGCCCCTTGGGAATTTACCGAAGCTCCTCCGGATGGGATATCGAATGATTCGAATCTCATTGAGGAGGAATACCTATCATCACATCAGGCGTACTTCCTGATTGGTCTTGAATCCGGTTCGCAGGAGGATGATTTTACGGGAGGGCAGATTGGATACATGGAATATTGTGACCGAGCAAAAGATAAGCAAAAATATTGGCGCAGTACTGGAGTTGCTGTGACGATAAAAGTAGACCGAAAGACGTGGACAGGCACTGGAATACACCTGATCAACCACTACGCTTTCGAAAAAGGCCAGGCGGAAGCTGGAACAGGTCCAGTATTACCTGATACTCCACAAGACGTTCTCAAAGACCTCGGGCTTGACGATGCAATCTGTGCAAAGCTAGATTCAACGCTCGGGCACGAGAACATAATATCTCTGACTCCTGAGCCACTAGTTGATGGCCACTCTTTGAATGAAATCACTTGTTTCCTAAACGAACTAGGTGCTACGAAGAGCTATAGAAGGTTTGATCGGGCCAAATGGCAAAGAATCTTTGCTGAGAGGTCCATAAAGCCGGTCACTCGTTGGATGGAAAAGTCTATCTAGGCTGAACTAAAGACCCGGTGGAAGAGTCCAGCTCCTTTGGTACGTGTGGTAGAACAAAGCACAGGTTTCTATATTAATTAAGCCTGCCACTGAAAGTTCTATAGCGATCTAATGTGACAGTATACAACTCTTCAGGTATTCCCGTGTCCGCCCGCATACTTATTTGCTTATTTTCGCCACTTGTGATTCCTATATGCAAGTCCGTGGACATGTAAAGAATCTAACTCAACATGATCTACTATATATACATTATCACTATTATGAGTTTCATGCCAATGTTAGAATTCTCCTGACCGGCACTCTAGCCATAACCCCTAAGTCCGCCTTGGTACTATATGTTCCTTCTATGATCACACGTCTTTGTCTTAGTGAAGAAATATTCCTCGAGATTTTTGAGCTTGCCAACTTCCGCTGCCTTTGCTATCCACTCTTTGAAGAGTATAGATTTACAAATCGTCGAAAGCGCTAAGAGTATTGTTCGTGATGTAGTAATACGCGCCTGCTGTTCTATAGAATGATGTTGCATTAAGGGTACGACTTCTCTCGTCTGATCTTTGGCAAGTATTTGATCTGCATTGGTACTGTGTGCATAGCATCTCGTAGTTGCTAGGCTGAAAATGGAATGTGTCCGTACATGGTGTACGCACTGAGCACGTGATCCTATACAGGTAGTGAAAGCAATTCACGCATGGGCTATTAATAGCGCAGCCTACACGTGATACCTACGCACAGGCCTATATCCCTAGTATATATTTAACTCTCCTACCTAGTAGATAGAACTAAGAATAAGTAATATAACCTACTTCTTCATATAGTATAACTATACTCTAGTTATGATATCATAATCAACCTATCAAGTTCGCACGAGATAGGCCATTCAACAGAATGAAAGAATTAGTAGGGCTTGTTGAAACGGCATAGCGAAGTGAAAATGGTGAAAGTTGGTCATGTGCGTATAGTGAAATAGGGAGACTGAAGGAGTTGTTTGTATGTGACATGGAAGCGCTATCGAAGATGAGTTACCAGACGGGAACTATTAACTCGAGAGATTAAATACATTTTCATTATGTGCCTAAGATATTTCACGAGCTTAATTCATGCATAAGATACTCTACGTGTTTTTCTAGACTCTATGGTTACGAAGTGCTTCGAACTGGCCATGCGAGGAATATTCACAGTCACTTAGGAAGGCTTAGGCGTCCTCAAATACGGAAATCCTGTTGGTAGGAAGAGCATTGGAGAAATATGGAATCAAAGAGTTATGAACCCGTATAAGCCGACTTAACCTTTTCATAGTATCATGGGTGGAAGTAGTAGTTATAGATGTCGCGACCTTAGCTAATAGGATACAATTTGAGGCTGCATAAGCTTTTATAATGGGATAGTTAATGCTTGCTGGAGAACGGATCCTTAGGTTCAGACTTTAAAGGCAATAGGATTCTGTTGTAAAGAGGTATTTGCGAAGTACTGGTCGTTGCCTTTAGTTAAGCGAAGCCATATCATGGTGGTAACCGTAAAGGACACACTACTTAGCCGTACCATACCAGAAAAATAAGGATTAGCGCAGGCTATAGGTGAAAACAGTAAAATGAATTTAATTACGAGAGAATCGTGTCCATTTCATCGAAAGAGCTGGCCGAATTAAGTTCTACATTTGCTTATGAGGCATGCAGTAAAGCACCCTTCTGATGTTGATTTACACCTAAATTCAATTTATTCGATAGCTGTATTGCGTAGCGTAACGTGACAGGAACCGCAAGATACAGTTGCAGCCTAACATTCATTCTCGAATCCACTCGACAATCCTTTCCCAAACGGCCCCATTGTCCAAAGGTTTCTGCAAGTCCCTCATCGCGCTTTGCAGTCCATCTTTGTCAAGGTAACTCCCGAACAATCCCTTGAAGAGTTTCTCTGCGAAAGGTGGCTCGACTTCTGGGTGCGGTTGAAAAGTCATAATCCTCCTATCTGATGAGATGAATACTTGATTGTCGTCGGCTAATGGTAAGAAGTTTTGCGCTGGCGTAGACACGTAGCGGCGGTGCATAACGCTAAGATTCAACGATCCTGTCGATGCTGCGAATGGGAAGAAGTCTTTGCCTTGCGGTGTGAGATCGATACCGACTTTGACCTGTATAGGAGAATTAGATGTAATTAATCCTATTTCGGTGGTCTAACAAGGCTGAACAGACCTCGGGACCTGTGTCCAGAAGATCCACAGCTCCCCCGAGAGACTTGTGTATGGCCTGGTGGCCCCAACAGATACCAAGCAACTTTTGCTCCGGACTATTTTCGACCGTTGATTTGATGAAGTGTTGCATTTTTATTACCCAGGGAACTGGGACGTTATGTTCCGCCGTGCCGCCGCTGAGAATTATTGCGTCGTAGTTCGCCTTGAGCTCCGGGTAATCTTGCGCTTCAATGGGGTCGAAAAAGGTGACTTGAGCATCAGACGCAGAATTATGGATAGAGTTCGAAAAGGATGCTTGAAACTCTTCCCAACATCCGTCAGATTTGTAGTCGTTTTGGAGAACGGCGATCTTCAAGGGCGAAGACATGGTGTGACAATTCTTGCCTCTCTACTTATTACAGCTTGGCACATGCGTTGAACTGAGGGAGATATGAGTAGATACGAGACCTCGGGTCTTCATCAGCACAATCTGTATTAATCATACGGATATCTCTTCCGTGCTTCGGGCTGATCCGACTCTTGCACTAGCGATAGGATCGACCATTGTTCCGTGCGTAAACAAATTGGATCGCACTGTCATTATCAAGCTTTACATGACACATTCTACGGGCCCGCTACGAGACCTAACTTCGTCATAATTGATCGCCCATCATTACAAGGGTCATATCGGCACAGAAGGTGGGTCTTCGATGGACTTGAGCCCGTCTTGGCAGCCGGGGAACTTTTGCCTTATTGGGAGAGGAATGGGATGATTCCAAGTAGCTCATGCTATGCAGCACAGCAATTCTAAACCGCTGCATATGTATTAAGCGCATGTCGAGATGGACAATTTTATAAGTGCTGCCAAAAATAATATTGTAGTGGTCATACCAAGAGTCGATGTTGCATAGCTGTAAATATAGCGAACTCTTCTGTTGGATCGCCATGATTGTTCTAAGAGCATCGCTATCGCTACTTGATATATGGTCCTGGAAATTTATAAGCCTATCGCGTTGATCTGTAGCAAATAAGAAATTGGACATGAATAATCTTTGCTGATAGAGCGAGGCCGACAAGGTCCCCCGTACACTGTCAGTGGGTGGGCTTTAGATAATGTTTATAAGGCTTTAGGGCTCTCAAAACCATCAGCAGTACATAGTGGTCACAGAAAGGGAGGCATCTCGGCTACATTCATTGCACAAAGTAGAAAGACGGTACTCATATGGAAACACGTGGCTAATCGGAAATTCAAGCATTATGGGGCCGCTAATGGCTTCATTATTTGTAAAATCTATTAGACGGCTGTCAAAGCAACTGCTATCTCTTCGCCGTCCGGAGCGACTTTCAATATTGATAGAGGCTCGTCGGTTGAGGTAGGATGTCGATTCCGGTATCCACATAACCTTTGCATGAATTGAATCTGAACCATCAAACCAAAAGAAATGGAATGATTCTCATCCAATAGATCGATGATAGCTGCGCCATGCGAGAACGTTTGAGTGTTTTATGACATTCCACCGCCATCCTGACACAGGTGACCAGCCAACCTAAGGTGCATATCTGAATCCCTCGACACCTTCCAAAGCAATACCTATCTCATCCGCCTCCCTATTCTTCTTCTTAAACCAAGCACTCATTCCGAAAATATTAGCGGCGTACAACACCTGAAAAGCAAGCGTGGTCCACATGCCCGGCAGATACTTTGGCTTGTCCTGTTCCCTGAAAATTGTGGATCCGGTGATTCCTCCTATAGCACCCACAGCAATCATGGCGGCTGCGACGGTGCCCTTTTTCGCCGGATCAGCTACGTTGTTCTGAGCGTAGGCGAGGGTGACGGGGACGTTGGCTTGGATGCCCCATACTGCGATGAAGACGCCGAAGTAGCGGACTTCTGGGGATGGGACAAAGATTACTATGAGTAGGCCGATAACGCCTATTATGGCTTGGCCACAGAGGAAGCTGTTGAGGGATGGTCAGTAGGTTGGAACCTCACGAATGTCTAGCTGGATATGGGGCGCATGCTTACGGCCAGCGGATCTTCATGCGATCAGAAAAATATGCACTCACGAGTGACATGATCACGACGAACATCTATGAAGGGGAATCGTCAGTAAAGTCCCGGGCGTGCCAGGTCATAATCGAAGCGGTTTAACTCACGTATGGAGGGGAATACAAGAGCTGAGCCTTTGCATAGCTGAATCCCAACCCCTCCCGCAAGATGAGAGGGATGAAGTAGAAGAGCGAGTAGATGCTTGACGCGACGAAGTAGTATTGGAAGCAACTGTGACAATGCGTCAGACTTATTCTTCGGACGAGCTGTGCTCTCAGCGTCGTGATGGGGAATTGAACCTACTAAAGGAGAACCTTAAAGTCCCAGAGTTGTCGAATAGATTGTCTCCAAGTCGGATGCTCGTATTCTTTACCTGCAACCTCGTTGGAAATACGTTTCACGGCAATGTGACGCTCGCGCTCATTGAGCCAGGTAGATTTCTCAGGGACTGTGTTAGGCATCATGTCAGTACTTCTGCTATAGAGGGTGTACTAAGCTAGGGAGGTCTTAAATTGATATGCTCACATTCTCCAAGAAAGAAGGGCGCCGCAATGCCAGCGATGATTGTAAGAACTCCTTCGACGATGAAGATCCACCGCCAACCTTCACTGAACATTCCATCTCCAACACTTATCAGAGATAGTGCATAGGCAAGCTGAATAAGTCGTCAGCCGACAAAATCGCAAATCTAAAGGCGAAGCACTCACAATCCCATTAAACCCAGAAGCTGCGAGCGATGCCATGTAAAAGTATGACACTTTGCGACCCGTCTCATACGTTTTATACCATGAACAAATGATATAGATTGCACCAGGAAACACTATTTACGCTATCATTAATATTTACGCGCATTCCAGCTTTGAGAACGGAGTGCTTACACCCGGCTT
The DNA here is from genome assembly GCA_001007845.1 of Nigrograna mackinnonii. Taxonomy (NCBI): domain Eukaryota; kingdom Fungi; phylum Ascomycota; class Dothideomycetes; order Pleosporales; family Nigrogranaceae; genus Nigrograna; species Nigrograna mackinnonii. The sequence goes on from JGVQ01000226.1 coordinate 38,513, forward strand.
CGAAAAGTCCTAGGAGGATTCGGAGGGCCGTCAAGGTAACCCAGTGGTCGATGAAACCTGTTGCAAAGACGGCGAGACCCCAAAGAATGATAAGCAGGCTTAACCACTTTTTGGCTCCAACGCGTCGGATGATCTAGGGTTGCAAGTCAGTAGTGATTTTGTTACGAAGATGTGGGAGTGTACCAGATTACTGGGGATCTCGGCAATGCCGTAAGGAATGAAGAAAAGCAGGAGAGCGATTGAATATCGTCCGTCTGTGAGTTTTTAGTGTTCCGGCTCAAGGTGGGGAGCTGCAACGGACTGACCAATATCAAGAGTTAGACGTTCATTCATTCCAGCGATGTACGCCGTGGATATGTTACTCCGATCTAGCAAAGAGAGACCGAAGACCACAGCAAGATACGGCAAAATTCGCCAATCGATTTTGCGACTATGTGCTGATTAAGATGCGACACACTGAGTGAACATGTCTTTTCTACTCACACTAGTTTCTTCTCTTCTTCTGGAGTCCAGTCCTCCTCAAGGAACTCAAGTTGCTTCGCGGCTGCATTGTCTTTAAGATTTTGAAGAGACACCGGGGGGTCGGTATTGGGGGCATCGTTTGCCATTGCGAGCATACTTGCGAGACTCGGAATGGAATGTCAGTCACCGATTCTGAAACGAGATGCACAAGAGCAGAGGGGGACAAATTCTTAGTTATATGTTCTTCAAACCTACAACCCACCTCTCTGTGCTCGGTAAGACCGGTAAGGTTAATGATTTACATATCTAGTGCATGGATACTTCGGTTGCTCGGGTCCCAACTTACGAAGGGTATCATCTGGCTCACAGTCCGATGGATTCGTGACCCGCACTCGTTGAGGATTGACCTCAGAAGCTAATTGCTCGCGTACGTCGCGTATTTCACGCACCATCCTTGTACAACGGTACTTGGACTATGAGATTGGACAAAGAATATACTAACAAAGATTGAAACCGATTAGGTTGAGATCCCGCGTACTTCTTAGATTTTCACCGGCGTAAACGCATGATTGAATTGGAGAGGGGTGCTGACTCACATTAGTACTCGGTCTCAGCGGGTTTAGATCCGTGAGCTACCCCATAATACAAAAGATATGTTAAAGCTGTGGATACTGAGAATTACTCGCGGAGCGTATAAGCGGCTGTGATGTCTGTCCTCAAGCCTACCTTGTGGGGCTGCGGAGAAGCCCCCGCGCACCACTCTGATCTATACTCGAACTGGCAAAACTTTCCTGAAGTATTAAATCCACCAAACTCTACAGAGGCATGCTATACAGGTACCCCCGGGGAATTGAGGACCTGATAACAACGGATTCCCTCGAACTATAGATATCATGACATTTGAATCCTTCGATGTGACAGCAATGGTAAACGCCGAACTTTAGCACTATGTCTTGAATCATGCTCAGGCTTTGCCCTGGGCGGTTAGTCTTAAGTCCGTGCGAATTTACGGAATATCTGCGTAGCTGAGCAGGAAGCCAAAATGCGATATTCTTGCATTACCAGGCGGGCTATGGCGTATGTCTTACAAGCCGAGTGTATCCTTCTCTATCGACTATTGACATTATCTATGTAACATGTATGTCTACGCGGGGCAAGGATAAACCCGGAAGGAAATCCAGACTTATGCGAAGCAAAGTGGCCCACATCGCTCTAGTGTGGGGTTGGAGAACAACTTCATAGTTATTCTGCCGTCTTCAATCAAGTGTGTTGCCATCCTGTACCTTTAATTGACGGAGTTCCCGCTTCCAGGGATACGGTAGAACCCTTCCCCTCGAATAATGACATAGACCTTGAGTCAGCACGAGTGTATGCGGCCGCGGACGTACCTTTGACAATTTAAGGGATTTTGCATCCCTTGTCTTTGATTCGCTAGAGGCTGTCCACTTTCAGACGTGATCTGCCTTGCAAATCGGTTGTTCCCGATCAGCGGCACGGTGTAGCCGTGAATCGCATACCCTAGAAAACTTATTAGCATACATTTCGGATTAACTGTACCAAGACGAAGTTGCTCTGAAGCATATAGAAATAGTATATCTGAGCCCTTCGTTTACACATATGTGCAATCCAAACTCTAAATCATATAGTTCTCCGAGTAATACACCCAACGCTTCAGGCATATCACTCTGCGAAATGGCGACTCAGAAGCCTCGATGGCAACAAATATGTGAGGTAAGTGGTTTCCAACCACAGATTCTAAAGGTATTGCTCACACATATCTAGGAGAAACAAGAGCGCCTAAAGCAAGCCATCCCCACAGCCTGGAAACTCCAAGTCACCGATGTCATCAACCCACGACCGTATCTAGAACACGATAAAGTTGGGCACATTCTCTCCAAGGAAGAACTATCCATTACAAAATGCGATGCAACTGAGCTTGTAGCACAGCTGCATACAGGAAAACTAACCAGCGAATTCGTAACCACGGCATTCTGTAAACGTGCAGCGATCGCACAAGGTATTACGAATCCACTATGTGAAATTTTCTTTGAGGAAGGGATTACGAAGGCGAAAGAGTTGGATAGAAAGTTTAAGGAGACGGGGAAGGTTACGGGACCGCTTCATGGATTGCCAGTTTCCGTTAAAGTAAGTCCGTAACCTTAAGAAGTTGGGTCGTTTGTTTGACAGAGTGTAGGATCATATTGATCTGAAGGGTAAAGATACTAATATGGGTTTCACCGCGTGGTATGGAAAGGTTGCTAAGGAGCATGCGACTATTGTTCAGATCCTGGAAGATGCTGGTGCTGTCTTTTACTGTAAGACTTCAATGCCGCAAGCCGGATTTGTGAGTGAATTTTCCTAACATTGCTCCTTTGTACGTTTTCCTAGATCTTCCGTGCGTCATAATCTTTTCTTGGTTCTCAACCGCGAATTGCGGATTTCATTCAGAGGCGCTGACCAAAACTAGGCTAATGAAACCACTTCACCTATCCATGGCACTACAACATGTTCCTACAACACCAAGCTATCTAGCGGAGGCAGCTCCGGAGGAGAGGGTTCACTTATTGGCATGTTCGGTAGCCCACTGGGCGTGGCCTCAGATATCGCCGGCAGCATCCGCTCACCAGCATCCTACAACGGCGTTGCAGGATTCAAGCCCACAAGCGGGCGCCTACCTGTTCTCGGGGAACATCTCACCGATGCCGGACAAATCGGTATTCTCGTATCACTGGGCCCTATTGCGCGTAGCTTCCGGGATTGCGAATTATTCATGCGTACTGTACTCGCTGCTCGACCCTGGCTCATTGACCCAGCGACCCACCGAATGCCGTGGAGATTTGACGAAGAAGTGCTCCCGGAGAAGATGACGTTTGGTGTCGTTCGCTGGGATCATTTCGTTATGCCTCATCCTCCTATCCAACGTGCGCTCGACATCGCAGTCAAGGTGTTGCGCGATGCCGGTCATGAAGTCGTTGAATGGGAAGCCAAAGAGCATGGTCTTCCTTCTTCAGATATCACCGTCCCCATATTTTATCCCACCGGCGGGCAGGAAGCGCGTGACCTAATCGATGGAATGGGCGAACCTTGGATAGGGCCCATTATTCGAGGTATTCGAGATAATTCCGTCGTGCTGGACCAACAGAAGAACTTTACCCCCAAAGACGTGCTGAACGCGCATGTCGCGAGAGACAACTACCGTGTCGCTTACGCTAAACGATGGAACGAATCCGGAAAATTGACGAAGAGTGGTCGTGTCTTGGACGCCATAATCTCGCCCTCGGGAACTTCGGTGTCATTCCCGCACAATTTCAACAGGTATGAGTTCCATCTTGGGTGATCTGGGGGCTAGGCTACTAATATTATTGGGAAGATGGTCTGGATATACACACGTGTGGAATCTTCTAGACTACCCAACTTCAGTAGTGGGTGTAACTTACGCAGATTCGAAGGTCGACACGTGGGATTATGAGCCTGATCGAAATAATGATCGAGATGTGTCTAATTGGGAAATCTGTACGTCTGCTTTCTCCCCATTCCTCAGGTCCCTCGATTGTTGTGTACTGACTAGGTTCAGACCAAGATCCCTCGATCTACGACGGCTGTCCTGTCGCGTTAAGCATCTCTGGCAGACCTGCGGAAGACGAGAAGGTGCTTAAGATGACGATGGCCATCGAGGACATGCTGAAGAAAGCAGGATATGGCTTKAAAGGCTAGACCAAGCTTCATGATATATTCCAACGCGCGCACTACCGTAATAAATCATCATACTCTATACCTTGCATAATGACGATATGGTCCTGACTCACGGCATAAATCAACACGGCGAGATCAATCGAAAGGTGTTTTCACCCGGCGCGGGCAAATTTGCACTCATCATGACTTCGTTGTCTACATACACGTAATGTTGCCTTGACCAAACAAAGACTTGGAAAAGTGACCATGCAGGCTTTTGAAGCAGCAATCACTCTGGGAACAACCAAGGACGCCGATGAATCTCACCCATATGCAGTATAGCAGACCTAGTCTCTGATAACTTTTAAATGGGGCCCTCGTTTTTTAGTGTCATTTGCTATTAGATATCGACTATTTCCACTTCCTGCCCGCCATGCAAACTCTAACACATGTTATTCTACATGATCCTACTGAACCTAGTCCATGGTCTATTCGAAACGCAGACGTAGCATTTGACCAGCCTAGGTGAGAGCTCGCACATGCCCGTTACACCAAGTTCGCTTCGTAAATGAGCGGGAACTGGAATGTGCTAGCCACTAAAGATGTAGATCATGACTAGAGCCAGAGAAAATACATTCGAGATACGTCGCAGCCCCACTCCATGGCCATTGTACTGAAGCGGCTTGCAATAGACGCCAAGCAGCGAAGCCGTGTTTCGGTCTCTCTGGCCCGGCGTTAGCTAGGTGTTGGCGTGAGCTTACGGTGGAGAAAGCGCACGAGAAAGCTAGTCTGCATCGGGGGAGGGAAAAGAGAGCAACAATAGACCCACATCTTGGTAAGAGGCTAATCTCTGTAGGGCCTAGGGTTGCTTCGGTCAATCTCAATCGTAACGCTATACGATGATGCTTGATGCCATGGAGCGGGATAGTATTATCATTCACCATATGCCGAGCTCCGGTATATTGCTCGGTCACTTTATTTCCTGTGCCGCTTTCGCTGATACCTATGCACTGGCTGAAAATTGATCGATTCAATCTAGCGTATTATTAACACATAGGAGCTTTCCTCACCCGCCACAAAACAGCTCTGAAGTCGCACAGCGAAGTGGCGATAGTCTAAGAGCGAATTTTAGGGTATTCGTTAAGATATTTGGAGCGGCGTTTGCGTGATCATTGTGCACTAGCATCTGGTTCTCCCTCCCATCGTCACCCCAATGGCAACAGCGACTATTAAACCCACTCATGCCACGCACCACCATATTTGAATACTTTCTGACCCGTATGCCCCGATTGCCCCCTATTACTGTCGATGATGTTCGGTTGCTGTGGTCCTTCTGCCCATTTGAGATATCCGACTTCACATGAGCTATAGCTGACCTCTGGTTGATCATGGTAGAATGCATCATACTTATCAGCCAAAGCATCTAAGAGCGATGATACGCCGCTTTCCGGATGTAGGACTCTCCACGGCTCCCTACATTCGTCTCCCTTGCATGATTTGAGAACCATCATCAAAGCATTGAGTCGTGTGATGATCTCCTCAAACGACCTACCGGCTATATTATACTCTCTCGACGGCGAAGCATTGGAGAAGTAATTATATACTTGGCCAGGGTCAATCTATTCACTCGTCAACGAATGCGACTCATAAATTCTTGTCATCAGAGTAGTTCAAACTTACAATATTATCATAATATTCCTTCTCCCCAGTGCACCACACAGCATAGTACAGCGAGTAACTTTCCCCAAGTACACGAAGTCCCTTATATGTGTTATTGGGCCCGAGATCATGACTCCCGGTATGCGGGCTGTACACATCACCCAGCTTGCCAAAAAGGCCTTCCCCAATGACATTTCCCCACATCTCGATATTTACGTGTTCTCCTCGTTTCGAGGTTTCAGATTGCCATAGATCGATGGCAGCGCCGTCAAAATCATCGCGAGCGTGTTCGCCAGTCAGGCTGAGAATCGTGGGAGCTAGGTCTGTGTGTGAAGTGACTTGCTCAGCGACGTGCCCGGCTCGTATTCCTGGGCCGCGGACGATGAGCGGGATGTGGATGTCGGTATCGAAACCACACATTTTGCCCGCATGCAAACCTATATATGGCCCGTATCAATCACATGGTTTAGAAATTGCCGGGCAGATGTGTGAACTTACGGTGCTGTGAGAGATGAAATCCATTGTCGGAAGTGAAGAAGATATAAGTTGTGTCAAGTACACCTTTCCTTTCCAAAATCTTAACTAGCTGCTCGACCATCTCGTCAACGGATTGCAAAGACCGGAGCCTAGCTCGCTGGAACTCGTCGTTGTATGCGATGACTGTGTCATTGAGTCTTGGTAAGTCCCTCATCCATGAGACTCCACCATGCGTTTCAGGGTTGAAGTTTTCTGTACGCGGAATCTTGTAATCTTTGAAGAGGTGTGCATGCCTGGGGGCATATCCAGGGATATCAGAGATGTGCTCCGTCCCACCATCTCCGAAGCTGAAGTCTGCGTGTGGGGCTATGGGAGCTACTGTGAGCATCCAAGGGTCGTCATGCAAGGTTGCTTCCTCCAAGAAGTCGTAGGCCTTGAGTGCGACAACGTCGGGAGAATATTCGCCTTTGTAGCTAACAGGTGGCTGGCCGTTCCTCGACATCATCGCATTCCAATACTGGTAAGTGTAGGGATCAAGAAGAAAGTCTGAGCCATTAAATCCTTTTACCAGGGGTTTATCGTAGTTGTCTACATTGTGATGGTTCCATAGTTTGCCAGTGTAGTAAGTGTTGTAGCCAGATTGTTGCATCCAGATTGGAAGCCAGTCGTCGTTGATGCCTTGCTCGATAATTTTTGGGTAGCCACCTCCGCATCAAATTAGTGTCCGATTTTTATACTGAAACTATGAAACTTACCATAAGGCGGGAAAACATCAGTCACGTTAGTATTATGGGCTGCACGGCCTGTCCATAAATTCACCCGAGAAGGGCAGCAGAGAGCGACTGTGCAAAAGTGCTGGGCAAAAGTTGTGCCTTCGTTGATCACATACTTTTGCAGCAATGGCATGTGTTCCTGACATTGTACTCGCATTAGAGAGCAACCGGCTACTCATGCATCAAGTATGACCTACCAGTGAATTCATATGCAAGTCCTGGTCGTCTGTGATAACGAACAAAATGTTCGGCTTGCTCGTCGTTTCAGCTCTCAATAGTTGCGATCCTCCTAAAAGGAGTAGCAGTTTCGCCAGCAAAGTAGCCATGGTCCGTAACTCGGATTCCCCTAAGACTCAGCACAACTCACGCAGCTCTATGGTCTTTGAGAAGATAGAAAATGCTAATACGTTCCTAATTATTATTGTATTTTAAGAAAAGCTGGTCTAGCAATTATCTCTGTGTAACATGGGCGAACGAGCACAAGCACAACGTTGAGCCATTCCGAACGGGGAATTTAGTGCAATGGCGTATAGCATCACCGGCTGCTTTGCCTGCGAATTACCGAGCCGCTCTATGGAAGTCTTCCCCGCCGTGGAGATGTGCGAGGGAATTGTGCGCTAACTGGGCTACACTCGGGAATTCCCTGGGGACCGATCGGGAATCACCGACAACCTGACTCGTGGCTACATGTAAGCCTGCGTCATCACGACTCGCAGGCCGCAGGAGGATCTATCGTGTTGGTCACTTTCACTACCACCTTGGATTTTAGGCACGCGTTGGCATAGGACCACATTTCTACGCTATACCTCGTTTTTGATCGCATTATCTGTGTTACACTTAAAGCGATGATCACCAAGCGCTCCCGCACGGAAAAAAAGCTTGTAAACAAGAGGCATTTCTCGACCTCTTCTGCCTATTGAATCTCCACGCAATTGGAGTAAACGCCGTTCACCGACAGAAAGTATCAACATACCACTTTATATGCAGTTGCACGCCAACGTCCTTTGCTTTACTATTCGGAAAAATCCTTTGCTAGGCTGGCGTTGTTGGACAATTCTTTACGTGCGTTGACGAGATTGACGAAATTTTCAGAAGTGATGGGATGACTTGATTGTTCGAACAGTAGATATACTTCCCAAGTGGGTATTTGCGTCTTTTGCCCAAGCTTGAATAGATTTTTTTTCTTTCTCCTTTTTTTTGGCCATCTACTGCCGACCATTTTAGCTATATCATGCTATCTATTTTGACGTGAGACTCCTTTCCTTCTGTAGAAAACTTAGCAGCGTGCAAAGTACTGAGGATATCAACCCGACGACTGCAGTTTCTTAGTCAAAGATCAATATCACAATGTGAATGTTTGCTTACGGAACACATTGTGAAATCTGTCAATGTAGACTGGCAATATTGCATTGCGTACCTCGCCATGTAAGCTCTGCACATAGCTGATGTCTGATAATGATTTTCGAACGATCTATGACGTCTTTATTAGAGACTGCCTCTGCATTGCTTTGAAAAGTGAGGGCTACTCACATCTTCCCGATCTGAAAATGACGAAAGGGCTTTCATGAGGCTAGTCCCTAACGAAGTTTGGAAGACAGCAGTTCCGATGCTGACTCCAGCAATCATAGCCACATTGACACTGAGATATAAACCAGATGCAGCTATAGCAATATCTTCCTTCTCGACGCTGGCGGTCAGCCCGATAAATATAGCCGAGTAGGCAACGCCAAGAGCAAATCCAACTGGTGCAATGACCAAGGCAATCCATATGCTTGTGTTGCCCTTCCAGAGAATAATAAACCCAGTGAATGCCAGAATAGAGCAGAGAGAGCCAAATATTGTTGGAAGTTTATACCGATAAGTTCTAGGCCGTCAAGTTAGCCATTTACAATCTTGGTCTTTAAACGTGGCTCTCAAAGGCTTGCCTATCAATCCAGGCTCCAGCTAATAGACCACCCACAGTATTGCCCACGGCAGAAAGTACTAGATATGCCCCAGATTCTCCAACGCTGGCAGATTTGCAGATTTGGAAGTACAAAGGAACAATGAAAGTCATCTGCTGTCGTCAGCTAAACTGATCTAGATTTAGTCCCGAAGGTGTCTCACAGAAGAAATGGCAAGATGCTGCAAGAACAGTGTACAGTATGACAGAACCACCGCTGGTCGAGCGAGAAGTGTAAGAGGAAATATAGGTTCTTTGGCGAAATATTTCTCCACAATCGCAAAGGCTAACGAGCAAATCACGGTTGTAGTGCCCAGAATAATGATGGCGGGATGCGACCATCTTAATGCCTGACCGCCCATGTCCAATATAATCATCGAACACATAATGGCCATTGTCATGAAGAAAGCTCCTGCGAAGTCTATCCTTTTGAGTTTCTGTGTGAGCCTGGTTTCGACACGTTCGACCGGTGACTCGAGTTTGAATTCAATCAAGATCAAACCAACCAGTACTAAAGGACACTGGATAAGGAAAGGCCTAGATGAGGTGCTTCAGCATCATGAATCCGAAGACAAACAATAGGTAATCTATACCAGCGCCATCCCAGCAGCTGCGCTAACATTCCTCCAATCACGGCTCCACAAGCCCTCCCAGCGGTCTGAACGAGGTTCACATAGCTGCGAAACGTAGCTACTTTACTGAGAGGCACTAAGTCAGTGAGAATGATAGACACCATACAGACCATGCCCGCTCCTCCACACCCTTCTAGGGCCCGAGAAGCTATAATCTGGGGCATGCTTTGTGCGAGCCCGGAGCCCAATGTACCAGTCGCGAAAAGCAGATATGACACCTGTAAGCACCTCTTCCTTCCAAAGATATCACTCATTTTGCCGTACTCGTCATCTGTTAGCACGACAGGGATGTTTTATCTTGTAAGCTTAACTTACCAATGGCTGAACCGCACATTGTGCAAGCATATAGCTAGTGAGCAACATAGTCCCATTCTGCAGAGCTTTGAACTCGGAGGATATCTGACCGTAAGTTGCAAGTACGAGGCAAGTGTCTGCTTGCGATACGAAGACTCCTATTGTTTATCAGTGGGATTGTCTGAGGCATAGCTTGACGCGGTGCTCACCTATCAGCAAAACAGAAATGATACCAAATACAGATCTTTCAACTACAGGTGGTTCGTCAAGTATGCCAGGTAAGCCATGCGCGACTTCGCTTTCGATCACATCTCTTATCAATGGCGTTGTTTCGTCGAGTATAGCCTCCTCTGTGTATCGAGGAGACTTTGCCAGTCCACCCACCATTTTGAAATAATAAATTTCTCGACCAGCGACATGGATGAAGGCCGAAATCTGTTATATCATCCCACAATCTTAGTCGGTACGCCTGTACCATACAATCCCGAAAATTAAAAGTCGCAAGGCCTGTAAGTTAGGGGAAGACCGAAACTCGGGTATTCCCGCCAAGGCAGTTGTCTACGCCATCTACGGCACAGACTTTGCGCTGATCTCGATTGTTCGGGCAACTTGATCCGGCAAGCAGTTTCCGAACCATCTCTTGGGCTAGGAACAACTGTGGACATTGCCGTGGACTTGTATAAGCCATGCTCGTGTGATACCTGCGTCAGGCATTGGATGACGAACCCACACGTGAATACTCGTGAATCCATCGGTTTTGATTGTAAATTCGTCCGCTATTAACCACACCTCTATGTGCTCTTAAAAGTCATTGAACTGCCATCTTTTATGTTACTCTTGAACTAATTCCGTGAGCAATTGCTCAACCAAGTCATTCATCCCAACCTCCGCCACTCCATTCAAAAACCCGGGCAGCTGATCATGCGTATGCTCATTTAAGATAGGCAATGTTGGGGTCTCGCCTGGCTCCTGATCGACCTCAACTAGCATGGTCTGGGTCGCCGTTGCCAAAACCTCAAACGTATCTCGATAAGGCTTAGCAGCGGGGAATCTATCTGCCATCAAGGCAAACACTACCGAACAAGATGTACAGGTGAATGCCACCTCATCTCGTCTCATCGTCGCTCGTGTGTGTTTGCTCGCCCACAGACAATGTATATATGTGAGACCGCAAAGAAAGAGGATGTGTAGGGCCCCCCACCAGGCCGACACTTTCTGGCTGATGTACATCTGTCTATATAGATGACAGGCACTCTGTGCTGTCTTTGCGCATTCGAGGTAGAGATTTTGTACTGCGCCGTCTTCATCTGACGCGCCATGAAAGGCTACCAGGCATCGCTGGTATAAGATCAGGAGGGAGTGTTGGTAGCTCAAAGTAAACCATTCCACCGTACCGAAGTCCGAAGTAGAGGATGCTTCGATGGGGCTAGGCATGGTTCGTAGCCATTCGTCGAGCTCAGCTTTTAGTTCGGCGACGATTGTCATCCTACTACTTGACGACAACGTATCATCGATTGTACACAGTTTTTCCTGTATCCTAGCCCAAATACGGCGTTGTCGGAGTACATGTATCGCAGCGGATATGGTTGTGGAAGGTTCGGTGTGATTTTGTCGCGGTTGGCTCAGTAATCCGGCAGCCGTGATATGGTAATCGCTCAGGTCTAGTGGGAACTTGTAATCGTCAGACACCCGTAGTTATAAATAAGACCAAATATTGAAGGAGGTAAAGAAAAGGACTTTAGACCCACATCGACATCAACATCACGATCTGGAATACCCAATGGGCGCCCAAGGGTCATGGCAGTGGCGCGATCAAGATTGTAAGCACACCAAAATACACGACTTCTCATCTCTTTCCTCAGAGGATCTAGCTCTTGATTTAGCCAACGTATCCTTCGGTGTAATCCCAATTCAATGCACTGCCGTAGTGCCAGTCCAGAAAGACTCCTATGATCATGATTGATTAGTGTCGCTGCTGTTACAGGTGGTGTGGGTGCTCACCAGGTCGAGGCGCCCATGGATGATCTGATAGAGTACATCGCACAGCAGAGTATTGACTGGATAGCTTCCAACCCATCAAGTTTCAAAGCACCATCTAGTAGACTCTCAGCAGCTGCGTATAAGCTCTACAAATCAAAGTGAGTAAACCGGTGACAAATGATCATTGGAAGACCAGCAGTGTGCATGCATACCTCTGGAGAACTAAGAGTTGCATATGGGGCAACTAAAGCGCCAACAGCGTATACCTTCGGAGTTATCAGCAACAAAACTAGGTAATAATTCTCAATTCCGGAGGAGTCGTACCATATACACAAAGTAGAAATGCCTTGAGTGGGCAGACTCAAATCCATCTAAACATCTGTGAACGTCATCTTCCCAGCCACGAAAGGTAGGCTCATGAAGAAACGGAAACTGCGGATGTACATTCCGAAAATAGGCCTCAGACAATATACGGCCCGTGTTCCTATCTGGAAGGGGTGCGGGCGGAGTTTCCACGTGTTGTTCAAGCGTCGTGTTTGAAATGCCGCTCATTGATAGTCCGGGTGCTTGAAGACGGACTTTGCGTATCGTAGAGCTGATAACTTTAGAGAAAGAGACTACAGAGGAGGATCCAAAGAATTGGGGTTCGCCTGATGCTGAGTTGAGGCAAAGCATTGCGATTCCCAGATCATCGCTATTCCGGTTAGCTACTTTACGCGCCCTCAGCAATGGACGGCAATGGGAGCTTAATCGACGACTCACTCATCTCTTGTTGAACTGCTATCATCATGCTGCTGTCCTGGTGTGTCATCATGTTCACTCCTGCTTCCCTGGTATGGCGTAGTTGCGGACTGTAAAGTAGGAGAGATACCTGAACCATGGTTCGGGCGTATACTCCTTAGAACATTTTCTAGATGACCGACCCGCTTTTCCAGCGTAATCAAGTAGTCGCGCGGATATCTTCGTCTAGTGGCAGGGTCCTCACTGAGGCATGCTACATGGATATCAGCCCAGGTGAAGCAATACATTAGGGTGTACATTCAGACCTCTATTGGTTTTCTCGCAATTTCTACATTTTGGTAGTCGGCTATCGCACTTGAAACTAAATTAGGGATTTGTCTGTGTATAGTGTGACGAACAGGACCTGCCTTTTGCTTCTTAGACTGACATGCGATGCATGCAACACCTGGCCGGCTATTTGATCTTGAAGACGTCTCAATGTGCCGGGGCGGGACTGCTGAACTCATCATACGAGTGTCCTCTCGGTGTGAAGATGGTAGCAGGGTTGCGCCGATCTGGTATGTAAGGTACGGGCTACACACAGAAGCGTCTTCACCAATGATGCAGGTGCACGTGATTGCAAAGCGGGGGTCTTTGAAGAAGATGAACTAATTTTCGGAGAAGGTTGCCGAGATACGTTCGCTCTGGCTTGGCCAAATTCAATTTTGTGCTTCACATACCCAGTCTCTATGTACATCCATTGGGTGAGTAAAATGCCATACCATTGAGTGTTATGGTTCTTGCTTAGAGGCTTTTCCCTTCAGAACCTCAGGCAAATTTTCAAACCTGAGGAAATCACGTGATGAAATCCTATCTCCGAGGTCTTCCATAATGTCGTTGCCGAAGTCGCCGAAATAGTGTCATTCTCCGACTTGGCGGAAGGGACTAGTAGTAGTTCGAAGAATGTCGCCATAATCGTTTCTTCGCACTCAACCGGGCATTCCCTATAGTTCGGGAATTCCCTACCTATCACAGCCGACATTATCTATATACAATCACGTGTTGCAATACAGTGCAATGGATGAAAACATCCTTCTGATCCTCCATAGAGACGTMCCCCTGCCTCTCCCGTGCAGATTTTTCGAATTTGACGGCCTTCTTTTTCCAAACGATATGAGATTCGCCGTTAGGATATTATACCTTAGCTCAGCCTTCTAGGTCTACCTTTCCATTTGGATATCCGAACAGGTAGTATCTGCTGTTTGTTAAAAACAGAGCAGTAAACACTAGCTGCATAACATAACTTCAACAATGGCCGAGGATCTCGAGGTCAAGAAGGAGCACATCTCCGCCACACATGATATTACTGCAACTGAGAGCTTCGGCGCAAACGAGGAGAACCATGCAACATTACTGTCGCCCCAGCAGAATCGCCGATTGCTCATTCGGACTAATCTCGTCATACTCCCTATAATGGTCACTGCATCAACTTTGGCATTTCTCGACAAGGTGTGTTATACGGAATTACGAATCCTTTGCCCTGCTAATCTCGACCCCAGAATGCCATGGGCTTTGCAGCCGTCTACGGAATGAACGAAGAGACTGGTCTGCATCGGCAAGAATACAGCTGGCTCGGCTCAATATTCTACTTTGGATACCTCGCAATGGAGATCCCGGCCCTCTGGCTTCTCACGAAAATACCCATGGGTAGAATCGTGGGGACGATCCTGGTCTTGTGGGGCATCGCTATCATGGCCATGGGTACATGTCATAACTTTGCCGGATTGGCTACTGTTCGGTTCTTTCTAGGCGTGTTCGAGGCTGCTTTGCTTCCCTGCTGCATGGTGTTGACTTCTGTTTGGTATCGGCGTGAGGAACAGGCACTTGTCTCAGCTCTTTACTTCAATACTTTCGCTGGTGTGAGTAATAATTTCGACAATGAACAATAAGAATTGGCTGACATTTGCTAGATTTTTGGAGGCATCCTCGCTTACGCGATTGGTAACATCAACGGTGCTTTATCACCCTGGAAGGTAATCTCCTCTACATAAGAAGCATGCCTGCCAATCTGACCACCTTCTTGTAGTACCTTTTCTTGATCTACGGAGCGGTTACAATCGCATTTGGCGTGATCGTCGTGTTTGCCCTACCTAACCACCCCACGACTGCATGGTTCTTTAATGACGAAGATAAAAAGCTCATCATTGCGCGCACTGCTCAGAATCAAACTGGCGTACACACTGTCAAGGTCCGCCTCTTACCAGCCAAATATCAGGCCTTGCTAACATATGCTGTAGGGCTGGAATTTTGCTCAAGTTCTCGAGGCCATCAAAGATCCAAAGTACTGGGTTGTTGCGGTGAGCGTGGTAGCCTTTTCCGTGGCCAATGCAGGCGTCACCAACTTTAACCCTCTGATTATCTCCGGATATGGCTTTTCGCAGACCAAGACTACACTTATGGCAGCTCCTCAAGCAGCAGTAGCCATCGTTGCACAGACCGCCGCAGCCGCAGCCATGTTATATCTCCCGAATGTTCGTTGCCTTATCTGGATGCTGTCGTGCATCCCCGCGCTAGCCGGCACGATCATGATTCGCAGTATGTCGAAGCCCAACGCGCCTGATACTACGAAACTTGAAACTAACATACACCGCAGCGTTGGATATTGAAAAGTACAGAACAGCCTCACTGGCGGGCGTGTATATTATGGGCTTCTATAACGTGCCCTCCATTACAATCCTCAGCCTTCAATCATCAAACAATTCAGGTGTCACGAAGAAGTCATTCATCTCTATTTCCTTCGCCATCTTCTACTGTAAGTCATCCCCACATACGTCGCCCCTTAGGAACTGACATTTCTAGCAATCGGAAACATCATCGGACCTCAACTCTTCCTCGAATCCCAAAAACCATATTATCCACTGGGCATATACGCAATGATGGTGGGGTTTGCGATCAACATGGTAACAGGTGGTGTATATTGGTCAGATTCTCCCCACTCACCCCACGATAAGAATCTTCACATCCATTCAGTTCTGACAATGTGCAGGTTTCTTTGTGTACGTGAGAATAAGCGCCGGGATCAAGCTTTCGGGAAACCGAGTGAGGTGTCGGTGGCGGATGCGCTGCACGTTGACGTCGATGATGTGACGGATGGGGCGAATCCCAAGTTTCGATACGCTTATTGATGCGAGAGATTTTCAAGGTCTTAGACAGATGTATATTCAATGAAGTTCATTAGTCTCACTGAATTCTAGGGGTTTAAAATCTTGATCGTTCTCTCATAATGTTCGTCGTCAACATAGGGAATCGATGAAGATGATTTTCATGCCAGTGAAAAATACTATGCACAATAAGGAACGTCTACATGAATGTCCACGATATATTGGGAGAATGAAAGGAGCAGTTAACTTAATAATTAGTGTTTCTTTCACTTAATATATTTTTGGCTCGAGTCCTTTGTTTCGTGCGGTTTTCCAAATTGACATTGTGCGCTCAATACGTCACAAGGTGAAACGTTGTGCAGTACCGTCTTGTTTACAACGGCGACATTCACATACATTATATCTTGACCCAAGTATTAAAACCTCTCGAGTTGACCTTCCTACTTTCAAAGCATAATCCATGCGCAGAACTTTCCGGACTCTGTGTTCCACACCATAACGACGCCGCAACTCCCCTCCAATCTCTCAACCCAACCAAACCAATTTGCAACTTATACGCAAGTAGATAAAAGGGTTCACTCCACCGAGCAGACGCAAAACCATGTCTCTCGATCCAATGCGCTTCGACGAAATGCTCCGCCAAATCCTTGAAATGAGTATCCGAGCTGCTAAATGCTTGCACGGGGACGACGAAAGCACCTTTGAAGCCGAGAATCCAGAGGTGCTAAAATGGCGCGCTCAGCTTGACCTCCTGGACATGATGAAGCCTGTGGTCGACGATCTCGAGAACAAATACAGGGAATACGCTCAGGATTTGATTATCGAGATTCAGGAGCGCGATGCGCAAATTCAGAGTTTACTTACGGCTTGCCAGGAGATTGGAATACTTGGACCTCTGCTTGAGAGGATAAATGAGAGGCTTCAGGGATGTCTGGCTGCCGCACTTAGGCAGGGTGGCGACTATCGGGATGAGGATGAGCTTTTGAGCGAACCGCAGAATGGGGATCAGTGTTTGCAAGAGTCTGCCCAGGTTGCACCGAATAACCAAGGCACGCAGGCAGTTGACCCAGATCAAGAGGCTAATGTTGCGAACGACAGGGTTAATGGGGGTGAAGTTGATGTGGAAGAGTTCTTTGATTATGTGGACGTCCAAGATCTTGCTCAACATATGCGTCAACTTGATGTTGACAACTAGCCATTTGTTTCTGCCATATCGGTTTTGGAGGTTCCTTGGCGAGGCATGGATTAGAAATCATATTCTGGGTGAACCTTGCAGGTGGAGGGCACCTACCACCATCATTAAGACTATTGCTTACTAGTATTATGGTGTAGTAATACATTTCAATTACACTGCGATTACTTTCTCTGCTAGCTTTATAAGTAAAACGTAAAACTATCTTGGGCGTTAGAACATGATTTCATTGCATATTTGCAGGCTATTTTCTTGTGTGGTAGGTGAAGGATGGCCTAAAATTAAGAGCTGTACCACTGTGACCATACAGCCCCTGGCTCAGTATGTCTTGATGAAGAGGGTGCAACTATGTCGCCTAGTGTTTCCCGGGCTGTCTCTAGGTGCTTTCCATCTCCACGAGATCTCCACGAGAGCTTGGTCTGAGGACTGAGTTCTTGTGCCCCTTCCTTGATACGTAGAGTCTATATACTGCTGCCTCAGTTCTGGTTGACTGTGCTTGGCCAGAATCTAGACCGATCGTGAATGCCCGAAACACATTATACGATCTTGACCACACGTCTTTTGGCACGTCTCGTCATTTACAGCGCCCTTCGCCTCTTCTCGTCATCGACGATGATGTAATAGCCGCCCTTTGTAATAGGCAGCTCCATGAGAGCTGAAGATTGCCACCGGCACGAGCCGTACAGGCTGCAAGGCAAAATAACAAGACCCCGGACTATTCGCCCACGAGGTACACTCCAACACATTACCACAGCCCCTTTGCACCGTTATTCTACCAATCGGACGCTTTCCGCCCCCATTAGTAACGGCAGAGTCCGGGGTGTGAATCCTACGCCGCCTAATCAGGCACAAGTGTTATCCCAATCCGGTTACTGGAGCTGAGTTGGCCATGCTCTCAGCCTCGCATTCGGCAAGTAAGCAAGTGCCGGTTTGGGGCGAGTCGCCTCATATGGGGGCCAGCCTTGCGTACTGCGCCCGTCGCAATGGCTTCAAGCCCCTATCGTGTGCAGAAGGGTTGCATCGAGCTGAATCGATGCCTGTTGTTTGGAATGTATATCAGGTGCTTCATGTCGCGGGCATTTTTCATCGCATCTCTGTCTTTCGCGTTACAGAGATTTCTTCGCATTCATCTGAACGTTTTGTAGGGAGAGTTGGCATTCATCTGTCAAGTCTCAAACAATGACAGCAAGATACGGACAGCAAAGGAGGAGAGGGTTGAAGCAAGTAGGGCTCTGGGGACTAATAATACTTTCGGCATCGTTCCTCGCGGTAGCAGCAGTAATCCTCGCTCTACTCCTAAGAACCGATACAACTGGCTATGATGTTGACGGCGACAACTTTCCTCTGTACAAGAATACTCGATTCCAGGAATGTTCAACACAGACGCCGACCCAGCCCGTCAACTGCACAATGGTGCTGACAGATCTCGGTCCCATCAACGCCGGAACGAATGACGAAAGAGACTGGTACAAGCAGAACGCACAAAACGGACGACGATTTCTCTTCAAGGGAAAGCAAGATGGCTGGCGCACCGACACTGGAACTCCAAAATACGACTGGTGCAGTCTCGCCAGCTGCCTCAGCGACTTCCAAGTCATACCTTCAAAGCCACTTGCCTCCGCGTACGGCACTCCAGCCATGACGCTCTGGTTTTGGACTCTCATCACCATCGTTTCCGCGCTGAAATGGATCCACAACCTCTTCTTCTCCGATTGCTCTCAAGATTGCGAGAAAGGTCTTGGACTGTTAGACTACCCCTCGATCCTCGCTGATATCGCACTATTCGGCGCTTGGTTCTACGGCGCCATCTCCCTCTTCCTCGACCCTCACTCCAACGCGCCAGTCTCCCTTCTAGGCTGGATAACCACCTGGCGCTCCGCAGTATCCATGTTCTTCCACCCATACGCCTGCACTTTTCGCACAGGCACACGCAAACTCCTCGTCACCATTCTATCCATCATCACAGCCCTCCAGTTCATCCTAACGTGTGTGGCCTTGAAGATGAAATGGTCCGACTTCGTCCCACCCCCTTCCTTCGACCTCTCTGCAAAATACAGTTGCAACCCCTCCCAGATCCTCTCCACACCCACCTGCACAGGAGAAACAATCTGCAGCAAATCATGGCTCTTCAGCAACCCCGGCTTCCAAACCGAGACCGGAGAAGACGGCGCCTTCGACGCACTACGCATCTTCTACCTCATCGCCTTCTTCATGTTCCTAGGATGCGCCATCCTCCCACTTCTCCTCTTCATCTCCCAATACTTTAACATCATGGATTGGGATTTTGAAACCAAGCATCTGCGTTTCTTCTCGCTTATCCCGTTTTTGTTTCTGGTCTTGACGTTTGTGGTGTTTGGTGGTGTTATTTTGGGCTTTCATTTTAAGCCGGACAGAAGTTCGGTTAGGGAGGGGCCTGTGGCGTATGATACCGAGTGTCGGGTTTTGCATGTTGCGCTTAGTCCTTGGAGGTATTATTTGGATGTGCATGATGAGGATCTTGCTATTAGGATTGCGAGGATGGTGTTGAATGCTTAGTGGAGTGGGTTACGTGGGAGGTTTTGGATTGCATTTGCAGGTTGTGTTTGGGTTTGGGATGATCAGGTTTGTGTTTGTTGCATAGCTATGGGAGTTTAATTTTGTCCGAGGGGGGTGGGGGCTGTGGCGTTGTGACAATCATTCATTTAGAGAAATTGCAAGGTAATTGCTATTACTGTCTACGACACCGTTTGTGTGTAGGAAACTCGATGCTGTCTCTTCATCGCCGTGTCTACGGCCGTTGTCACTATAGAGTATTTTCGCCATGCTTTCTTTGCGTACCGGGAAAAGAAAAACTTTTTTATCATATATAAACCTGCCATTGACTTTTTATGCAATCAACTTATCACGGAAGTTTGGATTTGAAGTGACCACTGTAGTGGTATTGGGTTGAGGTGGTGGTGAGATGCATGCACGTGCCATGTGCCACGTGCGTTGTCGCTGCCCCGGCAACCGCAAAACACCAACAAAGGAAATTGATCTTTTGACGACTCACCAACCTTTCACTACACCCCATCGACATTGCAATGCGCCGCCATGCACGCCGATTACGAACAGTTTGATGCCTCAAGGATGTATTCGGGCCCTCACAGCATCAGCGTGTGGGTCGACTCAATCCGCGCAGACCGCCACCAGCCACAGCCTGTAGCCGCCGCCCCGCTTGGACGACATGCACGCCTACATCAACCCCGACGAAGCCCACCATCACCCTCAAATGTGCCATCGCACACACTAGAATCGACCGCGCCCGCCGGCCCCCGAGTTAAAAGGCCAATGATGAACAGATCGAGGCAACAACCAAATGATGCGAAGACAGATCGGGTGACGAGATCCTCGACTCGTCGGCAGGAGAATATAACCGCCGAGGTGGCAGCCTTGCAGCTCTCCGAGGACAACGGAACGAACAACCAGGAGACTGAGGAATCTTCTAGTGGGCCTCCGGTTGAAGAAGGAGACGCTGGAGTTTCGGAACCCTTCACGCAGTTCCCTCCACCGAGCCAACTTGAACTCGTCACTCTTCCCTCATCCTCAGCTGAGCCTCACTGGATCTCCGCCGATAGTCGCTCCCAGTCGTCATGGTCACAGCGGACACCGTTCGATATGGCGAGTACCGTAACCGAGACCACGCAACGATCGTCGAGTCCCACGAAATCGAGTCGATCCAAAAGCCCCGTCAAGTCCATGATTGACCTCGGCCTGCTCAACCGCAAAGTGAAGAGGAGGTTCCTGGACCCGAACAAACTCCCTGAACAAATCTGCGATCTTTGGTATCAGGTGGATGACGTTCGGCGAGGCAAACATATGATACCAATCGAAGTCAAGGATGAATTCGTGAAGCTGCGACCAAGGGCGGAGGACTGCTGGTGGAATGAAACACCGAATGCGCGTCTCTCTGCCTCCAACCTGCTCCGAGAATTGGACACCATGGTTGAGGTGGTGGAGAAGACGCGGGACTTTAACGGCACACCAGCGTTGGAAGCTGCCTGGAACTCCGACGTTCACTCGGTTATCCTGCGCCAAATGATCAAACACGTTCCTGGGATCCAACAGGAGAATGTCACTGCAGTGCGACTGGACTCCAAACTTGTTCCTAAAGTCCGCAATATCAACGCAGAATCTAAGCTCGTCGACTTTGCGCTGGTTGCTGACGAGACTTTGGTACCGGAACTACTAGTCGAGGACGTGCTGGCTGATCCACATAACGGGATTAACAGCATTAGTCACGCCACCTACGAGCGCGTGCGACTTCGGCCGATCTGCGTTTCCATCGAGACAAAGACCCCTGACGGAAAGGAATCTACCGCTCTTGTCCAACTCTCGCTTTGGGCAACAACCCATTTCAACCGCCTTCGAACCCTGGTATCCCCAGACAAACGACGTGT
This sequence comes from Nigrograna mackinnonii, assembly GCA_001007845.1. Classification (NCBI taxonomy): domain Eukaryota; kingdom Fungi; phylum Ascomycota; class Dothideomycetes; order Pleosporales; family Nigrogranaceae; genus Nigrograna; species Nigrograna mackinnonii. The sequence continues at coordinate 59,895 of JGVQ01000226.1, forward strand.
CATTCCCATGCCGCTGCCCCTAATCATCACCGTTGGGGGCCGCTACTCATTGTTCTTTGCCATCGACGGCGAGGACGAGATCAAGATCGTTGGCGAGGAATTAGACTTTGGAAATACAGCCTCGCTTGAGGGGTGTTACCAGGTTCTAGCGGGATTGGAAAGAGTGGGTCACTGGATAAGAAACATCTATGTTCCTTGGTTCTCGGACAATTGTCTACCCAAGACACCGAGGTTTGATGGGTATGCAATATACTAACGATTACAATCAAGATATTACGATATTATGAACCTAAGTAAACTTTCATACATGAATTGTATAGTAAATTCGAAGTTTGAACAATTGTTGTGTTGTGCTGCATAGTGTTGTCAACGTGTGCTCATTTCATCTAGCCATCTTTCTTCACCTCATCCTCTTACCCCTTCACACTAGGCCGAAGACAGAAACAGTATTACATGTATCAAGTAACACCACCTTGACCTCGATATTGACCTTGCTCTCACCGTTGCCATCTATACATATATCCTAATTACTTGAACATGCTTAAACTATTTGACTTGAAGGACCTATCATGCCATGCTTAACTACGAGATGTACGCTAGGCTACATTAGATTAAATGAGACTAGTTCATGTTCTATTATGTTCTATTATGTCGTGTCATCTAATATCATAATTATATGACTCTAGCTAAGATAGGATGTGAGCACGTAGGCTAAATCATATCATATCTAAAAGATTTCGATAGTCTAGTATAGGCTATAGAAGAAGAGGTGGATAGAAGACTGCAAGGTTCAAAGAGGGGATATAGATATTGCTTTTATATTAGTCACGGGCAGTCAGGACGGTTTTACTAGCTTTTCGTATGAAAATGGACTGGTGTGTATAGAGATGAAGTTGTGGAGGGGTCTAGTCTAAGTAGATACTAATGTAAGGCTGGTTATGTGAGGTATAGCGGGAGATTTGAATTTGGTTTGTACCGTGTTGACGGCGTATGTTTGTGAGCTGTGGTTCTGTGGGGCGTCAGGGTGGGGAAGGAATTCGTGAGGGACTCTATTGATGTTTGTTGATATATCTTGAGGATGGTGCTTGGGCTTCTAGATTGAGTTGGTAAATGGGAGGGTTGGATGAGCAGGAACTAAGTGAAATGTTTTTTGTTCCGATGCGGTTTCTTGCTTTTTGATGTCGGGGGGAAAAGTTTGGCTGAGAGCTTGGATGAAATGCTTAAGCGGAAGAGGAATGAGGGTAGGCTTTGGTTTTGAGTAGAATGAGTGGTCAAAGAGATTTGTTTGGGAAGAGACTAGACCGAATTTCTGGCTGGGGGTATAGAGAAAGCTTGGATGATGGGTGATTGGGTTTGGTGGCTCCGTATGTGTAGCTTTTCTTGTTTGGTACTCGCTGCAACATTTCCGGATGGTGGGGTCGTGGATGTGTTGATTGTGTTGATGATGCATACATAGTGATATAAGGTTTTTAGGGTGAGGGAGGAAGCATTACGAAAAGTTAGCCAAAGATACCAAGTTGACAAAAAACCATGAAATGACTCTATGAAGTCTGTGATGTAGTATCAAGATGTGAAGATGAGACTCCTAAGTAGTCTTCTTTCAGGGCGTGAGTTCGAAGAAAGTGAGCTTGAATGAGAGGGAAAGTTTACGCGATTCTGAGTCTAATAATACATCTACGTCACCTCAGGATTTCGCGGTACAAATTTCCATGAGAAGTAAACAAGTATTACTAATACTGCCACTGACCTTTACTACTTTTCTACAATTTGAAACTGGACTCTTTCACTGACCTGGCCCTCCTCAACAAACACACTGCGACGGACACTTCACAACCATCCACCTATCCAACCAATCTCCGAATTTAAAATCTAAATTTCTATCAACCGTCGACATCGACATGTCAAGGCAAGATAAATCAGCGCGGGAGAAACGAGTTTGCATTGCGCATCGCCATGCACTGCGCGACGCGTTCAGCAGCAATAATCGCAAAACCGCTATTCTGACAACCCATACTCTTATGTTTCCTGAGCTTACAATTATCTCTGTTCGACCTACAGCAATCTGGCAATCCGCTTCAACATCCTCCTCACCAAGCCAATCAGGCCACCGCGCCACCATCCTCCTCTCCCACCACGACCGGCACCACCATTGCCGCCGCGTCTCCCGCCCGTCCTCCCTCCAGAGAGGCGTCCGGAGCCTCCGAGGAAGACGCCTCCCGGCCAACACCCACCGATGCCACCAAGGCCACCAATGCCTATCCCGCCTAGGCGACCGAGGGAGTGACGTGTTTTTCGTTGGGGGGTAAGTGGATGACAAGTTTGATTATATAATAGTATGGGGACTGACGGGATCTCCTAAGATGATTGGAGGGATGGGGTCAGACTGGGATTTTGCTCTAGTGTATAAACCTTCCTAGCTTTCAATGACAATGCTGACTGGAGTCGGCTTCTCCTTGCTCAATTCCGGTGTCCGATGCTACTATCGCTTCTTTCTGAGGACGGGTGAGGGCGGGGTGGTTCTTGTCTGTCATGTCTAGTATTCCTAAGACATCTCCTGGTTCTGTAGTAGGGACATCGTCGTTCGCACAAGACCAAGTGCCAAAACCTTGCGTTGAAGAGACGTTATATGTTTCATAATAATAATGTACCTTCGGAAGAAGGCTGTGATCATTGGCCTTGCTATATGTGTCAGTAATTAAAGGCGCGCATTGGCGAGTCTGTCGTATCAAGAACCTTGGGCCTCCGATAATTCCAAGATCAGTATCGCTAGCTAAGTACCTGTGTCGAAATCAACATTACCATCGTCTAGCAAGTATAGCTCCATACTATAAGGGCAAGTGGCATTCTTGTTCTTTTTGTAGGATAGCTTTGGTTTTATATATGTTTTACAGTTCGATGATGAAGAGCTTTGGTCTATTTGATAACATTGCAGTGCATATATTAAGTGCCCCGAGGACTTGACGGCACGCGCGGTGGAAAAGGATTATTTGTGAGTGAGTAGGCCTATATCTTCCTAATGAGATTTATTCCTGTGGCGCTCCTCGCACTTCTTGCCCGTAAGCAAAATCTAATTGACATCGTTTGAGGTCACGCGGGACGATAATATGCCTATCCCATTCACTATTGATCCTAAATAACGGGACATTTCTGAAGGGGCCTTACCAGCTAGAGCAAAGACCAATGAAGAAAGCAACGAAAGTCCAATAACAGGGAGTAGTCGCCTCCAAGCTTTATGCACTTTATTCTCCTTCCACACCCAGCAAACGCGGCGAGGCTCTAATGCTGCGCTGTAGCCTGATTATGAATTGCGTAGAATCGCCTGTCGTTGATTATAGATAGCGTCTGGTGTATTGGCAGAAGAATATGCGCGATGTAGCAAGTAGCACGCAATTCTCCAGCTACCTTGCCCAGCGAGGCCGACGTAAAGTGCGAGGAAGGCAATGAATAAAGCTCTGTTCTGATGATCAAGCATGAATGTGGCTCCGTAGATTTTGCCATAGCGGGTGTTGACTCTGACATCTGTATACAAATCATAGTGTGTTGGCGTAAGTGAGTCCATAGTCTGGGAATAAGGCTGCGATTCAAAAATCAAACCGACTTGATGTTAAAGAATCAGGCTCCTTTGTTTCGGCGAAATGGATGGGAATATATATTCCCATTAGATGAGGCTCTCCAATGAAAGCTCACAAGGCTGTGAGGCCGGAAAATGTTATTGCACCCTTGCAATGTCGTAGCCTTGATCGATCTGCTATCTTTAGCCCTCAAAATTCATTCCAACCCTGGTCCGCAAAGATTGCAATCGTGATCAATTACATAAAGCTCGTCGTATGAGGGTGTTGCCAACTCTTACCGCTCCCCCGATCCCGGTTCGGTGTATGTAGTCCAATAGCCTAGTGACCCAGATAACGCTACCATTTTAATGAATCACATGATGTGTATAAGTACAGATATTTATTGTGTGTGCAACTAGCCCTGGGTATTTAGGTTGGGAGCTTTTGGTGTATGGGTACCTGATATTCGTAGCCTTCTAATAAGAATATTGATTTGGCATGGCTCTCAATGTGCGATATATATCTTGAGTTCGGGTTTTCGAGTGGAAAGAACTGTTCGACTCTTATGTGCAAGCCGCCTTTCACGCACTTCATTTCATATCATTGGCCAAAGGACTTCTGAAGACGCATGCTAACGTGCATAACTTGTGGTGTGGTCAAAGGATAGCCTTCACACAATTTCGAAGGAAAGTCTGACAGAGAGCTGCAAGAAGGAGCTGAGAAGTTTTAAAGGCTGTCAAAAATTTTCGCATTTCTAGATTTAAGCTACTTATACACCATCAAAAGCAGATTCGCATCACTGGCTTATTACTATTAAGTAATCGCATTTATTAGTCTTTAGGCAATTCGAGCCCCTCGCATCCGTTGTCCTGGGTTAGGAGCCTTATCGGTCAAGAGTGGCTGCATCAGGCTGCAAGTTACACAATAGCACGCATACACAGCCCTGCTGTGCATAGCCCCAGTCGAGTGCACAGCCTGGCCATTATATCTGACTTATTATCAATTTTCATCTCGTATGTCCTAGGTTGCCTCTTAACCTGACTTCACTCTTGAAACCCTTTCCAAACCACTGATTGGAAAACCGGGAGTATTTTAAACTAAACTTCGCACGAGATGGACAACGTAGTGCGCTGGCTCTCTCAAGTATCTTCATTCAACATCCAAAAGCGTAGAATCGATTCGGAGGTTAACACAGTCGGACTCAAAGCAGCCGAAAGACGAGACTGTCGTGCCTTTAACGATTGTGCGCGCTGCTTGGAGCTTGGCATTACACGCACTGTCTTTTTATGGTCCGAAAACGAAGCGCTAGGCCATATTACGCTTGATGACCCAAGAGTTATTCAGCGATTATATTTCGATTCCCATCAACACTATCAGCCGTCGTGTCCCACGTGTCAGGGACTAGAGGCATTGGAAAGCCGAGTGCGGGTTGTCCCGTCCATGGTATCTTGTGGCTCTCAGCGCTTTAATGGTGCTGATAAACTAGGTCTCGTTTTCCAAAAGGTACACTTAGGGGACCGGCAGTACAATTATCGATGGTGCGGCTACCTAAAAGCTGAACTTGGGACTTTCAAACGAATACCTTTCGGCATTAGACTCCATGGACCCAATTGGAAATCTGGAGAGCTGCAGATAGTCAACGAACGCCCGAATTACAGCTTGATCAAGTATTGGCTTGGACACTGTGCCGAGAATCACGAGATCTGCCAGCCTTTACGCTCAGCACTTTTGAAGAAAATTCGAGTAGTGGACGTATGTCGTGAAGAGATTATCTTACTGCCCAACAATGAAGACTTCTTGGCATTGAGTTACGTCTGGGGTGGTGTGGAGCAACCTGCAGTTGGGCACGCAGAGGCTCTCCCCAGCAACCTTCCATTGATCATCAAACATGCTATTACCATCACTCAAGAGCTCGGATATAAATATCTCTGGGTTGATTCACTCTGTATTGATCAACGCAACAAGCTAGAGAAACATGAACAGATCGCGCTTATGAGTTACATATATCGTGGAGCTTTTGCCACTATAATAGCCTTGAATAGTCCCAGTGCTGTCAGCGGCATCCCTGGAGTCGGAGAGAAACGCAGTAAGGGTCAGTTATGTGCTCAATTCTACTCAGACGAGAACTGGATGTTGTCATACCTGCCGAAGCTCGAGGACGAGCTGCTCGGATCAATATGGCCAACACGTGCTTGGACTTATCAAGAAGGGTTACTATCGCATCGCCGGATTTTGTTCACCGAAAATCAAGTTCGATTTGTGTGCAACGACGGCGCTTGGTCTGAAGAAAGCGCCCATCCTGTCAACTTCCGCGATAATGGCGGCGTTTGGGAACGCTACGCTCCCTTAATCAATCCTCTCGTCTTCATTGACATCGGATCACCACGCATTGATCAGATTGCTATCTACGAACACCTCGTTAATCACTATGTCACAAGGCAAATGTCAAAGTGTGAAGATGCATTGAACGCTGTATCGGGATTACTACAGCGCATGGAAGAAAATATTTTCCCCGAAGGATTTCTATATGGTTTACCGTTGCGAGGATTTCGAAAGGCCCTTCTCTGGCGTCCAACAGGGGCGCACCCATCTACTCCGACACGGCGCATCGTTCCCGGAATCCCAAGCTGGAGCTGGGCTGCGTGGTCGTTGAAAGCTCCTATTGAGTTTCTTCCCACTGATGCAGCAATATGGCCAGACTCAACATGGACACCACCACTTCAAATCTATAATGAGAATTTGGAAGGGCAAGAGCAGGACGAGTGTTACAGAATTATATGCCCTGACGACACAATTACGGGAGGGGGTTCCTCACGAATGGAAACAACTCTACATATGGCCTGGTACACATATGAACTCGGTCGAATGGAAGAGAGTTTGACCGAGAAATTTCGTAATACGGTCATATCTCCAGACTGGTCAACTTGTGAGAGCCTCCCTCACTGTGCTATTCTTTCTACAGATTCATCGTTACTACGAATTCGTGGTGTGGTTCTCACCCTACCCTGTAACAAGACGTGGTGGAGAAGAGTGCGTCCATACCAAGACTCGATGATTGGGAATCGCGTGCAGTGTTACAAGGGCTTAAAAACGTGTCTTGGGGGCTCAAAAAGCCAAGGGAACACCTCTCATGATTTTCTCTGGGTACTTACGGAATGGAATGGTCAAACTGATATACTTTTACATCTCATTCTACTTGATTGGGAGGGAGATGTGGCATACAGGGCGGATGCTCTTACAATTTCCATCAATGTCTACAAACGCCTTCTTAACTTCTCCAACGCGAAACGCGTTTTAATGACATTTTGGTTAGGTTGATCTGAAGACAGAAAGGTTCGGCTTGTATAGTGTATACTTCTTTCAAACCGGCTTTTCAGCTTTTGTTGCGGTTTTTTAATATCTGATGCCGCTACACCAACCATCATAATATCACGCAGCTAATTATTAAGATGCCTCCAATCTTAATAAAAAATTACATCATAATCCTTTTCAGCCCTTCTAAGTCTATAAGCCACACATATTGGGTATTGTAATATTAAAGTTAGAACATAACATTCTGCCCACTCTTAGAAGCCCGTTTTGCTTTCGATTGACGTCCTATCGATCCGTCTGACTATAAGCGGGGCCTCGAGCCTCTATTGAATACGTAGTTCTAAGTTGGGAGCGGTCATTCCGCGGAGCAATCACGTAATCACGGTATGAGTAGGACTATCCCACAATACATAGCTCTATGTGGTGCTAATTGAAGGGGACTGTTCGCTCTGATTGGCTGCATAGAAACATGGAACGTCATTTGCTTAGTCATGAAACGCCCTTACGCTGGAGCCTTATGGACAAGCCACGTACGCACAACCTCAACCCTTCAAGCCACCGAATATAATAAGACTCGATAATTCCAATTGTCTTGATTGAAACTAAACTGAACAAAATCCCGTGACAAATTTGGCGTTTTGATTCGGTGGGCGACCGAAGCTACACCGACCTGGCTCGAAATGACAACTCCTGCAGAGCTTCTAAAAGCTAAGTTTGGCACACCGCTACGTCTTGGTGGGAGCGAAGATGGTCTCGCATACCATATATTCAACCCTCAAGGGACGGAGTCCATTGTACTCGTGCACAATGCTGGCACAGGAGCTCCAGAATGGGATTTGGTCATCCCTCACTTCTCAAAGCAATACCACCTCATCGTCCCAGACCTACCCTTCCACAACAAATCCGCCAATATGAAACTCGAAAACGTTGCCATAGACACCACCAAAATCCTTCGAGATCTCATCCAAAACGAGGCAAAGCAGGGCCAAGCCCACGTTGTGGGTTTAAGCCTCGGATCCCACATCGGCCGTCGTCTAGCAGTCCAATGTCCAGAGGTAGTCAAGACGTGTTTCCTTTCCGGCTACAATCGACTAAATTTCGATGGGATGCCGATGAAAAACTATATCCCGCATCTCATCTACGGGGTTGAATACCTCGCCTCCAAGATCCCGAAGAGTTGGGTCGATGGTATTGAACATTCTCGTGATACCACGACCCCGCATAACTTTGAGCAGTTCCAGAGGATCTGGGAATTTATTGGAGATGAGGATATCAGGGGGAAGGGTTGGGAGTCTAGAACGCTGGTTGTTGCTGCGACGAAGGGGGGGCTTGTTCCGACGAATGATGGGATCAAGGATGCGAAGGAGTTGGCGGAGTTAGGTAAAGCGGGTAACGATGCAACGAAAGCGGTGCAGAATAGGAATATGCGGCATGCATGGTGTAGGCAGGAACCAAAGGTTTTTGCAGAAGCTATCATGTGTTGGGTTGAGAATAGACCGTTGCCGGAAGGGTTCGAGTCTCTTTGAAAGATTGGATGGATCGCGAGGAAAGGTCTTAGCGGCTGAGATGAATCCTTTCGACTGCTTCTGGTTTAATCAAACAAGTACTGAACAGATCCCGCACCCCGTGAAGGTTTCCATCCTCACGCAGCCTCAGGATCAAACCTTACTGGTCCGTGGATGCTGCCGCTCTCCGCCCCTTCGCCTCAACCTCCTCAAGTTGATTTGGCGGCCCCACCCCCGGTTTGCTGGACTCATCATGGTATCTTTGGAAGGCTGTACTGCTATCGACTCATTATCGATCATTCTTCCCTTAACGGGCTGATTGAAACGTTTAGCAAAAGTGCGGATGTCCGTCCAATATCTAGAAATCAGCACAATTACCATTACGATCCCAAAAGTGCCGAATGTCGTCGCGAGTCCAGCTTGAACTAAATCGTGTCAATTATAATATAATCATAAAACGCCACCGAATTCATATACCTAACGCCTTTTTGATGTACTTGTATTCGTAAACCTTGTCATCAGGGCTGGCACCATCTTTTTGATGTTCCACGAATCGGTCAACTGGAAGTGCGTAAAGACTCGCAACGAAACTCAAAGGCGTAAAGATGATGGTGACGATGGCGAACCCCAGTGCTGCGTACCCAATAAGGATGCTATTTCTTGCATCACTCATGCTTGCATGAGTTCTCTTCAGGTTGAGCATTGCGTCGATTGTTCCTTGTATTCGTTGTGCGTCCGCGTCGATCTTCTGGATTCTCTCATCGTACTGTACCAAGCGTCCTCGTGCTTCAGTGATTATTTCCACCGCTCCACGTGAACACAGATGACTCTCAGAAAGGTTCTCTAAAACTTCGTTCTGTTGTTTAATAACAGTCTGAATCATGTATAACTCGCTCCGAGTGTCGGTCACAGAGTGGATTAAATTACCCTCCATTGTGATATCAAGCAATGGCTGCTTACGATATTTGTCGACTTCCGTCAATATCGAGCAGATGGCGGTCTCGAACATATCGAGGGTAGGTGGGTATTCAGTGCCCTTTGGGTCAACGTAGCGTTGGCCGAAATTTTCGATGTGCCTCGCCATTATTCGTGCCATTTGCGACTCGATATCTAGGAACCTCATTTCAGAGGATGTGGCAACTGATAACTTAGAATCTGGATAGTACTGGTGGTCCTTCTGACGGATTGGATATGGGGCCATTGAGTGTGCAGAAACAAGAACACCGTCAATGCTCCAAAGCCAGAGCTGGGGAACCATTAGAACCGGAACTCTGTCATCAACTCTGTCATCATCGCTCCGATATCTCCGTATAAACTCCCTGGAGATGACTTGATCATTATTTCTGAGCTCAAGGGAGTCTTTGTCAAGTCCGGGGTAGTACGCTTCATCCAACGTCCGGTCGACATAGACACCCACCCAACCCCTGGGGGCATTTGTGTCTTTTAGTAGGAGTTCACTCAACAGTTTGTTGTGATCTTCTCTCCTTCCTTCCAGTTTTCGTCTTGCTTCAATGGCGAGGCAAGGAAACTAGAAATAAGTATATTGAAGCCCAAAGTATTTTTTAGAAAGGACTTACTACAACAGTGTTATGCTTACGTCCGCCAACACTGACCGAGTGGCACACCGGGTCTCGATATGTCAGAGCTGTGCTCTGGGAAGTTACCTTGGGAGGATTGAAGCAGTCGAGAAGTTTTAGGGTAAAAGATTGGCCAAGAAAAGTGGAAAAAATAGACTGATATATGTTCAGAACGTTACAATAGACACAGCTTTGGAAACATACGATGATAACAGGGCCCTATGCTGTTAGTGAGTAATTTGTCATAGCAGTGGAGCTACATACGTTCAGATTGGGGACATTTATCCAAAATTGAGAGTCGTCATCCAAAGTAGTGGATAACTTTTCTTTTATGTCGTGTACGCTTGCCGTAATACTCGTGATGTCATCCTTGTTCAAATTATTGTGTACCAAAGTCAAATGCGGCATGTTTTCCTGCGGATGAAGCCTGTCCATCTTACAAAGACTGTAAATAGTACTGTTTGCCTGTACCTCGACCGTTCTCCTTGTCCGATGAAGTCCAGCGCATAGATCAGTAGCTTCCAGAAACAAACGGTCACAACACTCTAGCCACTTGTCGTCGTGTTTTGAAAAGTCAGCATCAATTTTAAGAGGGTCCAATGCTTCCAGTTCGTCCAGCGATACGCTTTCGAAAAGCATAGATTTAATCACCCGCTTCTGTTCCGCGCGTCGTCGCACATCATCCGGGCACCCTGTAGTAACATGAGCCAAGTTCGTGATGAATTCCAAAAGATTTATCGGAGTAGTCCTGTTCTTCACACTTTTTTCGAGCTCTTCAATCGTGTCTGAAAAGCCAAGTCAGCGTACTCTTTCTTATAAGTCTTAAAGAATTTGGTGTCACGCACGATGAGACCCATTAAACGTGACTATAGGACCGGACATGACTGCTTTCTATTCAGAAATGCACTTAAAACACTATGAGAACAAACACTGTGCTTAGAGATTGCGGGAAGATTGGGCTTGTGAGGGGAGGGGAAAAACAAAGGATTCGGGCGGGGCTGGAGTGCGGAAAGGGCAGGCCCTTTATCGAGAGCGGTGGGGTGTGCATGGGCATTCCCTCATTCCAATTGGATCTTCTAGGGCATGTGAGCAAATGATACTATGCAGATCGTGCTGGAAAAGCCTTGTAGGTGGCATCGTAGTCCTACTGTGATTCGCCAGCCTCGTGGAAGAGTTTCGTGGCATATCAAATATCTGCTGAATGCAGCACCCTACATTCGGCGGACTTGCCGAAAGCTGATGCTATTGGCAGGKATGCAAGCAAAATGCATGAACGACAAGATTGTGACCTATAGCATCGCAGGGCTTTCCATGCATGTCTGCGTCAGCTGAGACTGGACTGCATCCGCCTTGGCACATGTATGTGGACACTATCCCCGTAGCAATGTCCTGCATGTCTACCTGACCATCGAAACACGTGAGTCGGCCTTTCCTGCTCAAGTAAGTCGCAGAGCCTCTACTTCCATCCGAAATCATTATTAATGTTAGACTGTATTAGCTACTTTTCCCTGGCAATACGAGACTAAACCTCAGAGACTTGAACGTACGAGCCCATGAGCCACAAAAACACTATGGAACAGCCCGAACTGTCTAGCATGAAGCATATTGAGGCCCTATACATCGTCTGAAATATTTGAGTTTCAATGCTGTATTTTTATCTGCTTTATTTCGCCATACGAAATACCGAGACTCAAGATAGAAATGCTGAAGGGGCCGGCTGTGATGTTCCTGGCTTCTTGTTGGCCGAAATGAATTGTCGGTGTAAGAGATATGGCTATGATCGGGAGTCTGAGCGCTCAATTACCATTTCCGATTGAACGACGAAGTTAGTCATTGATACGGACGAACCTTATATCGCTTTTGGTAGCCGAGCCATAGTCGCGGCTTATTCGTTCGTATTGCCACTGAGACGGTGTTTGCTACTACATCCTGCAAATACCGTATATTTCTGCGACGCATGTTTTGCTTCGTAAAACAAGATTTTTGCATGGGTAGCCTTAACATGATACGCTTGTAAGCTGCCTGCAATCGTGCGTCTAGCCAAGCATCCAAATTAAGCCGATATAAGAAACATGGTCAGTTCAACTTGGGTCAAAACGCCAATAGTAGGGAAAAAGTGTAAATGCATCCCCACATCAGATGCTATCACTAGATAGGATGACTTTAGTAGTAGGGTATTAGGACTGATGAAGCGGCAGCTACTGTAGTCTATCTCTGAAGGGCCGGGTCGACGTTTATTACAGGCTCTAATATCTCTATCGAAAGAGTCTTAGCGTGAAGCTTACCTCTAGAAAATCATTGAGATTGTCCGTACATGATGTACGCACTGAGCACGTGATCACATGCAGGCAGTGAAAGCATTCACGCACGAGCTGCGRCTAGCGCAGCTCGCACGTGATACCTACGCACAGGCCTGTATCCCTAGTATATATTCAGCTCTCCCACCTAGTAGGTAGAATTAAGAATGAACTAATAAACCTCCTTCTTCATATAGTACAACTGTACTCCATTTGTGATATCACAACAACCTATCAAGTTCGCACGAGATAGGCCATTCAACAGAGATAGTCATTTCATACATTTTTTAACGGAAAGGGCCTGGCTTTACCTACTTCTTCATCCTTTGGAAGATTCCTCAGTTACTAGCGGTTATGTGACTCTCAATCTTAGTCTGTCTCAAGTATAACTTGTCGACCGAGTGCACTCTCAAGACTTTGAAAATTTGCCGCGATCATTCGTGAAACGTGTGGGTTAGTCTGATTTGAAAGCTACGAAGGAGTAGTGTCTCAGTACGAAACAAAATGCAAAAGGGGTCCATGTAATGCCGTTCTAGACATCCCACAGTTAGCATCCTATTAACAATTATAAGATATGTTCTTGTTCTTTCTATTGTAGAAATTGGAGTATTATTTTAGACATGCTAAATCAGTTACTGCCTAGACAAGGATTTAAGGCTGTTTAGGTCCCCTACAGAAGGTGCAACCCTGGAGCTAGAAGAACTCTACGTAAGGAGAAAAGCGACACAATAACCTAAAGTCTCAACAGTAACCAAATGATCTTGAACTTGACTGACAATATTGAGATATAGCAGTACAAGAAGAATGTAAACAACCCATCGAAAAACGGTGCTGGAACAAGTTAGTAAGTTTTCCAAGTGAACTTGCCATACAACGGAGTGTAATGGTCAACCGAATGTATAGAATCCTATTCCAGGAGCTTACATTGTGAATACCGTAACACCAACTGAAAGGTTGCCTAACTTGGAAGTATCAGGGATTAAGTGGGAGCTAGTCTTTGATATAACTCCGATTTTTTTCTGTCTTTTTATTTCTTATTCCTGTCCTGCTTCTGTCTGACACCTGCTACTCTAAATACCTCATCAAGCCGGCTGCTACATACTCTACACTTGTCTGGCTTTGCGTGGCGTAGGAGATTGTCTATTCGGTTGCTACGAATTGCACCACACGGCAAACGGATGCGTTCGCCATGCACTGAGATGCAGTGACGATCGAGGTCTTTCTTCGAGCTGAATGGCTGTCTGTCGCAACCATCTCTGTCGCACACGACGTACTTGTGCTTGATCTTTTGATGTGTCCTGTACCTGGTTAGGCATAAAAAGTGAACGGAATGTGAGGACTCTCACGTGAGGCTTTGTTCTGTTGGCAATCTCCACTTGCAACGTTGGCATGGGAATGATTTGATCGGTGATAGTATGGCCAATTCCCGGGATGCAGCCTTCGGGACATTGATGACTCGCTCATTCGAAGTAATTAGAATATGTTCCGTTTCGAGGGAATCCGGTTGTGTCGCCTGGCCCCGGGGTCTAGCTGTTTCAGGTATAGAGTTTTCGTCATATATAATTAATTCATCAGATCCAGCAGGAAACGAACGAAAGCTCTCGGTATCCGACAAAGACGGAACGAATGAAGCTTGCCTCGATCCGCAAGATGCATTGCCAGTGTAGTGGACTTCTCTAGAGACCCCTACAACTGAGCTTGTGAAAGCTTCTGTCTGGGGAACGAACGAGAGGGATGCAGCAGGAGGAATTAGATTATTATAGTCCAAGCAAAGTTCCAAAGGATCGGTAGGTTGATTGAGGAGTCCGATCTCTTCAAACACTCCAACAGTCGTTATATTGTTAAAAGGATCTAGTTCTACTACTGATGAAGCGCTATTCGATAAGGAATAATCTTGCGGAGGCCCAATAACTGTTTTGCTGGCATTGAACGCAGGAACGCTGAATGCTGAGGGGGCATGTACTGCTTTCAGCCTCAGAGCGCTGGTATGACCTTGGACGCGGAGAAGGTTTATGCTGTCAGAGTCACGTGACCTTTCGAGGGCTCCGAAGGGATACCTAGGTAGGGCGGCTAAGAGGTAATCCCTACTCACTACCTTAATATATCCGTCAACCCGCATCACCGCCTTTGACAATTCAATTAGGCGATTGGTTTGTCACAAATGTAAGGAATTAGTAGAATAGGAAATTGTAAAGTAGTGCCACACCTCGAAAAACATCGCTATGACACTACGGCACAAAATGAGCCTCAACAGCGTTTCCCTGCGCTCCTTGAATAGCTTCCAGCGGCCACTCCTCATCCTCCTCCCACTGTGTCTCAAATTCAAACTCACCACTGCCGACCCTCTCATCCACATCCCCAACCCTAACACACGCCTCACAATTCGGCGGCACTTTACCCCAAACCTTCAACCTCGCCTTATCCTTATCCTTATCAATCCTCCAGCCAACACTATATATCCCATACGGAGAATCAAAGCTTGTGGAAGCATGTGTCACCGTGCCACCGGGCCTGGGCGCGATAAGTGCAGAGCGCCAACCAGGGGATAAGGGACGTAAGCCGCCTATGTAAGAGTGTAGAAATGTGCACACAGAGCCTAAGGCGTAGTGGTTGAAGGATGTCATTTGGCCCGGGTTTATGGTTCCGTCGGGGAGTTGGGAGTTCCAGCGCTCCCACTGGTTGATGTTAGCATGGGCTGGGGTTGTATTTGAAGGTCAGGGTGGGAAGGAAGAGGTTTAAGGAATTAGTCGATTGGATGGATGGATGACTGTGTAAGTACGTAAGGAAGATAGGAAGGAAGGAAAGAAAGAATGAGCAGAAAAAGGGCTTAAAGCGGATGAACTAAAGAACTTACGATAGTAGTGGCCCCCATACCCACAGGATACAACCAACTAGGACAATCGCGCTCCTGCAACATCCTATACGCATGAGTCAACATTCCATTCTCCGCCAGCACATTCAAAATCACAGGTGTCCCAGTGAACCCTGTCGTGATCTTAAAAGCTTCCCAGCGTATCATCCAGTCCAGTCTCTTCTTGGCTGTCTCAATGTGAGCAGGGGTTTCAAAGAGGTTGAAAAGTAGTGCGATGATGTATGCGGCTTGCGTGTCGCATGCTAGACGGCCTGTAGCGGTGATATACTCTTCGCGGAAGGCTTTGGTTAGTTTCTCGGCTTGGGAAGAGTATTTTTGCGCTTCAGCAGGTTTTCCTAGTTTGGTGGCGATCTTGGCGGCGAGGGAGGTTACGTGGATGAGGTATGCGTTGGAGATCATGTAGGGGTCTGTAGGACTGTGGCCAGGTAGATGGGGTGGTGATCGGGGGTCTAGCCAGTCGCCATATTGGGGCGTGGAGGAAGAGTAGAAACCTTGTTCGTTGCGAGGGACGCCTTTTTCGAGCCAGAGTTGCATGCTGTCCCATTGCCTGTCGAGGATTCCTGCGTCGCCGAAGGAGTTGTAGAGATCCCATGGCGTGATGATAGAACAGTCGGCCCAGATGGCCATGGGTCGGTTCTCAGGGTGTCGAGGAGGTATGGGGATCTTAGGGATGATGACGGGAACAACTCCATCCATATCACGCTGATCGGCTTCGAGATCCTCAAGCCATCCACCGAGGAAGGCGGCAGTGTCGAATAGATAGTTGGCTGTTGGGGTGAACACTTGGATATCGCCCGTCCAGCCAAGTCGTTCATCTCGCTGTGGGCAATCAGTTGGCACAGAGATGAAATTTCCTCGTGTCGACCAGACTGTGTTTTCGTGCAGACGATTGATGGCATCATGTGAGCAATGGAATGTTCCTGTCCGTCGTAGATCGGAACTGATGACTACTGCAGTGAAGTCGGAGAGGGATACTTGATCGTAGCCTGTAATTTCTGCGTATCTAATCCACTGTTAATATGTGACCTTCTCGTTGTGCTGGTAAGATCAATACATACCTGAAGCCATACCAGGAGAACCTCGACTCGTACCCTTTAGTCTTCCCGCCAAGCTTGATGATATTCTCTGCTCGGGCAGTTCGCAGCGGTCTTGTGCCCAATTCACCATGCTCAAGCACCTCTGCATGTCTTATGATTAAGTCATCTCCCTTTCCGCCGGGTATATCCGTCACTATCCTCAGCCAGCCCACGAGATTTTGGCCGAAGTCTAGAACTTTCTTGCCTTTAGGTGTGGTGATGAGCTCGACTGGTCTAATCTCCATCACCCTCCTGACGGGTGCAACATCCGGTGATATGAGTTTGGCGGAAGGAAATTCGATCTCCTGCGCGGCGCCAGCCGTTGTTCCTTTGAAGGATATAGTCGACCACAGAGGATCATCGAGAAGAGTATCAAACGTCTCGCCATTGTAGATTTCGGCGTTGCTAATCGGGCCATCAAGATATTCCCAAGAGGAATCCGTGAAACACACTACCTTTCCATCGATCTCCAGCTGACCAAGAAATCCAAGCCGGTTGCCCCAGATATTAGACACGCCTGGTCTTCCGAGTCTGCCTGCAAACCATCCCTCAGCAACATAGGCTCCAATGACATTCTCGCCATCGACGAGATACGAGGAGATGTCGTATGTTTGGTAATGGAGTCGATGATGGTAAGACTGCCAACCCGGAGCGAGCAGCTCGTCTCCGACAACTTTTCCATTAATCTCGACCTGGTATATGCCGTGCGCGGTGGCGTAAAGTCGTGCAGAGCCGGCGCCAGAGCATGAGAAGACCTTTCGCAATCGAAAGGGTACTTTGGGTCTGTCTTTGACTTGAGGAGGAGCGGAGATCAAGCGTGCTTTCCAATCGGAACGTTCAAATAGCGCTGCTTCGATTCGAAGTGATGCCCAATTGGTTTCGGAGCCGTCTGTCCCTTTTGCACGGACTTTTACGTCGACAATTTCTCGAGACGATAGCGGGTCAGAAGGCCAAGGTACGAGAACTGATTCTGAGGAAGCGATTTGGTAGTTTTCCTTATTGCCATTGCGCGTGAGGATGATTGTGTATGATTCCTGAGTCCAGCCCTTCACTGTGCTCGCTTCAAAACGCCACGAAAGTCTGGGACAATGATGGAGGATGGCGAAACCGCTATGATGATGCTCTGCGCTGACTTGGGCAATACGAACCGACATTGTGTCCAGGCCTTTCGCATTGGATGATCCACAGGCAGAGTACTCTGAAGGCTCATTATGTACATGGAACGCTGAGCCCGAAGAGGATATCGAATCCCACACTAAACCCTCAGACTGGGACAATGTCGGGACATTGTGAATGCCCAGACTATTCTAATGGGTCCTTCGGTATATTGAGCAACCGAGTGCTTGGGATCATCGCTGTTCCAGAACACGGGCCATGGTGGGAACAAGTGGGCAAGATCAGCTATCCCAGGCCATCCTACCACAGTCATTGGTCTTCATTCTAATCTCGTCCTCGGGTTCGGCACCCCCAATCGTCTGAAGCCGGTGTGGCTGGTCTGATGTACGCTTCATCAATGACCCGAATGCGGAGATGTGCGGTGGCGTCTTACATATCCCCCATGTGTCCCCGCATTCCCCTTACTTGCATCATCCACTAGGCAGGGATGGCTACTCATGCATGCGCCATCGAATGCAAACAGTCACCGTCTCTCTTTTTAATTTGCTTTTTCAACTTGACTCGCCCTCATCAAGCTCGGGGTATTACATGGCGGATCTAACTGTTAAGACTTAGTATTCCGACCATAATCGTTGCCTGTAGGTACTTATGGGTTATGTAGTTTGGGTCCCTGGCTACTTCTCCCACGTTTGGTGTATCTTAAAGGTGCATCGAATCCGCTGATAGTTGGTCACCCTGTTAACGCTCGAAATAGCTCGGATTTTTCCTCGTTTTGACCATATTCGATTTCGTTGAGCAAGGTCTTTCATCCCCACCATGGCCAACGACCGCGACAACGGCCAGAAGTCAATCGAAGAGCATCGCGCCGAGACGATTCATCAAGATGGGACAATACTCAAATCTGATCTCGATACTTTGGGCATTTGGGCGACTGTTTGCAGGTTCAAAAAGGTGGGCATTGGTTTATTTTCCGGCTGATAACTTCTAACGGTGGCTGACTGACGACCCGCTTAGGCTGTCCTAGTCTGCAATCTCCTTTGCATTGCCGCTGCAGCTGATGGATATCAAATCGTTCTAAACGGTATGCAAAGCCAAATAGCCGTACAAACGTCCTTCCCTATAACTCACAACACCCAGGAAATGTCATTGCAAATCAAGGCTTCATCCAACATCTTGGTTTTCAGAACAGCCAAGGGGATTGGTACCTGAATGCCCAATATACAGCACTATGGGGTGCCATGCAATCTCTCGGCCAACTCATCGGAATGATATTTCTGAATCCCATTTCAGATCGTATTGGTCGCAAGATGACCTTGTATGTTCTATGGATCCTTCTCGCAGCCTCACTAGTCCTCGAAACCACCGTTAGAAACTGGAAAGACTGGACTGGGGCCAAGATACTCGCAGGCATAGGCGTTGGCGCCATCCAGTCAACTCTCCCCGTCTACGTGACGGAATGGTCACCCGTCAACATCCGAGGCGCAATGGTCCTCGTCTACGGATTCTGGAATTCCTTCGGAAAATTCCTCCCTCCAATGGTTCTTATGCTGGTTCAAACCGCAGACCCATTAGACTACAAAGTCCCCATCCTCACACAATGGGGTTTCCTGGGCGTCATGCTCCCAATCTTCATCTGGCTACCCGAAACTCCAGCGTACTACGCAGCCCGAGGACAAGACGGGAATGGTAAAAAGACTCTCCGTCGCGTAAATGGCAATGTCAAAGACTACAACGTGGAGGTCGAATACGCTATCATCAAGAACACTATCACACATGAGCAAGAAAGCACCGACGAGACGAACGCTAAGGGTTTCAAGAAGCTCCTGCAATCCTACGTAGATTGCTTCCGGGGCCCGGATCTTTGGAGAACGCTCGGTTCTACGCTTCCCATTTGTTCACAGCAACTCACAGGGTTGGCGTTCTTGAATACGTATGCGAGTTTATTTTTCAAGCAGAGTGGGTTCGATAATGCTTTTTTAATCACCACTATTATGGGTAAGCGAATTCCTCGAGATACACATGGGACATAATTGAGGGCTCGAGCTAACCATCTCCATACCAGCCATCATCTCCCTCGTCATAGCAACCTGCTTGATACTAGCAACGGACCGCTTTGGCCGCCGCATCGTCGTCCTCGCCGCATCCATCTTGTGCACATTCGCCCTCCTACTTGTGGGCATCCTAGGCCAGGTAGAAAAGACAGCTCCACTGAAGGACTTCCTCATCTTCGTAGGCTGTCTCTGGTCACTGGGGAATAACGCTCGTACGTACTCTTTCCCTCCTTTCCTTCTCTTCTAGGACGCCCTACTCTATCACCCCTATTCTTCTCACCCTTGAATACAAAATCGGCTATCTAAAGAGTACTCGGCTAATACATTCCATCAAAGTTGGACAACTAGGCTGGGCCTTCGTAGGCGAAGTCTCATCCCAACGCCTGCGCGCCAGAACTGCCGGTCTAGCCGCCGCCCTATCCGTAATCTTTGGTCTGACATTCAACACCTCTGTACCCGTCATGCGTATGTCCCCTTCCCTCTATTCCCCTTCCGTACATCCCCCGTATCCAATTAACAAACGCTCTAGTCGACACAGAAAACGCAAACTGGTCCTACAACACGGCATGGTTATTCTTCGCGCTAGGTGTCATCGTCAGCGTGCTTATTTACTTCTATGTCCCCGAGCCTTCAAAGAGGAATTATGCTGAGATGGATGAGATGTATGCTAAGCGGGTGCCGGCAAGGAAGATGAGGGGGTATATTACTGAGGTGCAGATGGGGGCGGAGGAGAGATTTGTTGAGGGGGTCAAGCTTTAAATTGTGTTACCAAAGGAACTCTTGCGGCCTATAGAAGTTGGAGAGAGAGGATCAGTCTTTTTCTGAGTGTTAGCATCCTAGAGTCGGGTTGTGAAAAGACCTTGCTGCAAAGGACGACCAATAGAGTATGAGCCAGACAGTTCAAACAATGTCCACTTTTGACCACCTGTACCGGAAGAGACATCGTTCCATGGAGAAATGAATCGCTATTGTATTGAGATATTAGGGGTCCTTGGCTTTACTGCGTCCCTTGTGAATTGCCTTGAGAACGTGTTCGAAGCACGTTCTTACCACGTTCTGACTCTCTGCAATCCACACTCTTTGAAAAGTTGCCACATTAGGAAGGTTGGGTTTTTGATCTATCTGACCCTATGACATGTCTACCAAGGTTGATCACTCAGTCCTCGTCTATGCATTTTACTTCGGGATGTCTCTATACAAACTATTTGTAATAATCCATCGAACCCGAATTAAACAAGAACTTTAGGGCTCTTTAGAAGGACAAAGGGCGAGCAGAAATCACAGACGACAATTTATACTCCCGCGAGCTGTAAAAATACTGCTGCGATGTCATGTACAAATTTCGACTTAGAACATATTTTCTCAATGACGTTCACCTTAAAGTATCATCTCAAACAAGAAGTGCGACTATAATATAGAAAGTTCGGCAACTAAAAGTTTGGGCTATTACCCGGTCCATTCAGGAAGCGAGTGTTTCGGTCCAAAGGGGAAATCTATTCAACCACCCAAAGAGGAAATACTCTCAACCACCGGAAGGGGAAATGTTCTCAACCTCTGGAAGCGGAAATATCCTCAACCACCCGGGAGTGTAAACATCGGATATAGTAGGCAACCTAGAATTTGGGCTCTATACCTAGTCGTCTTTGCAGGACGGCCCGAAGAAGACCCGCCGAAGGGGCAATAACAAGGTATCGCGTCCGTCTGGGCGGCTATTTTCATCTACATCTCCCCAATCAGGACACGAAGCGGGTACCTGTCCGATGTTCCGCCGTAGAAGTTCTTGAAACGGCCCCAGGGCTGGGTTTCAGAATAGAGTATTGCCGGGGTGGCCATGAACGGCCAATAACGAGGGCTCTCGCGTATCTTTAATTCTTTGATCTTCACCAATTGACGTTTGACACCGCTTCTGTGATTTGCTGCAGATGTTTCGTTTTCCAAGGTTATCTACGGATTGATATTCGTGTCTGTTTGGAAGATAGCTCATATATTACATTGCGTAGAGCGTAGATAATCTGGAATGAATATAGCCACTGTTCAGAGTGACGAGTCGCCAGTATGGTAATTCAGTGGGACTCATTTTTTCAATATGTATTCCCCGCTCGCATGCATCAGGAGAGACGCATCTCGGTCGAGTGTGCGAGCAACTCGATACAGTCTTATATATCTACCAACAATGGAGCACATAGATGCCATTCCTTTACTTTCTTCTCCCACGAACAAGATGGTTTCTACAGAATTTGAGGACCGCTCGCGTCTATCACGGCGTGTTCCGAGACACTCCAAGACGTTGCTAATGCTCATCATTCTCAACGCCATGCTTTCGTGCACGGTCAGTACGTTATGCGACTAATGAATTCCTCTTGCTGACTACAGACAGACTCAAGGATACGATTGCTCGGTGATGAATGGTCTCAATATCCTCAAAACCTACACAGATTATTTTGCTCTTAATACTGTTACGACGGCACTCAATACCAGCATTCTATGGATTGGGCAAATCGTTTCTGGGCCGCCCGGTGGATGGATTGCCGACAAGTATGGGAGAAAAAGTGCCATGTTCACTGCGGCAATGACCAACATCATAGCGGCTACACTTCAAACGACATCACAGAATATGACAATGTTCTTGATTTCAAGATTTCTGATTGGGCTTGGCTCTGGGATTGCGTTTTCCCAGATACCAGGCTACGTCTCAGAAGTTGCGGCATGGAAGCGTAGAGGGTTGACTAATGGGCTGTTCAATTGCTCTTATCCTATAGGTAAGATTACCATCTTTCTCCGAAGAACAAAATCTGAACAGCCCGGACAGGTGGCCTGATGGCAGCGGCTATTACTTGGAAGACAGCCAAGCTGGACACAACCTGGACATGGAGGTGGCCATCATTGGTCCAAGTGTTTCTTAGCTGCTTGTGTATAGCTCTTCTACCATTCCTTCCCGAATCGCCGCGATGGCTCATCAACCGCGGTCGCAGACAAGAGGCTCTTGAAGTACTTGCCGCAACCCACACCAATGGTACAATAGACGACCCCATCGTCTGGCTCCAGTTCCGCGAAATCCAAGACACAATCGACTTCGAGCGTAGTTTTGCTCGACGGGGCGATCAAGCTTTCTGGAGACTCCTCAGAACGAAGGGCGCCAGGAAGCGACTCTATATCATCCTCACATTGAGCTGCGTTAGCATGTTATCTGGAAACAACATCGTCTCGTTCTACACAGGCGCGATGCTTACAAATGCCGGCATCACGGATGCCGACACACAGCTGGAGATCAATGTTTACTTGAATTTGTTCAGCATCGTACTTGCCGTGGCTGGCACACTCCTTATCGACAAGCTGGGACGGAAACCGCTTGGACTAATTAGCATGTCATCAATGACGGTCTTTATGTTCATTCTAGGCGGGATGACCAAGGTCTATGGAGAGTCTTCCTTCCAACCCGGCGTCTACGGCACAGTTGCGTCAATCTTCCTATTCAGTGGGGCTTACGCGTTCGGTATGACGCCGCTGAACACGGTGTATGCTCCAGAGGTCTTGAACTATTCACTCCGAGCTCAGGGCCTAGGTTTCTTTCAAATGGTACAGTCGAGCCTTGGGTAAGCTTTTTTCCAATTTTGAACCTTACCAATCTGGAAATGAGCTAATCGATACAAGTTTGATGACGACAATGGCCTTCCCGGTGGCGCTGGATCGCATTGGGTGGAAGACGTATATGATCAATGGAGCATGGGATGTGCTTCAGATTGGTATGATCGCATACTTCTGGGTGGAAACAAAAGGCAGGACCGTAGAGGGCATTGACAAAGTTATCGATGGAGAGAAACATAGCAAAGTGCCTGATCTGGGCGAAGTCGTGTCCGGGGAAACGAAGGTCGAGCTGCAGGTCTTGAAGGAAATGTGACATGCAGGAGACACCGGCGCCGGGACACAGTAGTGAATATCTCGCTGTTTGTACACAACGTGCGTACATAAATTTAGATTCTCTCCTTGCATACGGGACCGTGGGGGAATTCAAGTACACAGAAAAAGTTCGTCAAAATATCATCCAAAATCGTTAAGACTTCATCGATTTCGCATCGCAAAACTACGCCACCGCTTGCGCAGACTTGTCGCCACAATATACGAGACAGGGGGCAGCCAAGATAAGCTCTAGGGTACCGATACGGCGATGCACGTTTCTTTTGAATTTTAAAGTTAGGTCACGCTAGACATTCAAGCTCTCGAGAAAAGTCTTGGTTCCGGGTAAAGTACTGTTTGGTGACTTGGCCGGGTAGACCTAATGTTGCCCCTTTGCTATAGTCTCCTCTCGAAGACATTCTAACATTTTCCGAATTTCACGAAGATACTCCTTTGTACTTGGCTCTTTGCTCTCCCGTCTCCATAATACACGACAAAGCCAATGCGGTATGCTGTCACGGTGGAACTAATTTTGTTGAGGTGCATCAACAAAAAACCCCTGGCTACGATCAGTACCTAAAAGCTTATTATGAATACGTTAGCGCGTCCCACCAAAACTATTACTGAAATGTATACGTAGACGAAGCGGCAGATACGCTTGATCGCTAACCTCGTATTTAGCTCGGACTTTTTGATCATACTTCGCCCCCTGCAATGACTGTCATTGAAGTGCCTAATACCACTTTTGAGTCTATGAACGACGGGGTGCACGGAGACTAGAGCGTAACGAAGTGTGGGTAATGACAGTGTGTGCGATAAGTAACGCTGTTACGTTCCTGATGATTAGATTGAGCGCATGAAAAGTGGACATTGTTAACAGAATCTGTTGTCCGTTGAAGACATATCCGCACGATGTAGAATTCGAATACCTGCGCGTTAAACATATTCGGTTCTCGTCACGAATGACATACTTCAGACATTACTATATTGATCAACTGTTTTGTCGATGTACAATACAGTCGTTTTCAATGATCAAATGTATCTAGTCCACAATGTAGCAACACGCACGGCGTGCGAGGCCAACATTACTCTACATCATAACCTCACAATGTGACCTAAACACACAGAACACCTTCTCTTCTTCTACATATATAAATGTCTACGATTAGCGACCAAGTTGATATCTTAATCTTAAGTGTAAACGAAGAACTTTGGAACAGAATCACGATCGCAACTTCAACAGCCTATCTCTCCAACTCTCTCAAAGTAAAAGAACAATCATTCCAATTCCCATACTTGAAGATATCGACATTCCCAAGCAATACAGCAACAAAATGGACGACGTAATGTTTGGATATGCCACACGCGATACAGCTTGCATCGATCACTCACGACTCAGCAGTTTCGAAGCTGAATTCGACTACGGGCACACCGACGACATACCCTACATTCATTCCAATCCACCGAGTGCACTACCAGGCGGATTCGGCCATCTCAGTGAGCTGGTCGACGAGGCCAATGAGCTGGTGGATGAAGACGACGCTTATGGAAGCGTAGCCCCAGAGTTTCCCAGCGAGGTATTAGAGGAAGAAAATGTCTGCGGACTTACCGACAAAGAGTACGAGGACGTATTTGACCAGTTTGTTAAGGAAGATCCAGATGAAGAGACGAGTTGCGACGACACCAAGAAAGAGTATGACGACACTGAGAAGGAGTTTGTCAAGAAATATCGAGAAGAAGACATGGTCCATGAACGGACTCAACTAGATTTGAATTGCGCCATACAAGGGCTTCTCGACGAGGCGTTATACAAAAGGAAGTCATACGAAGAGAAACTTGATCAGGCACTAAAGAAGGAAAAGGTCATACAAGGGCTTCTCGACGAGGCGCTAGATAAAAGGAAGTCATACGAAGAGAAACTTGATCAGGTACTAAAGAAGGAAAAGGTTCACGAAGAGCAGCTTGGAAAGGCGATGGAGAAAGACAAAGAACATGAAGCAACAGAGAAGGAGTACGAAGGCACCATTAAAGAGCTCCAACAGCGGGTCCGTACAGTCCAAGCCATTTTCCGCGACGAGAAACAACAAAAGCGGGAGGAGATGAGCGTGCAAGAGAGCCTTCTCGAGGATTATAGAAGTATGGTCAAGGTCTATGAGACTTTGCTCCGGGAGAAGGATGCCCTGATTGCGACCTTGGAATCCAATATCGTTTAGTTGGAAGAGTCGAAGGGTGCATTTTGAGTTAGTAATTTGCCAGATCGGATTCTTTTAGTTTTGCTTTTATTTCACATAAATGTATGTCTCTTAATATATTATTGTTTCCTACCAAAAACAAAGAAATGTAGAGTACTTGACAATGTCCAAAACAATTCTATTGAGGGATTTCGCCCTCAATCCATTCTATCAATGCGATACAGTTTTCACTTATTAACTTTCAGAGGCGCGAAAATGTTTGATTCTAATTGATATATACATGTTTGAGCAGAAGCTAGGGCTATGACAAGGCTGAAACCTTAACCTCCCCCTTCCCAATGAACCTGGTGTTATAGGCGACACATTGGAACGTCACCCTGTTCAGTTGAACGATTGATTATATCAGCCGTGAACCCTGCTAGAGTTGGATGAAGCTATTGGTTGGAGGTAATCATTGACAAGTAAACCCCGCATCTGTCGCCAGCATTGTTGCCTTGTCATCCATTATTCTCATGTCTCTCTGCTTGTTGGACACTCGAACAACGAATGAGATGGCTTCATATATATATCAACCGCTGGCCGACGCAACCAAAAACATCCGATTGATTACATTGTTGCCGGACCACCTGAGTGAACATATCAAAGTCACGATTACAGAGACTCCACTCACTCGATTGCCGCAGCCTCGCTCAGACCGGATGTCTTTGCAGCAAATTAAAGAAACATTACCTGATGGCTGGGGAGTTTATGAAACTACGGAAGGGCGATATCTCTTCAACCCGTATACTGACCAGCAGGATGTCTGGGCTCCACCTTCTTGGGTGCATCCCAATGCTGACTTCGAGCATTCTGCTTACGAGCTTCCTTCAGAGGATATGAAATGGAAATCGGATACTAAATATGAAGCACTGTCTTACACTTGGGGTACAGCAGCCGATCCGGAAATGGCATTTGTTCAGGGACCACCTGGCGAAGGTCTAAAAACGATTCATATACAGCAGAATCTTGCTTCGGCGCTTCGACACTTGAGACACACAAGCAACTCTCGGATTTTATGGGTTGACGCAGTCTGCATTGATCAGGAGAACATCCCCGAGAGAAACGTCCAAGTATCTCGAATGGCCGATATTTACCAACTAGCACATCGCGTCGTTGTCTGGCTAGGCCCCGAATCAAACAACAGTAATCTCGCCATGTCCACCCTTGAATACCTCGGTTCCCAAGTCGAGACTACCAAGAGCGGCGGAAGGCTAAGCTCTCCAACAGCTCAAATTCAGCACCAACGCTGGTACAAAGCACAAACCAAGTTGCCCTACGATCAAGATACATGGCAAGCCCTACTGGACCTTTTTAATAGGTCGTGGTTTGATCGCCTCTGGGTTACGCAGGAAATTCAACTCGCAAATCATCATGCGATTGTTCAATGTGGTCAGAATACCATATCCTGGCCTCTCTTTCGACGAGCTGCTAGCACGTTATTCGATAATCGGCATGTACCATTGAAAGAGCTTACCGATCGAGCCTCAAGACTCAAACGCTTAACTTGGTACTTGGGCGCAGAGACGTTTTATAACCTCCTCAGGGTCGTCGGGGATCGTTTGTGTTCCGACCCGCGGGACAAAGTGTATGGACTATTAGGTATGTTTACTTGACATTATCAACGTCTTGTATGATTTTCTCTAACAGAATTAGGGTTGACCTCGCCCAAAATTGTTTCCGCAATCCGACCTAACTACTCTCAACCTTTCGCAAATGTATACCGGGATGTAGTGCTATTGCTAATAGATCAGACGCAGCGATTAGAGACTCTGCAGTCGTGTAGTTGGAGCTCACAATTGACTACAGATCTCCCATCGTGGGTTCCAGACTGGTCTCGCCCTAGCAACGAGAACTTTAGGGCCACCATGGCTTCTTCGACGTCCTCTGCTCGCGCACGATTCGTATCCCCCAATATCCTTGAAGTCGACGGAATACATTGCGCGACAGTATCAACAGTCTATCCTCCGATATTGCGCGATCCAGTCACAAATCACGACGTGCTTGACCAATGGGGTAGTGGAAACCTTGAGGATGATGACGGTTACCCAACCGGTGAAAGCCGCTCGGATGCTTTTGCTACAATCCTCATCAGGGGCTGGCTAAGGGAGCGATTTCCCGCGTTCAATAGATATCTCACTCTGCAGGCTTGGAAACAAGAATTGTTTGACTCGACGCAGAAGAGCAGCCACACAGTACTGCAATTCACCCGGACTTCACAATTTTTCACAACAGAGGAGGGTTATATCGGTCTTAGCGTGGCAGAGACGAAGCCAGGTATGCAAAGCTCCGTAGTTTGTGCGAGCCTTGAAGAAGGGAAATAACAAGGCGTAGGTGACATTGTATGTACGATTTTAGGCTGCCCTTCCACGATTGCCCTCCGCCCAGTATCTTCCACCGCCGAGGAGAAACAGTTTGAAGTCATCGGCACCTGCTATGTCCACGGTCTTAGTGATGGTTCAGCCCTTCTAGGCAACCTACTCCCACCTTGGAGAACCCAACTCACTCTGGACGCTGGCGGATATTGGATCCCGCATTTCCACAACGACACCACTGGCGAAGATACTGACCACGATCCTCGGCTAGAGCGCATACCCTTACCGTCAGGTTGGGAGGCATTTGAAGCCGAGAGAACGGTGGATGACCCGGAGCTCTTTGCGCGGTTCAGAAATGTGTCGACGGGTGAGGTTGTGAATTCGGACCCGAGATTGCTTCCTGAAGCTTTGAAAGGGAGGGGGTTGAAAATTCAGACTTTTCGTCTGGCCTAGGGATTTTAAGATCTTGATCGGGATGCAAATTCTTATAGTTTATTAATAAATGAATCTTCTTTTAGCCTCGATTTTCATCTGCAATGGCAGTGATCAAGAGAAGGGAAGCCCTAAAAAGTAGAGTTCGAAATATTAACGAATGTTACTTGGTGCAAGAAATTTTGTAGCTCCAGGATAACAAGGCCTGAATCATTGTAATGCTTCTAATACAATAACGTAGAACCACCTCCAAGCTGATAACCCCTGAAAACACTAAGAATTGATGTTCCCGCCTGAGCGAAATGCGAGACACGTCTACTAGCGCTACATTCTCGGAGTAGATAATGGTAGCCAACTTTATTTAATTTACAAGGATCGAGATTTACTACCTTGTATAGGCTCTGTGCAAGCTAGTGCGTCGCTTTTCCGAATGCAGATATACGTGCTGCCACTCCTGGGCTGGGTTTCCGTCCGCTTTGGTCCGTCTAAAGCACGTTCAAAGGAACGGGAAGCTTGCAAGGCGTGCTAGTGACCAGATTGGGAAGGAATTTTGACGCGTTTGATCTGGCATATACTTTTGTTGAATTAGACCATATGCAGGACGACTATATGTGATATATTATGTATGTATAGTTATTAATCTTAGCAACGAGAAAGCTATCGGAGAAGAACATGCATCCTTTACTCCTGTCATCTGCTCTCCGGCTAACACAAATATACTTTAATCGAATAAGTTTTGTTTAGGAAATCCTTCCATTCACTACCCTATTCATCCCCTGTAACTAGCAAAGTCGACTTGCGCTACGGGGCGGAATCCTAAGCGACTGCCGATACGTCGCCCCGACTTATTCGCACAGGTTAACAGGGGGACAACCCCGGCCAGTTGAATTCGGTAGGTTTATTAAGCACTCCAGATTTTTGCACATCACTAATGATCAAAGTGCAAAACCAATTCAACGTAGAAGTTATAAAGCAGTTTACGATGTAGTCTATGTATTGCAGTGCCAACTCACTGGATCACATTTCATATCAACTATACTAAGTCGTACATTAAATTATCCAATTCACGTCGCTTGGCATGCCCGTGTATGTCATCACTGGGGTGTCGAGTGGAATTGGGGTAAAGCTGTCCAGTGCCGTATCTCTCATTACCCCTGCTTATACAGCCATGGTTTGAATTCCTCCGTCAAACCTCGGAAGACTCCAGAAATTTAGTTGTTGGACTAGTCCGCAACAAAGCCGCGGTGGAGAAGAAAGTAGCAAACGAGATAAGCGGGCGCATCAACATCCACATTCTGTATGCAGACCTAAGCAACTACGCTAGCTTGAAGCAAGCCTCTGCCGATACTGCCAAGATCGTTGGTGACCGTGGCATTGACTATCTCATTGCAAATGGGGCTTTCCTATCCCATTTCGACGAGTTCGACCCCATCAGTAAATTGTAAGATCTACTTCCCTCAAATACTACTCACCCCTTCGTCCTATTAACACAGCCCACCCACCAGAGGCGAAAATGTGGAAGAACTCGAATCAACCGCCGAAAAACTCTTCAAAACTAACGTTGTCGGCAATCTACATCTATTCAACCTCTTTACCCCATTAGTACTGCAGAGTCACGCTAAGAAAGTCATTGCGATCTCCGGCGGCAATGCAGACTTGGACTTCATCAACAGTCTCGAGGTTGAGAATGGGGCTTTGTATTCTGCCTCCAAGGCGGCTCTGAATGTTATTGTTGCCAAGTTCAGCGCGCAGTACAAGAAAGATGGGGTCCTCTTTTTGAGTCTTTCGCCTGGTGTTGTAGATGTCGGGCATTTTGACAATAGTATGTTCCGTACCCTTGACTGTACCCATATCCCTTCTTCAACCACTCCCAATTCAAAGGTGAAATATGAAAAGGGCATCTAGACAGTATACTAATCCGTCATCTTCCGCAGTCCCCCCGGAAAAATTGCAAGGGTTGCAAGGGTTTATGGCTAAGATACAAACCTATGCGCCCCACTTCAAAGGCCCAGTTCCTGTCGATGAGGCCGTAAAAACCATTCTAATAACTATTCACAGAGTGAGTATTGAGGATGGGTACGCGGGGTCGTTTATCTCGCACTTGGGCAATAAGCAATGGGTGTGAGCTTTATGTGTTCCGATTTTGATCTGTTAACCATCGAAAAGAGCTGTAGTCACCAGTTCGATCAGAACTAGGGGTATGTATGCCATTGTGGATGATATGAGGTTAGTTTAGACAACGATGGAGTCAAGTACATTTCCCTAACCTTGCAATCCGTTCGAGCAAGTTCTCTAGGATTTAATACACTTCGAGCAGCCTTTACCTATAGTTTTTATTGCTGTTATATATACATATGTGATTATCGTATAGGTCTAGTTATACTCCGCGAGACAATTTCCTTAAGGACGAGTTCCGGGACCTAGAGTAGTCACTCCCAACCGTTTTGAGACCTTTTCATCTTTCACGGTCACGAAATCTCATGACGGATCCGTAGATGACGAGAATATGTTTCTCCAAAAAGTGCTGACAAGGTCCATGATCTGATTGGTCCCTCCGGATTCCTCATCGGAATTTACCTCATTCGAAATTTGTGAGATTTGACCTTATATTTATCCGCTCAAAACGGATTCTGCACTATAGACCAAGAGGAAAGATCTAAGACGGCACAATTTCATGTTCGGAAAGACATAACAATATTCTGAATTCCACTCTGTACCTCAAAATCAACTCTCGTCTCCTATTCCTCATTCAAAGATCCTAGCCGCACATTTCTAATGACTTGCTCATCGATATAAGCTACATATCACTATTAATCCTCTTCCACGAACCCACCCAGACCCTGCACAGTGAAAATCAAATCTTCAAACCGCTGGCCATCCTCCTCGAACTCAGACCAGAGAGAAGATTTATTTTCCCAAGGGCGATTGTTATGCCTTGCCAGGTGTCGTGAATCGCCCCTTTTGTCATAGATCAGATTGTACACGTAGGCGTACATGAGTGAAGGGCAAGAGGACAGACGTTCGAACACGGATGCCCAAGTTCCGGAGGTGAGGGAGACATCTTCGAAGCGGAAGGCCTCAAGTGCGTTGGGGGAGAGGAGTGAGAGCAATTTGTCGGCAGAGCAGATGGCGCGGGAGATGTATATGTTTTTCAGCCCGTGCGATGCTGGATTCCAGTCCAACTCATCTAAAGAAATGGATTGTGTGCAGTGCAAGCCAAGGGATTCAAGATTGCGGCACCGGTTTATAAATGCGCACATGTCGCCCATATATTCCGTGTTGGTGAAGCGAAATTGGAGGTTGGAGAAGGCGAAATATTCGTCGCCGTCGCTGTCCGAGTAGCCTTCCCAATGTCTCGTGTAGTCAAGGTCACCACCGATGCCCGTGCCGTCAATGTATTCCAAAAAAAGGTGCCGGAGCTGTAGTGCCATCTCATCTGAGATCTTGCTACTGATGACCGCAAAGTCGTACGCACAGGGGAGCGTAAGGCGTAGATCTGTCAGAAAGCGCAAGTTGATGCGAGGCGAAGAGAAGACAGCGGCGATACTATTACGGACAAGCTCGAGTAGGTCAAGATCTAAGACGAGACACGCTTCCTCAATTCCATTGTCAGATGAGTCGTCGAAATTTGGGTAGATGGGTCCACCGCCGCGCCAGTCTTCTGGAACCACCACAACAAGGCGTTCTAACCTCGGCAGGTTTGAAACCATATCCTCCAGCAGAGGAAGAAACGCGCGTAGAGACGTGTTCATCGGGTTCACTTCCTTAAGTCTCTCGTCTTCATCATCTAAAACCTGGTCCGAAGAACGACTACGCAGAAACAAGCTTGAACTGCCGTAGTCATACCCGGTTGGGGACAACTCGACACGTAGGTTATTCACGAGTGGTGCTATGACGCTCTTATCATCGAGGATGAAACTTTGGATCCTTTGAAGGGCGTTCGCTTCCCATGGACGTATGATAGCGTCTTCATGCTTGAAGTAGGCTCGTGTCATTGCGCGGTCAAAGGCCCGACAGACAAGCCGCAGTTTCATTTCACCGGGCCTGGGCCACGTGCTGAAAAAATAGCCAAAAGGTCTACCACGGCAAATATGACGTACGTAGTCAAACGTATGAATGTATTCATCTCTGGGTCGAACGCTATGACGCGAAACGTTCAACACAGGATATGCAATGTAGGAAAATATCTTATGCACTGTCAGTGATTGTAGGCTGAAGCAGGGGCGATGGGATCAGACTCGATCGTAAATCTCGACGGGCACGTTGTCCCATACGGACGACATCGTTGAGGCACGGGAAGGTCTTAAGCCCGTTTTGACAGCCGATAATGTGATGAAGTACTATTGCTGCTGGTTTTCTTTATCCTAACGACAATACATCTAATTGACGGTGCAATAGATGCAAGCTATGCCTGGCGAGGTCTATGAGTCTAATGTGTTGCTATGCTGATATGAGGATGTTGAGGATTTTGTCCAGGCAACTGCGCGGTCTCATGCATGACTTAAAACGAGAAAAGTAACTAAGCAGTGACTAAGCCATAAGTCTTGAATGAATAAGGCATAGCGGCATCGCTTTGAAACGCTAAGATCCTCCGTTCCCTTTCGTACGAGAGTCTCGCCAGGATGAACGTTCTTGAACTACAAGGAAGACGTAAGCCATTATGGTTGAATCACTTTTGAAGATCAAGTACGATCATAATGTGGAAGACTAGTAAACATGATACTACGGCTCTTATATGATTAGATTCCCTCGCGTCACACGTGAATCGTGATAAGATACGTGGCTGCGTCGACTTCGACTGTGCCCATCCCACAGAAACCCAGATACAACCTACCAAGTCAGTTTCTAGAATGTAAGATACTAAAAAGGCTTATACTTAGAATCACGCATATAAGCCACAAAATATTCCTTCAAGTAAGGCCGATTTCTATTTAGAACTACGCAAAGTGTAGTCTAAGCTACGAACGATCATGATGTTCTATTTCAAGCAAAAGAAATATGTGCCATCACTGTCCCGAGCGTTATAGTGCCCTTTCTCAATTTTCCTCGCCAGGTGCCCGAGAGGGTAGAATAAACCACCTTGAATAAGGTCGGGCTCATGATCGCTGGTCGCGCTTTCTACGGCCTGTGCTTTGGTTTCGAACAAATGGGTGGCCAAATACACAGCTCGATCTTGGCGTTGGTAGTAGACTCCCTCGTTATCTTGTTCATTGTCTGAATCGCTACCTCGTAATGTTTGGTGTCTGCCATCGTCATCCGCTTCGCTACGTGTTTTGCTGTTCGATTCAGAAGCTGTGTCGCCTTTCAGGTTAGCACCCGGGTTGCTATCCGATCTGGTATCCATGTCTGCGTCCAAATTGGCCACAGAGTCGGTATCGCTAATACTATCTAACTCAGAATCTGTGTTGCCATCCAAGTTTGCGTCCACTTTGCCATCCGATCTAAAATCCGAGTCAAGATCGCTCTTAGGGTCCCAATCGTTGGATAAGTCACTGTCTTGGTCGCCGTCCGAGTCGGAATCGAACGTGGAATAACAAGCCCAATAGCCAATTCGGTAGTGCTTAGGAGGTCCGTTGGTCTCGTCGAATTGCAATATCAGCCCATGGATTTGAGAGCCATAATGTTCAACTAGTGGAAAAAAGACGATATACTTGTGTGGTGTGCGGTCCTCAGATGGCGCAGCTTTTACGCATTTAGTGACGTACCAAGCATCGAACTCCAAGTTGAATCGCCAATCTCCTACCGCAAATTCGTATTCGAGCGAATCGGTAGACAGATTGATGCCAGCCTCCTTGAGGTCCACTAAAGTAAGTGAGCCATGAAGACGAGCGCTTGAACCGTGAATCAGAGTCACTTTAGCCATTGTTTTGAACGTTGTTCCTTTCCCCCATGGATCTGCCTGCGGACAATCGTAAGGCCGACAGAAAGTCTTCCTGTAGCGTACGGGCCCATTCTGCGACGCCCAAGACCAGCTAGGTGCTCGCTCCCAATCTGGAACACTCAGATCTCGTTTCGATGGATCTTGAGACCAAAGAAGATCTCTCAAGAAATTGTTGTTCCACAAACCAAAGCGATAGTCGTTACGAACGATATATGTCCTAAAGTCCTGGGCCAAACCCATCAAAGCCGGAAGTCGATCTTTTTGGAAAGACAGACCCCGACTAGTGAAGTTTTCAACGAGCAAATGCCAACTTTCATAGAAGTATGGAATCATATCCTCGACTGCACCTCTAATCTTCCACCTTCCGATATACGAGATTGTCGAGAGACTTAATTGGACAGAGGGGCGAAACTCAGGCTCTGGCGCATAGGTGAAATTGTAGCTATCTTCGAAGACTTCGTTCACATGTGTATCATCTCTACATGTGAAATGAACTTGGTCACGACAGAAATACAACATTCGTGGGGCCTGAAAAATTAGCATCAGTTTGGTCAGTTCTTCACCGGTGGAACTAACCAGGACTTGCTCTTGGAGCACCCAACCGCGGCTATACAAAGGACTCTCGTAGATGGAAGAGAATGGATCCTCATCAGTGACCCAAAATTCTCTATCTTCGTTGCCCGGCTCTTGAGTAATAGATTCCCAATGGATGGATACCCTAGCGGGTTTGATTGAACCGACTCGATCGTCAATCAAAAATCCAGAGGCCCCACTGTCGAACACAGCGGCTGCAATGTTGCAGACTGCGTTTCTGTATACGTCACCCATCTTCCCTGCCTCCGCCTCCCAATCCAGATTACCAGGAGAATCCTGAATAATACATAACGAATCGATCCAAATGTATTGGAAACCAAGTTTCACAGTGACAGTGAGTGCATCTTGGAATGTGCGCGGCAAGCAGTCAATAGGTATTAACCGCTGGAACTGATGAATATTGCGCACTGAGAGCGTGGTAAATTTGCCTTTCCCCAACAGTGGCTCAGAGTGAGGTATTTCGTTCCTTTTGGTAGAGTTTTTCCATGACAAACATGTGCTGTTATCCCCGATTCTTCCTGAAGCACCCGAATCAAACGGGTTGGAGGCACCGCATCATGGTTATCCTTGAAGCAGCAGCTCCAATGTTCCTCGAAGCACCAGTTCAGGAAGCCCTTAGCTTTTTGAATGCTCTGTTCACGGCGTGTACCGTGAGCGGGGTCTGGGTTTGTACTCATGTGAAATCGCTTTGCGCCTGACCCAGTCATCAGAATTTTGGACTGTAGGTGATATGATCCAATTGAAGACTTACATGAACGGCTCAATACTCTAAAGAAGGCATTCTG
This sequence comes from Nigrograna mackinnonii, assembly GCA_001007845.1. Taxonomy (NCBI): domain Eukaryota; kingdom Fungi; phylum Ascomycota; class Dothideomycetes; order Pleosporales; family Nigrogranaceae; genus Nigrograna; species Nigrograna mackinnonii. The sequence continues at coordinate 95,381 of JGVQ01000226.1, forward strand.
CACCCCCTCAGTGTTTATGATGTTGAAACGGATGCGAAAGCAAACATCGGAAAGAGTGCTAACGCGATAGCGTGGCATTTCCGTCACAGATGAATCTTTACTTGTAACATTTGTTTTCTTCAAGATTCGAATGCAGATATAGCATCCCGAACTTGCCGCGGATTCAAGAGCCGCCCGATCGTCGTGGTGTGGATGGTCTTGGTCTTTGCTAGGCTGTGAAGAGCTTGCGATGATTGCGCGGCAGGTTTCACAAAGCTCTTCGCTTTCGCTCAAAGACATACTAAGAAAAACTTGAAATCTATCGACGATAGTAGTGAGGCTCGCGACTCCCTTCAGAAAATGTGGTAAGATTGAAGAGATACTAACGGGCTACCATCAGGAAATTTCCCGAGGCAGCTCTACTTTAATCTACACTTTAGCCGCCAGAAAAACAGCTCTTTATCATAAATACGAGGCGAAATACGCACACATCATACTACAAAGGGAAATTACATGAGAGTAGTCTTGGGATTAGAAATGCTAAGAAATGGCCCCCAGATACTACACATCGGCGTGAGAAACGGCCCCCATCTTATGAGGATAGGTCCCTTGTGAGTTGTCCAAAAACATGGCCCCCAATCCAGCCCCAGGATCACGGCGCTATCCTGCACAGCAATCGTTTCACAATTGCTATCAAGGATTCGTTACTATTTTCGAATTCATTAGATTCAAACACATAATATACCAGCCGAGGCTTGAATGGTAGCCTCGGTAAGGTGACAACAATAACATTTCATCTGATATGACAGCCGCGAAGTGCACTCTTAGATTGCATATCGCCATCGCCACATAAACGGGTTCAGGAGCTCAAGCCTAGCACGCCCAGACAACAACCCGTAATAAAGGTATTAGCACCGATCGGCCACTAGTCCTTTTGATGACATGCCCAAAACATATTGCCTATTCGAAAGGTCATAACTGACTATCAAGCATTAGCCCAATGCACAGCAACCTTTGGCATTGTCGACTATACAATTGGACTATCTGGAAAACGTGAGTATAAGTGAGTCAAGTCAAATTACTGGATAGATAGTCTAACACAGTATTTGACCAAACAATCATATGGTCGGGCAATCTACAACAACGCCTAACAAGGCGGACCGACCAAAATAGCTGGCTAATCTGACACATCACCCGATAAAGCTAACGCGAATCTTTACATGTGCCTTGGCCTCGCGCGGCAATCAGTAGTGCTCACAACTCATGATCGACTTCGTTCTTATTTGAATTGCGCGACTGATAATAATTACTCATTGATTATTCAACGTTGTCCTTCTTGGAGTCGCCAGTGAAGTGTACACATCCCAGCACTGACACCCTTTTTGAAGAGTAACACCCTGATCGCTAGTTACTCCTTGGCTCCACTCAACTTGCGAGCTTTTAGATACGCGATGATTTGTTGAACCCTGTTGCAATTCGTCGTGGTAAGAGTCATTACTCCGTTGCACCCGAGTCACCGTCAGGCCTTCTCACTCGAAACGACTTACAGGAGTTAGTCGCCAGAAATGTCAGTGATTCCAGTTATGATGAGATCATAATTTAGTAGCTCCAAACAACATTTCCAGGTGCATAAACCATAAACGCCTTGAGTTTGTTGTACCTCGTGCTCGGCACAGGTGAATGCTTGTCAAATTTCATCGGCTCATGCTGAGTGTGTCGATGACGAGTTCCGAATCCAAAAGAAATCGTTAGCAAGAAAGGGGGAGGGTATGCTCACCTTATCAACGCTTAGTAACATGAAGACTAAGTCTGGACGATCCCTCGCCTGGTGCTGGGAGAGGCTTTGCTCGGTGTTCTACAGATTATTGAATTAACGTAAGATGGGTGTACTTACAAAACAAGGGTTGATTTTAAGGTCCGCGTGAAGGCAGTGCGATGGCATCGCTGATTGTGCGTATATAGCCAGCGATTAGATGCTGCAATGTGATTGGAACCTTTGAATATGGCGTGTGGGCAGCGTTTCCAACCGTCCGTACTTCGTACCGTACTAGCTGTTTGTACGTTCGTACGGGCCAATTAGGAGCCAGTGTACGTACGTAGTACATACGGATGGGGTTATCTTGGTAGCCGTTCGCAAGTACGTACGGGTAGGGTTATTTCAGTGGCCATTTAGTAGTACGTGCGGTGTACGTTTCCGTTTTAGGAAATTGTATCATAAACCGACTCTATGTTAGGTATTTAGTGTTTACTTTCTTAAATCTTTTCGAAATGGACCGTGCATATAGGGAGGGACCCAAGAAAGAGGGGTAAAGGGAGGGGTGGAAATAGTGGGAAACCCTACCCGGAGCATGTTCATATGGCACCACGTGACCGTACGTACACCGTACGTACTAACTGCATTGCGGATAGTTAGAAACGCTACGTTTAAGTAGTGTGTTGCTCTGCCCCCCAATGTAATCATGTTTGGTACTACTAGCTGTTAACCCTGGTTCGAATTTTGATTTATGTTGGAGACTTACTACCGTGAATATGATCACCGACGATGGAGGCCTTCCTTCAACCTGATTTAGCCAAAGGGATGTTTCTCATTCTTTTCTTTTTATTCTTTTCCTCCTCCTGCCTGGTTAATGCTACCTTTAATACCTCATCGATACGGCTARCGCATATTGCGCATGTGTTGGGCTTCGCATGACGCCGTAGGCTATCTATTCGGTTACTATGCAAGGCGCCACATGGTAGCCGAATGCCTGCGCCATGTACAGACGAGTAGTGTCGATCGAGGTCTTTTTTTGTACTGAATGGGCGGGTCTTTCTATCACAGTCATCTCGATTGCATGCGTAGTCTCTGTGCTTGAATTTGCGGTGGTGCCTGCAGCTCGTTGGATTCTAGATTGAAGTATGGATTAAAAGGGACTTACACAAGGTTTTGTTCTGTGTAGAATCTTTTCTTACAACGCGGGCATGAGAAAGACTCCACTGGCGGTAGAAAGAATGACTGTTGTGACTTGGCCCTAGCAACATTCGATTGGGTGTCTGCTGGGTGTGTCTGGAGGCATAAGGCACTGACAGCATCGGCTGTTGAAACTTGATTTTGGAACGCAGCGTGGTCGGATGTGGTGTAGTTGTCGAGTATGGATAACTGATTGGTTTGGGCAGGAACAGGAAGAGGACAAAGAGGCTCTTCGAAAGAAAGAAATGAAGGGAATTGTCTGGAGACGTCAGATTCTTCTCCGATATCTGGAACTGTTTCTAGGCATTTCACAGCTGGTGACGTAGAATGTTGGGATGAAGGGAACAGTGGCATGTATGAATCGATGGGGGCGCTCGACGTGTTCAGGTCCGAAATAGGGTTCAATGGGTTTGCGATTTGATGGAAAACCTGGGTATTTTGGACAGATGTCAAGCTCATTAAATTGTTGAACGGATCTTGATTAGCCGCGGAGCTTTCGTAGTTCCACGGCAGACTGGGTTGTTGCAGAGATGGCAAGATCGTTGAGCTAGGTTCGAATGTAGATTCATTGAAATGTGAAGGCACGCCTACTGCTTGAGGGTTACTATGAGCAAACACATCATCGAAACATGATAAGTTAAAGTCCCAGTGTGATTGAGTTGTATCCTCCGTCGTAAAGGTGTTGTTGATTTGTGAGTTACCGTTGATCGAATTCCAGGAGATCGGGGATTGGTTATGGGGATCGCGTGGCAGCAGCAAAGGATCGGGGTCTCCATCGGGTCCATTGGCAAAGTCGGGAAGACCAGCCTTCCAAGCGTCTAATTGATGATCATCGGAAAGGAACGAGATGAGTGATGCCCGGAACGCCTGGTTCCGGGCGGAAACCTGAGATGTTATCAGTTATTGGCTACGCTGTAGCAACTTGGGTAGGAGCCTCACTGTAAAGAAGGTACGCCGAGATTCTCTTCGAGGGGATCTGGTCTGTAGAAATCGAAGATGGCAGTCTTTTGGGCATATGATATACCTTTTGCGCTCGGAGGCTGTGCTCCTCTCCCTTTTTGCCTTCCTCCCCAACGCTCTTGTGGCCTTTCTCAGTAGCCAATCGACTTGTTCCCAACGCTTTTGTGGCCTTTCTCAGTAGCCAATTGACTCGTGCCCAAGCGTTCTTGTCGTGTCACGGTAAAGATGGTGCGCTAGTTGGTAACGAATGAACCACAAGGCTGCATACTTGAAGAACGCTGATTAAGTTACGCAACTCCGTGAGCTCGCATGCGACACTCCGCAGCTTGGAGGGTGATTGGACAACGAAGTCCGACTCAGGAAACCAACAAGGCAATCTAACACCCGGAATATCCCTTGTGGACAGTGGGGGCAACTAAAAAAGGGCGCCTGTGTGACTAAAATTAGCCGATTTGGGGGTCACAAGCGCGGGGGCGTAATTTTCCTATTTTTAATTGGCAAATTATACAGTAACCTCAGGAGAATGGATTTGGTCCTTGGATCGTGATTTTAGGTCTCATATTTCTTTGTACACGTGAAATGCGGCTTGAATTCTTTTGACAGCGCTGAAAGTACGCATTTAGGTTTTTGGGTACGCCCCTAGGGTCTGTGAGAACACCTTAGTTCTAAACCACACTACCCTTTCTGGTCTCTCTCTACCTTTCTCTCCTTTTCATCCTCTTTGCTCTAAATGCTTCTATCTCTCTTTATGTCTACGGAGTATACTAACTGTCTAGATAACGAGTGAGCTGACGGGTACGAGGGACCCAAGCCATGGTAGTCCAGATGAGGTCAAAGTAACCTCGGGCCGGCCGGATTAATCCGCTCAAGTGTCGTCGGTTGCCGCCTTAGGTACAAGGGTATTAGGCTTAAAGTGTCTTGCAGTATGTCATGCTGCGGTTTGTTCCGGACTGGCCTTGTCGTTTATCTTGATAGTTCTCTTTGTCGTTGATCCCCTGCCATATACGCCGTCTCAGCTTGTCTCGGAGAAGTTTGTAGATAAGGCCACACCAAGGGTTCATCATTACACTCTCTATGAGCGCAAAGCTTGGTATAATAGAAAAAGTGGTGGAAATTGTATCCCAATATAGGAATAAAAGAGTTCCATCTTGATCCACGACCTGGCATTGATTATTTAAAGACCACACCCTGATATAATATAGCGCATGAAGCTAGACCTATGCTTCATTTATAATCTTCTTCTTTTCTATGTTTGCAATAGTCTGAAACTCTAAAATTTGAAGCTATTGGTTTTTCTTTTAGGGGTTTGGGACAGTGAATCGAACTTAATCCTGAATTCAATGCAAATGGTGATACTTCTTGTGACTTTCCTAAAGATTGGTTGATTTCCTTCCATACACATCTGCCTAAGTCCATTGGAGCCCTAAGTATAATTCATGAGGTCTGGCGGTTTCCCAGTTGCATACATGCCTAGAACATACTCACCATGGAAAATTCGTGCGGAAAGGCTTAGTAGGGAAATTTCGAACTCTCCGGTGGGGGTACTAGCGGGGATTTTGGCCTTGGCTGTTATACTCAATGGGGAAGCGTGCGCTGGCGGAATGTAGATCTCTCCACCTGAAGTCCGGTGGGGTAAACGTCTATGACATCCAAGCACCACATGCCACGACAAGCGTCCAGCCACTACTGCACGACATACGGATTATTACCACCGGAAAAATTACATCTGTCTCGATAATACTAATCTTGGAAATGGTCTGAAACCACCCGGTCGTGTTTCACTATCACAGTCCGCACTCTTCATTCAAGTTCTTCAGATGTTCCATCCCGTCCACCAGCCCGCCATGTTTTCTCAACAAGAAACCCGCCTAACCTTCTCATTCGATGCAGAAAAGCTTTGGATCGAACCATGGGGCTCAAACGCGCTCCGCGTGCGCGCAACGAAATCGTCCTCAATGCCGCCGGAAAGCTGGGCATTACTAGAACCTGCAAAGACCTCATCTAACATCACCATCACCGAAGACACCGCAACATTGACGAATGGTCAAATCAAAGCATCCATCACTAAGCGCGGCAAACTTACCATCTGGGACACATCCGACGGAAAACTGTTACTGGAGGAATACGCGCGTCACCGTCGCGATGTTCTTGACCCAAAATGCAGCGCCCTAGAAATCGAAGCCCGGGAGTTCAAACCCATCGTCGGCGGTGACTATCATCTCAAAGCGCGCTTTGAGAGCTTGGATCCTAAGGAGAAGATTTTTGGTATGGGCCAGTATCAGCAGCCATATCTCGACATTAAGGGCACACAGTTGGAACTCGCACATCGGAACTCGCAGGCCAGTGTCCCATTCGCCGTTTCTTCCCGCGGTTATGGTTTTCTGTGGAATAATCCGTCAATTGGAAACGCGGTGTTTGGAAAGAATATCATGAGCTTCGAGGCACTATCGAGTAAGGCATTGGATTATTGGGTTGTGGCTGGGTCCACACCTGCAGAGATCGTACAAGCCTATGCTGATGCCACGGGAAAGGTTCCTATGATGCCGGAGTATGGACTCGGGTTTTGGCAGTGCAAATTGAGGTATCAGACACAGGAAGAGCTTCTGCAGGTTGCGAGGAAGTATAAGGAGTTGAAGCTTCCGATTGATCTTATTGTGATTGACTTCTTTCATTGGCCATTGCAAGGAGATTGGAGATTTGATCCGACGTATTGGCCGGATCCTGGTAAGTTTTTTCTCAAAGATAGATGTCTTCGATTGTGTGGCTAATCCATGGCGTGTAGAAGCGATGGTGAAAGAATTAAAAGATCTTGGTATAGAACTCATGGTCTCAATATGGCCAACTGTAGACCGCCGCTCCGAAAACTACGAAGAGATGGTCGAAAAGGGCTACTTGATCCGCGTCGAAGGCGGCGTCCGAATCGCTATGACTTTCCAGGGATCTACAATCCACTTCGATTCTACGAACCCCGAGGCTCGGGACTACGTTTGGAACAAAGCAAAGCAGAATTATTATAGTAAGGGTATCAAGGTATTTTGGTTGGATGAAGCAGAGCCCGAATACCGCCACTACGACTTCGACAATTACCGATACCATCTGGGCTCCAATATCGCAATCGGCAACATCTACCCCGTAGAATACTCCCGCGCGTTCTACGAAGGCATGACGAAAGAAGGACAGGAAAACATCGTAAACCTCGTCCGCTGTGCTTGGGCCGGAAGCCAAAAGTACGGCGCCCTCGTCTGGAGCGGCGACATTGCGTCATCATGGTCTAGCCTTCGCGATCAACTTGCTGCTGGGTTGAATATGGGACTGTCAGGACTTCCGTGGTGGACTACTGATATTGGTGGGTTTCACGGAGGCAATCCAAATGATCCAGTGTTCCGCGAGCTGTTTGTGAGATGGTTCCAGTGGGGTACATTTTGTCCTGTGATGAGGCTACATGGTGACCGTGAGCCGCGGCAGCCGAAGGTTGGTACTACGGGCGGTGCGTCTTGTCGTAGTGGGGCGCCCAATGAGGTCTGGTCGTATGGCCCTGAAGTGTTTGAGATCTGTAAGGAGTATTTGGGTATACGTGAGCGGTTGCGCGAGTATACGCGGAAGCTGATGAAAGAAGCGCATGAGAAGGGATCACCGGTTATGAGAACTATGTTTTATGAGTTTCCGCAGGATCTCCGCTGCTGGGAGCTCACAGAGCAGTACATGTATGGGGATAAGTACCTGTGTTGCCCAGTGCTTCAGCCCGGTCAGAAGGGTATGAGTGTTTATTTACCCCAGCTGCTTGATGGAGGCAAGTGGAAGTCGTTCTGGAATAGCGAGGAGACTTGGGAAGGGGGAGTGTCGGTAAATGTCGAATGTCCGTTGGGTAAGATGCCTATATTTGAGCGGTATTAACAGGTCCGGATGTACGCATGAAATCGAAGCCGATAAAGCCAGTAAAATGATATGATCTTTCTTATCGATACGTAATATAGAAATCCACTGCCTTTCCGCTGTATTTGTTCATATGGAACATAAAATATTAGAACATCGCGCTATCCTCATTCTCTTATTTCATTCTATAATGAAAGACATGATTCCGGTATAGTCGTTAGAGGCGACCATTTGATTCACAGTTAGACGCCACTGAATCATCTGTTGCCGTCATGATAGCGATCTCAGATGTCAAGATATCAATAGCACCTGGGAACTGGCCGGGTCGAGTATCATAATGGCGGATGCACTCCGGGTGGCTGCATGGATCTGGACCGAAGAGTACAGCGCCTCTTGGCCGTTCCTCTAAATGAACCTCTCGGCCCGGAGAAGGCGGCTTGGTGGAAAGCTGCTGCAGTCTGTGACAAGCTTGTCCATCAAACTTGCAGGGACTGAAAAGCCTACTACCCTCTGTCCGAACGCAGTAGAGGCCTTTTCCTAGCATAGGCATATCTAAAGAGTTTTTGCCAGTAGCCCTCCATGTGGCTAGCTTGATACAAGGAACCGTAGCTAGTAGAATCCCTTTGTAATAACGACTTGGATGAATTCGATGTGCACACAAACCTTCAGTGCTTGCCGGACATATAAGTTCACCAAATTCTCTACCGCAGATAGTGAGAGTGTTACTATCCCGATGAACATACGACCAATGTCGTGTTCCAGACTTCGACAATAGGCGAGAGCGAGTCCCAGGGACTTTGACTATCCTGGGCAAGACACCGAGTTCCCCTCGAAGTATTTCATCGGCGTCCCAAGCGCGCATCTTCGATCCATCTTCAAATAGCGTGAATGCCTCTTCATTACGGACTGTACGATTGTCGCGCCTTTCCTGGAAAGCGATAAGTATTCGCTTGATCTCGTCAGACAGGAACCAGTCTGGCTCGTTGCCGTATCCGTCTTGTAATTTGATCTTCTTGAGGAGCTGGAACGTCCGATCTGCGTCCCATTCATGATTATCTGAAGCTAAAGGGAGCTGGTCAAAAACGGGAGATTCGGGGAGTTCCCGGGCAAGGAGTGATAGGGCAAGGAGGAGAATTGCGCAGTTTTCGGGGATCATCCATCCATTTTTTGTTGTCTCGTCATATATGAGAGTGACCTTTTTCACAGAATTCCGAATTAAACTCTCCAGATGAATTCTCTGTCGATCAATGATTTGAGTACGTGGCTCCTTTGGCAATTGCACTTTAACACTGGCGGTCGCCGCCGCAATCTTAGAAAAGCCTGCTGCGAGGGTGGCCGCTCTCTCAATGCTCCAATATCTATCCGCGAATTCAGAGTTTGACGGCTCTACGTTTGCGAATCGAGTGGATGGAGCCTTCGTACAGGCCATGACGCGGGCATCTCCGAAGAAACCGAGGAAACAGCGCATTTGTGACATTTCCTCCAGACTAGTACCTGTAATAACAGGAATCTCAAGAGCCTCGAGCTGCTCTAACGTCAGTTCTTCCCTATCGTCTTTGCTCCTCACATAATGCCACTGGATAGCATTAGGATATCGGGCTGTGGGGAGGAGGGCCGACGCATAGCCTTTCATGATGACAGAACCCTGAAATTCGAGGGAATACCAGATCATTGCTAACTTAGCCATCAGGCTGAATGACATTTCGATACCCTTTTGAGTTATATCTGACCTTGCGGGGATGGGAAAGCCGTTCGCGATGCTGATTCCAGGGAAAAGCGAGTGCCAGCATGACATCTCGTCGGGTGGTCGGACGGATACTACTCGCACTTCACGTACATCTCTATTTACCTTTCTCTTAGTACACATAGTTGCGGAGAGGGTTACCCCTTGAGAGAAAGCAGCGTCATTGAAACAGGCGCTGAGCCACTCCAGTTGCCATTGTAGATCGTCGAGATCCTTACGAGATCCTTTTGCATTTACACTTTTCACGATGTATGGGTACCGTTCTTCGACGTCGATGGTGATTGCCACGTGTGTATTTGCGGTTGTAATCGTCCGAGCTATACGCAAAACCTGATTGTTAGCTTAAACCTTCTTCAACGCCTCTCAAGCAGTGTTACTATCCAAGAAAGACAACTTCTTAGAGAGAACGAATTAGGGCTATTATTTTAAAAGAACACTTACATTGCCGCTTTCGAGTGGTCAAGGTAACTTCGAGAAGTTCCAACAATGGCCAAGGATTCTTTGGCTGATTGAGCTTGATGTATTCCTCACAGGTTGTGGCGTAGGCATTTATATCGCTGCCTGATATCGTGAGAGCGGACGATAATGTAAAAGGGTTTGGCAATTGATCTCTCACCCATGACGAAATGCTCTGGGGAAGAAGATACTGCGTTCGCTCTACCCCTTTAGTATTTCCCGGATCGGTCGCATCAGGATCCATTCCTTTGTAACCTTTGAATTTACGCTCTTGTAGCCTTGCTGCGCAGGCTTGTACATTATCCCGAACGTCGTCTTTGGTCATCATGGCGGCGTAAGCTTCTTTGTCGACCTTCAACGCCTTCGAATCGGTCTCGGCAAGGCCAAGCCGCACATTAAATCGGAAGCCCTTGAAGGCTTCGAACACATCCCCATGTACTAATTTAAAGTTTTGAAATGTGTATTCCGAGTTCACGTCTACTGGTTTCAGCGCGAAACTCAAAACGCTGTCATCACGGACGCCCTCTCTTATAGATACTATGCACTTTATGTCGTCCGCGAGTTGAGCATGCCAGCCGACAAAAACATCGCCCGCCTCGGTCCAAAGGGTTTTCATCAGATTAGTCCGCTCACTAGTGCTTCTGCCTTTATACTCGATGGACCTAGGAACCGGGATGAGAGTGGCTAATGCTGCCTCTCGAATTGTTGTCGGGGGCATGACTCCCTCCCGAGTCATTGCCACTTTCTCATCTTCCTTGCTTCTTCGATGATTATAGTAACTAGAAAGTACGACATGCGAACCCTCAATGCTCGCGCATACAAACCTAAAGTATCGTTGGAGTCAGCAAGAAAACGGAGGCAGTTGCCAAGAGGACTCACGTCTTGCATGTATTAACACCGACCTCGTCCTTGAGAGGTGTTTCGGGGCCATAGCCAAATTGTTTCAGTATCGATTGAATCCCGTTGTCTAGGCCTTTATATGCAAAGCATCGACTGCACGCCTCGATACATTGATCAACGCTTAGGCGCATACGTCCAAGCAACAGCGCAACCAAGCCCCCAGACGATATTCCTCCGATCATGTGGAAATATTCGCAGGGTTTCGGCGGGTTGGATGGATTGATTGCCTCCATAATGCTTTTCAGAACAAGCAGAGAGGAAAGGTCGCCAATCTCTCCGGCCTCCTCTCCCCCGTCGAGTGCAAGGAGGCATATTCCCTCACTAGGCGATTGAAGCATCTTTCCTGATGGCGATGATCTTATGGCGGCAATCTCTACTAAAGAAAGAATACGTATAGAATGTGCGAACCGGAGAAACTAGTGTCAGTTTTCAAGCCTGAGAAGGAGATCTTCCTCGACGACGTCACAAATATATGTCAGCCGCGGCCAAGCGTAGTGGTGTGTGACACAAGAGTCTGGCCACAGCCTCGTGTGTGGCAAAGCTCCTGGTCTACATTATGACAGCTAATCACAGTCAGAGAAATGAAAGGAGGATGTAATGATTATCGAAACGGAAGGAATTGTCACGCGGCGACTAGGGTGGACATTCATCCAGACCTAGTTCCATACCTAGGGAGCTTATTGTATCTCATTCCATGAGACATCCTTCGTCATAGAAACAAACCCACAGCTAGTGCTTGCAACTTTAATCGAACCGATCCTAGACCTACATATAAGGCAAAAGTAAGTATTTTCTTATCAGGTGTCCAAATACTTCGCGAGGGAAGTCCGACAAACTAGCAGCCCGGTCACAAGCACATGGTAAACCCTCTCGAGAGCAAAATCATGAATGGCAAACTACACCTGAAAAAGCCGAGTAAAACAATTCCGACTGCATGTTTCGTCATCTAAAATTATACGCCTAGCTGATCAAACTAAAAAGCAGTAATGGCACTTGGGAATAATGTGATCAAATAAAGCGTTTAATTTCAAGTAAATACCTATCTATATCACCCCCAACAGACGGGAAGAAAAGACAGCAGGCTTCGCTTCCTCAAGTAAGAGTACATGGTTCCCACGAGTACTGATCCTCAGCGCCACGGAAAGGCGCCTGCCATGCCAAAGATTTGTTTTTCGTTTCGGACTGGGGTTCCCCTTGACGTCGGTGCAAACGACTTTGGATCGCCAGCTCGCAGGGAGTGCACACGGCCGTGAATTCGGAAAATCGGGTAGACAATGGTCGTTCAGTTGTTGTCTTTTCGCTGAATAGTCATGGCGCGCAAGTATCGGACAGCCGCCACCCAAGGTAAAGTTGGCAAGTTGGGTACTTCGACAAGTAAGTGATGATGCTGTAATTGAGGGGTGTCTTTTACCTTTTGTGTTTCTGGTAATCAACTCGGGAAATAAAAGTCAAGCTTTTCACCGTAACGCCAGCAGACCGATCAAGGGAACGCCATCCGAAAAGAACCGAGATTCCATGTTGCCGATAAAGATCCTGAAAAGGGGAATCGTGATGGGTTTTATGCAAGATGAGCTCCTGGGGCCTGGAAACGCCTCAAAAATGCCTTGTTCGCGTGTAGGCGCTATTTAGGAGGCTGAGTTCCTGGTTTGGTGATATATGCATGAGACCTGCAGGTTTGGGCTTGGACCGTATCCCTTGTCGCGTCCCCATTCGCGGATGATGGCCGCCACGTCGAAGCTGAGGCCGCCATAGCCACGTCAAATACGAGCGCTTCGGCTGAGAAAGATCACCGGCGAAGCAGTACGCAGCCGGCAATTGTTATTTGATCACCGGGTAGGCCACCCAAAACAGTGACTGGGGTCGTTATTGTGACTTGATTAGTCTCCCTTTTGCTGGCCATAGCGCTCAGTCTCAACTACCTGAAGAACTCATTTTTCACCCCTCGAGATTCTACCATTTTTCTATTAATTTCTCCTATTAAATCGTAAAGTTTTTTTTGACAGAGATCGAAAGGGATTCTCTTAATAATCGATCTAGAACGAAATATCATGCATAGTGTTCGGGTGGCTTAGCGGGTGGCCAGATATTAGTTAGTCGGGTGGTCAAATAACAGTTGCCTGCGCAGCCCACTAGTGCAGCTGTAACCATACAAGGGCTAGCCCAATATCCGTCAATGTCCCTTAGGAGTCGCACTGGGGAAGGGAACCCGTACCATAGCCATATTAACCAATGGTAACATCTGTTTGGAGGTTCGGGCTCCATATGGATTAAGAGGGCAGACAGCCTATAGTCCATTCCGTAAGGAGCCTAATGATGCAGTACACTGAGTGTACTCGGACCATGACACATCCAGTCGGCGGCCAATTTGGAGAAGACGATTTTCGGAAGCCTCAATCCCGCCATGGAAAACCCGTAACAAGCAATCCATTTATTGACGAGGAAGAGCAAGTAGAAAATGTTGAAGGAGGAGGGAAGAAAGCAAAGGGAAGAACAAGAAAAAAAGGAGAGAAGGAGAAGAAGAGAAGGAGAGAAAGAAAGAAAAAGGCTAAAAAAGAACAAGAAGAACAAGAAGAAGAAGAAAGTAGGGAACAGAAGGAGCAGGAAAAACAGATAAGACGGAAAAAGCAGAACGAAAGTTTACATCGACAAGAGGGCGAAGAGAGAGTGTTGCAAGAAAAGCAGCTGAAATTAGACAAACCAGATGCAGGCAAACGACAAACCCTCTTCACTGTTGGCCGCGAGTCTGAAATTGCCTCCGTTAGGATGCCCAGGGCAATCGATCGTTTACCGGAGTCTAGAGCCCCTAGCATTGCTAGGCGCAATAGCATGAACGATGGCTCTTCCGCATTACTCCAGTCTTCAAAATGGGGTTACAGCGTTGTAGGAGAGTGGGACAATGAATTGAGAGCTCTGGGCTATTCCTTCCCCGAAGAGGAGAAGCAAGCTATGCGAAACGCACGTCAGATATACTCTCAGCTCACAATACAACACCCTAATGATATACGAGTACCTACCCAAGACATCAAAATTCGATTACTAAAGCTGTTGCCCAAGTTCATTGACGAGACGATATTTTGCAACATGTTCTGCACGACGCTTGGAGAAAACCCGCAATTTGTTGCATTATCATATGCTTGGGGGGATGTGAGAAAGACACACCGTATTTATATGAGAGGCTATCCGATACTCGTGACCAAGAACCTTTATCAGGCCTTGATGCAGATGCGTCATGAAAATGAAGTCGTGGTATTATGGGTGGATGCGCTCTGCATAGATCAATCGAACGATAAAGAAAGAGACTACCAAGTGCAACAGATGCACAAGATTTATCGAGCCGCGCAGGAGGTAATTGCTTGGCTGGGACCAAGTACATCCGCAAGCGATGAAGCGATGAAACTCATATCACTTCCTGCAGAGGATTTGCGGAGACGAAGGGAATCTGATATTCAAGAGTCCTTAAACGACTTATTTTCTCGATTATACTGGAGCCGCATGTGGGTGGTGCAGGAGATAGCAGCAGCCAATCAAGCATCACGGACTTGTACTTTGCAATGTGGTTCTGAAAGCGTCACATTGCATCAATTTAGAAACTTCCTAGGACATATTCTCCGCAGGATACACATGAGCAAGCTACAGAGCATCACAAGGCCAAGGAACCTCGTTTCACTCAGCCTACCAGACCCGAATCGCACATTTCTAGACGTTCTTTGGCAGTCGTCCACTCTTGATGCATCAGATGACCGAGACAGATTCTACGGCATTCGAGGCATCTCTCCAAAATTCTACCGGGAGGTCATTAAAGTCAAGTATACTGGAGTCAGCTTCAAGCAACTCTGTATAAAAGTGATGACCTTTATCATCAAGAAAGAACAGAATCTGGATATACTCTGTTATTTCCACAGGTACCCCTTCGTATCCAAGTACCCGTCCTGGTCTCGCGATTTCGGCACTGACAAACCGCCGTCTTGGTTACTCGACTTCAAGAACCGAAATATAGGCATACCACCGAGGAACTATGCTTGTAGTAAAGGCAAGAAATCAGGTGCTGAAATCAAAAACGACATTCTTAGAACAAGAGGCATCTGCATTGGCCGCGTTCAAATTCTATTACCATTCACGAAGTCTACTCGGGAAGACAAGTTCTGGAAACCTAAGACCGACCTCAAGCTGGAATCTGAGGTGGAAGCGATCAAAAAATTATCGTTAGGGGTTTTGGGGCAACGATATCCCAATGATAGTGAAGAGGCCAGAGAGAACCGGCTTCTGGAGATGTTTGCAGGGGGCAAAGAACAAGTCAGCAAAGTGCTCGGTAGAGACTGGCGCACAAAGTGGCAGCGCATATTGGAGCGCAGAATTGCCTTTGAAAAAGGTACCGCCAGTTCTTTTGAATGGCGCAGCCTGGATGATTCGTTTTGTAACGCCTTTGCAAGACTAATCGATCGCTGTGTTTTCAGAACGAGCGAGGGGCACATTGGCCTTGGTCCTAAAGATATGCAGATGAATGACCTAGTATGTATACTGTACGGATCTAGGTTGCCGATTATCTTGAGGAAGAGTGCACGTTTCTATACTTTCGTCGGGCCGGCTTATGTGGATGGTGTGATGAATGGGGAGAGAATACAGGATGGAGAGAAAGGGGACCGGTTTTGGATCCGATGATCATAAAGCAAAACCAAGTCTCATGAACTACAATGTCACTATTTATTTAGTGTTCGCCATCGTTTTGTTTGCCGCACTATTACAAGAATACTCGAAATTCTCCAAGTCGAAAATCGAACTCCCATGCTCGGCCAGTTGCAATCAAGGGAAGTCATGAGACTGGCCCCCAAAATATTTGGAACATGACAATTTATTTCAACCACCGGCCTTCTGAAACGCGCTTTAGCCTACGCAAGCTGCATTCTCGACGCCTTATTCTTAATCTAGATATGTTGGTTTGGGGCCAGAGGCAGGGTGGGGGTCGGAAGCGTAAGTGCTACACACTCGTCTCATATTGAATCCCACATTCTAAACTTGTAGATAGGTTCTTTCTGAATCATTGTCCGGCTTACTCGGCCCCAAGACGCGCGGCCGAAAGTGCATGACACCGTGAATCAATGCTCTGGGGCCTTGAGCGCGAATTACTTGAGCTCGTTTGGTCGCCCCTAAAGATCTTCCTCTCCTGCTTGAGTATCGTGGAACAAAACAGTCGGTCAATCTTTTTTCTAGAAGCATTTTACCGTTCTTAGCTTTCGGTGGTAACTGAAAACGAGCATTTATAACAATATATTTGATCAGATGACCTCCCCATCCGCCAATGATATGCCGATCGAGAGGTGACAAACCTGAAATAATAACCTGGCGATAAAAGCAATGGTAGAGATTGGTCGGCCGCAGTATAAATCGGTGACAAAGTTTCGGTACAGGTCGAACATCGCTCACCAGTTCTCCTTCTCCAAGGAGTTAAAGGTCCGACCAAAAACGTGCGAAACGCAAGAGATGACTAGCTTTTCATGCAACTTCAGCTCTGATTTACGATCCTCGAGCGCCCAGGTAGAAGGTAGCACAGTACAGCAAGGACAGACCGAGGGACCCTCGGCTGAGCATATGTGGCAGCCATTCCGTTTCTCACCGCATACATTTGTCGCCATCACAGGCCGATATGGTTATTTTTTCGAGGACAATACAATTGGACACGCGTCGCGGACACCCCAATAAGACCTTGCTCTTAGCCACAAGCGAGACCAATGAACCACTAAATCAACATATATCGAGCGTGGCTCCGTGCTACCTCAGACGAAGGGCGCGTACAGTGCAGATGAAAATAAATTCTGGGGGGCTATTTGTTAAACTATGATATGCATCAGGCGGCTCTCGCGCCTTCTGTGCGGCCAGTGCTGGCTCGTGGAATGGATGTTACAGATGGGGGCAAGGCGGACAAGATTCGATTGTACAAAAAGGGAGCTGAATGCCCATCACTATGCAACGCGGAGTCCACTTTTCCGCCTCGCGCTAATTGTGCTCATTGCTGTTGGAACGCGGCCTTCTTTCCTCAAGAAGACGTCCCCATCGATTCAACGCCATAATAGAGACACAGGTGGCCGAAGCTATCGGGTTTCCGAGAATGCATCTCTTCACTCGGGCATCGTGTTTAGTGGTTTGTCTTTACATGCACCATGTCAAAGCTGACTGCTACGCTCCTAATGGTAATTCAAACCCTGATATCGCAATCTGAACGCACTCTCTGATTCACGACTCTGTCAGGTATTCCTGCGCAAGATTCTGGACATTATGACGGCCCAGAGCTTATCCCCTGTGGGAATGGATCCAATACGTGCTGTTTGGAAAATGAGAAGTGCGGCTCCAACCTGCTCTGCGTTCATCCTAAAAGAGGATTTGCGAGACAATATTGCGCGAATATAAATCGGGAGAGATGTTCCTCCTTGTGCATTGGGGGTAATTTGACATTTCTTCTTCAACACCATTACGCTCCATTTGATCTTGTCTCCCTCCGCCGTATTCCCTTGCACATCTTTGAAACCTCTCATCGATGATCGAGGCTAAGCTAACGAAACCATCTAAAACTATAGGTGGAACTGGACCCGCTGGCACTTTGATAAGAGATTGCGGAAACAACATTTTCTGCTGCGGCGTCAACAATCAGACCTGCTGCGACACCGGTGACGGCTTCTTCGTGGACCCAGCAAATGGCGATTTGAGCCCTGGGACTAAGGGCTCAACCGCAACCGTCTCGTATTGGAGTGTGGATAGTGCATCCGTTCTATCAGCCATGAAGTCGACTACGAGTCCGGGGACCACAGCAAGCAGGGACGGGGAGAGGAGAGAAGCTACTATAGGGGCTACGATAGATCCAACGAAAACAGACATATCCTCTCCTCGACCGAGCCCATCATCCATATCCTCTCCCCGACCGAGCCCATCATCCATATCCTCTCCCCGACCGAGCCCATCATCCATATCCTCTCCTCGACCGAACCCATCATCCATATCCTCTCTTCGACCGAGCCCATCGTCCAAAAGCCTCTCAGCAGGTGCAGGTGCAGGCATAACAGTAGGCTGTGTTGTCGTCGTTGCTGGCATTGTACTGCTGTTCTGGGTTCATTATCGCAGATGTAGGAGTCAAAAAACCTCAAACCATAGCGGGACACTTTCCAGCTACGCTCCCGATTGCATTACTAGCAATATACCAAAAGATGTAGGGTACACACATAAGAGATATGAATTGGAACACATAGGCCAGATGACAGAGTTGGAAGGTCGAGGGCCGCACCATGAGATGCCTTAAAAGCTGCGCTACTAATAGTCATTAGCACGATTCGAGTCTACTACATATACACTCGTAGCAATCCTAGTTAATAGAGTAGAGGAGGGAGATTGCACACATCCTATGAGGGATGTACTTGGCCAAGGATTCTTCAAGATTAATAGATGCAGGGTACTTGATAGTTATGTGAGTTTGGATTGGACAAAGGCGAGCAGAACACCCACTAGAAAACATGTTTCGGTATCTATCAGTCTAAAGGTGCATTCACTTATACTTTGTTGTGTCGCGTGACAGATCTCGCGATGAATTTTCACTTCAGATAATATTCTTCAAGGTAGTAAAAACGAAAGACTGTATGTACACCAACCTCTATCCACCCATGAGGATCAAAGAATGATTTTGCTACCCAGAATCTCTTCTGTCAATTTCCACAGTTTTTCAGCCTTCTCCGGATCTTTTGAATGTGGTGGAGGATCCGTAATTTGGCAATTGGTCACATACGTTCCATTCTTCGGGTCAAGTCCCGGATCCAATGCAGCAACCAAAACAGAAGCAGCGCCCTGTTCAATGGTCTTAAACGGATCCCAAGAGTCGATTTTAGCCCTCAGCTCCTCGGGCAAAGAATTCCAAAGCGGGGTAGCACCCGCACTGTATACCGTGCCTGGGTGCACGGAGAAGGAGTAAATCCCATCTGGGCCCAGCCGCTTGTTCAGATTGAGTGGAGTGAGGGTTTTGGCTGTGTTGCATTGGGCGTATGCGATGTTATTGTCATATTTGTCGGTTTCTTCAATATCGATGATTTTGAAAATTGTCCAGTCGGGCTTTTCGTCTTCTGCCAATGGCTTGTCTTCGAAATTCCAGTCCGAGAAACGGATGGGGCTAGCAACCTGAGCTACACTGCTGAGGAACACAATTCTCGTAGTGCCAGGTGCATTCTTCTTCGAGGCGATTCGCATCTTTGGGGTCAACAGGCTGGTGAAGAGCAAGTGTGCTACGTAGCCAGAGAAGTGTTGCTCAAGACCATCCTCTGTAACTACCTTTGGCCCCATGACGGATCGTCCGGCATTGCCGACGAGGATATCGAGGTGGGGGATGGTCTTGTCATCCAGGATTTCCTTTGCGGCAGCGCGCACAGTCTTCAGAGAATGATAGTCGAATTTGAGCGGCCTCAATCGCGTGTTGGGAAAATCGGCAGAAATCTTCTTGATGACTTCGGCAAGGCGGGACTCATTTCGTCCAGCAAGGATGATGGTTGATGCACCGCCATGCGCGAAGGCACGAACTACAGCATCTCCAATACCTACGAGTGCAGAACGTTAGGAATTCGTAGCAAATAAAATCACTCTCAGGAAATTGTGATTGTACATACCGCCGCTCGAAACACCCGTTACAAGGACAATCTTTCCAGCCGCCTGGCTTGAGTAGGCCTCAGCCACCTCGAATGCCTCAGTATGCGTGTTGAATGAAGTATTAGAAGCCATGATGAAGTATGAGTGATGAGGGGTGTTGATGTTGATGTTCTCTTTCGAAGTGCGATTTCGCCTTTATATACCATTTCCATGCCTATACCAACGTCTGGGAGCACTTCAAGCATTAGTCCGGCCAAACATCAGGCCATACACTGAATCGATGTCGAATTCATTATCTTCGGAAGTCTAACGAGAGAAAATAGGTATTCTTAGTGCTTGCGGACAAATTTGAGCGGGTGGGTTGATTTTCTGACATTCCGTGACGCCTATTTCTGACATTTTGGGAGCACTGAAACTCCACCCTCACCATTGTCTGTTTCTGACATTTTTCTCATCAGGGTGGAATATGTCGCAATTCCCGATCGATATTTCAAAGAAAGAGGCGGCGGTAGGAGATAAGGGCATGCCGGCGTAGAAATCGCTGCGTGATGAGGAGTTTTACGCACATGCCCTTGGTGTTATACGATGGTTGTGTTAACGAATACGGAATGCCAATCGTAAAGATGCAAGGGCGAAATAATATCATACAATCTCATTTTAAACGTCTCTGGATGAAGTTGAAAGAAATGTCTACAAGGTCTACTTCGTCGTCGCTCATGCTACCGATTTTATATCACTTTTCGAGGATATTTTTTTCTGACAACATAGTTGCCCACAGAATTCTTCCCGGCAAAACCCCCAATAATGCTCAAAGACAGATCATTTAACATGAAATGTATTGTAGAAGCACCGATATGAATATCTGATGTCAAGAGCAAGGTTGCAGGCAATATCTATCTCATACACGCTATACTGTATTCGACAATAACCATGCACGAATATTGTCAGTGCATCACGTGAGACACGCACAAAAATTCCCAAAGAACTCCATCCTACGCGAATCAAGAAATACCAAGCGATTTCCACTCCTACACCTAAACTATCTCCATTTTTCTGAGAAACTGCTTCGGAAAACGATCCGACTCGTGGCCCCAGTCTCGGAGCAGCAGGCTGGATGTCAGGCTTGGTAATCAATACTGATTGGCTAAAAGGGCCGCAATGGCTTTAATTGATTGGTGCAGCGGATAGTTAAGCGAGCCCTTTACTCTCCTCATTGCCGAGGTCCGGAGGATCACTTATTGCTATCTCCGCGACTGGATAGATGGAATGCAGCATAGATGAGATTTGTAGGTTTGCATTGATAAACTTGACATTTGTTCTCTCTTTCAATTCCCGGTACGATTCTTTCTATTTCAGACTGGCTTGCACACCTGGGTATTTGTAATGAACGATATCGAAGACTCGCGCCACCGCGGGGTAGAACTCCAGAATCTATCGCAACAAGCAAACAGCCCCGAACCCACCACCTCACATCACGAAAACGAAGACCCAATAAGCCAAACCCTCCTTCCATACGATGGCGGGGTTGCAGCATGGAGAATGCTTATCGCAGCCTTCATATTCGAGGCCCTATTATGGGGTACGTCGCGCTACACCACGTCACAATTTCTTATTCACTATACAAATCATGCATGCTGAAACGTAACCCCAGGATTCCCATTATCCTTTGGAGTCTTCCAGAATTATTATAGTCAGCTCCCACAGTTTGCTGGGAATCCGTATGTCTCTGTGATTGGGACTACGGCGTCGGGGATCTCGTATATGGGTGCTCCGATCATCATACCACTCATAAAGCGGTATACTAAGTATCGCAATCGGATGATCTGGTTTGGGTGTAAGTAACTCGATCTCTCGCCAGCAGTATAAGATTCCTGCACAGCACGGGTCCTGACACAACGAAAACAGGGCCAATATGCATCCTAGGTTTACTAGCAGGATCCTTCGCACAAACACTCGGTGCCCTAATTTTCACCCAGGGAATCATGTACGGTTTCGGATTCGTCATATTCTACTATCCGATTCTGAGCATGGTGAACGATTTCTGGATCGCGAGACGAGGAATGGCGTACGGGCTTTTATGCAGCGCGTCCGGGGTCTCTGGTATCGTGATGCCGTTTGCTGCAGAAGCAATGCTGAATAGATACGGATATCCTACTACGCTACGAGCTGTAGCTATCGGTCTGACGGTTTTAACTGGCCCCTTGATCCCATTTCTAAAAGGAAGGGTTCCGGATTCTGAGGTTAGCGTCGCGGCTAGGACGGATTGGAGGTTTCTTAAAGAGCATCTTTTCTGGATCTACAATGTTTCGAATTTCGCACAGGGATTGGGATTTTTCTTCCCCTCGCTTTATCTGCCATCATATGCGGTGTCGATTGGCCTGTCGTCTAAGCAGGGCGCGCTGCTTTTGGCGATTATGAGTGTGGCGCAAGTCCTGGGGCAGATGAGTTTTGGATACTTGTCTGATCGGAAAGTCTCGTTGAATGCGCTTATCGCCTCGTCGACTGTTATATCGACGATTGCCGTCTTCGCATGTTGGGGTCTTGCTCATACGTTTTCGATCTTGGTTGTTTTCTCAATGGTTTACGGATACTTTGGAGCTGGCTACGTTGCAATGTGGGCTAGGATGGGTACGGCCGTTAGTAGCGACCCGACTGCAGCCTTTGCGGCGTTCGGACTCTTCAACTTTGGTAAAGGGGTGGGCAATGTACTTGCTGGTCCTATTGGCGGTTCGCTGATCGTGGATGCCATTGACAGGCACAAGTATGCTGCCTTGAAGTTTGAGGGTGCAGTGCTGTTTGCGGGATTCTGTATGCTTGCTAGCGGGTCGACGATCTCGCTTTGCTATGTGAAGCATTTGGCTGGTATATTCAAAGCAATTCGGGGATCTAGTGCTCCTTGATTGGCGGGAAAATTTATTACAGGCTTTGTCAACGGAATGCAGCTTGCGGATTTGTCGTTAGAGTACCTGGTCGTTTCTGGTGTCTTGTTGTAGAATTATTGCCCTCCGAAGACAATGATTGTCACAGGCACCAATCAGGCCTTCTACTATAGAAGATGACCTGCTCAATCCGGATAGCTGTTTAGATAGACGTGCGGGGCAATGATAGGACGTCTTCGGCAGTACCTGTATCGCTACAATATGGACTCTGATTCGCTGCGATTTACATGTGAGCCGAACGGTTAAATTCGGCGTACACACGACGTAGGTCATCTAACACCTACATCCACATGCGCAATCCACCTGCCATCTTGCTGCGTTACCCTATATCTCTCATACGCCATCGAAAGTCAGTCTTAAGAGCTCTAGCATTTACTAGACTGGCCATTGAAGATACCACAGCCAAGCCAAAATGAGGAGCCCAACGCTTTCGAAAAGTCAACCAAGCCAGCATATCTCAATCCGATCTGGAGATGGATCCGAAGGCGAGTCCCCAAGCGAACGCATAGAACGGGTACGATGGGATCTCGACAATTTGAACGACTTTTATAAAGTCAAATCATCCCCCAAGCGACATGATCGAATCGCGCAATACCTACGGGACGAGATTGCATCCCTGGAAACAGCACCCTTTGAGGCGTACGATCAGAATGGCAAAATCGACTATCTCCTATTAAACAACTACCTCAGCCATGAACTTCATGTCCTTGAACATGATGCAGAAAAGGATGGAAAAGTTCTTGTCTTCCTGGATGGCTTTTTCCCGGTCATGGTCGCTAACTTGATCGAGAAGAGACAAGAGGTTGAACCATTGGATTCCAAGCAAACAGCGCAGCAATTGACGGATCTAACCAAACGCGTGCAATTGGCTAAAACCAGGATTGTCAATGGAGAGGAGAAGGCTGATCCTCCTATTGCGCTCCGAGCCACGAAGACGCTCGCTGAGCTCCGTTCGCACCTTGAAGAATGGTTTGGATTCTACAACGATTATGATCCGCTTTTCACCTGGTGGATGGCAAAGCCGTACAAAGCCTTGGACGAAGCTCTCGATGACTTGAGCGACACGATCTTCCGATCCGTACTACACATTGAGCCAGACGACACGGAGACAATCATTGGAGAGCCTATCGGCCGATCCGCATTATTGGACGAACTAGCAGCCGAGATGATCCCATACACACCTGAAGAATTGATCGAAATCGGGGAAAAAGAGTACGCATGGTGCGAATCCGAAATGCAAAAGGCATCTTCGGAAATCGGGTACTCAGCATGGCGAGACGCACTCGAACACGTGAAAAACGACTACGTAGCCCCAGGCGAACAACCGGGGATGGTACGCAACCTGACCAAGGAAGCCACAGAATACGTCAAAAAGCACGACCTGGTCACGGTTCCATCCATCTGCGAAGAGACAATTCGAACCTTCATGATGGCCCCTGCCCGTCAGAAGGTAAACCCGTTCTTCCTAGGCGGCGATTCAATCATCGTGTCCTACCCAACATCCACCATGAGCCACGATGACAAACTTATGAGCCTGCGGGGAAACAACATACACTTCGCCCGCGCCACCGTCTTCCACGAAATGATCCCAGGACACCATCTCCAGATGCACGCCATGGATCGCCATCGATCATACCGCAAGCTCTTCGAAACATCGTTTTGTATAGAGGGATGGGCTTTCTATTGGGAGATGGTGCTCTGGGATAAAGATTCTTGGGTTAAAACACCAGAGAATAGGATTGGTATGCTGTGGTGGCGTATGCATCGCTGTATCCGTATTGTGTTCTCATTGAAATATCATCTTGGTGAGATGACGCCGCAGGAGTGTGTTGATATGCTGGTGGATAGGGTTGGGCATGAGCGCGCGACTGCTGAGGGTGAGGTCAGAAGGAGTGTAATGGCGGATTATACACCGCTTTATCAGGCGGGGTATATGCTTGGGGGTATTCAACTTTATTCTTTGAGGAAGGATTTAGTTGAGCAAGGGGGTGTGAGCGAGAAAACGTTTCATGATACATTTTTGAGGGCCAATCAGATGCCGGTTGAGTTGTTTAGGGCATTGGTGTTGGAGCTTGATGTGAAGAGGGATTTCAAGAGTGAGTGGAGGTTCTATGACAAATGATGTCATTAGTGGCATGGACAGCTTCCATTTGTTAGTCATGGGTGAACTAGAAGTATTATTGTTGATAGAATAAAGATGTGCTAATTAGGTGTTCTTACATTTGCCCCGTGACACCCACGTTTGTTTGCTTTGTCGAAGTAGTATGTATGGACGATGGCTGTGCGGCCTTGCACTTTTCAGTCAAGATTCATCGATTTTCGGAACTACCCAATGAAAGCTGAGTTCTGCTTCCTGATATGCCTTCTCGGGTTTCATACGATTGCGGCGCGCCATCATCAATCATTCACTCGTTCGGTGGTTTTATGTCTTGGCCAACCGCGCAATCCGCAATTTACTAGCACTCAGGCAGTTCCCAGTCGTCTTAGCTTTACAAAAGCCGTTCTCCAACGATGTAAAATAGATTCATATCGCTGGTCATTGCGACATTTTTCATGGAAGTATAGAGCAAAGGTCCCGACGATGATGCGAATCGCGAAAATGATCGCTCGTGGATGTATGAACACAAGAATGGTTAACGTTTGGACGAATCAATTCAGGATAGATATCCCTAGTTGCAGAATGCGATAAACGAAATGGAAGGCGGACTGTAGATGAGCATAATATATGTGTGTCTGAGAGACCAGCATTGCCCGAAACTATTCAACAAGCATCGGGCGTTGACCTCGCCTAGGAAGGAAGAGGAGAACGGGAATGAATGGGCCCGCTGACGTGGATCGTTGGTGCGCTCACATACATCGCTCCAAGATCCGGCGATTTATCCCCTTGTCACTTTTATAACTGTTCGGCATATAGCCAGGGACAGACGAGATTAACCAACCGCAATCTCGTAAAAAAATCTGTAGGCGCCGCCGAGCATGTTGTTCTGCAGCTAAGCGCGGCGTAGGCGGCGTAGACCACACGTTCCCACAATCCACTTCATACCTAGAAAATATCCGATTTGCGGTCTCAAAGTTGGGCTGATGTAGATCCCAGGCGCGTGGATCGTAAGCGATGCGCAAAAGTGACCTTTCTTATGTGCGCAGCTCATGCCTTATCCTTAAAAGAGACTCGCATGTCCCCGTCTCTTCAAAAACCCAAACATGCACGCTGGTCGAACTAGGCCATGTGAATTGGCCCTCTACAACACATTGGGATACAGGGAGACAACGGTTCCTCTTCTGGCACTTGGAGTTCATTTGTTTGATGATTAAACTTCTCATTCGACCTATGAACCTGCAAACGGATTTCCGATTTGACCATGGACGGAAATGCATTGGCCAAATCAATTGAAGACTATGTCTATCTCGGACTCTGGATTAATCATTTACGCGGAAACACTCTACAAGGCGCAACGCTCACTCTTGATCGCCGAACCGGCGCAATATTAATTGCTTTCATTGCGCTCTACGTCGGCGCGACTGGAAAATCGTTCTGGAGAATTGTGCGCTTTTTCCTGCATTACTTCTTATCCTCGACCGCACATCCGGATGGGTTATATCATCAGCGACAGACTACGCTGCGCAACTCGCAGGATGCCATGGACGCGGTGGAGATATTTCTCAATATCATCATGGCGTGGAGAAAGAGAGCAAATCGTCTTTTTATACGACTTATCCCAGTTACTAGTCTTGCGTTCACTATCTGGGTGGGCTTCTTCATTGCAGGTATGACGCTGGTCTGCTAGAATTGTGAAAGTGAATCTATTAACGGAACTGCGTTTAGGTCTTTTCTCATCCCGAATTGCGGAAGATGGTGGCAACGAGGTTCAGCTCTCCAGTACACCTTGCCTGGGCGATGGCAACGATTTCAATTACATGGAAACCGACAACGCGACCACGCTCGCGACGATGCTATCATACCGTACCCGGAAACTCAACGAATACGTAACATACACCTTGCGATGTTACCGAAGCGAGCTCGGAGAGGATACACCAATGTGCCAAACATACCCGGTGCGAAGCCTACCTTACCAAATAGATCGCAACGCAAGCTGCCCTTTTGAAGGTCAGATGTGTCTTTCGCCGTCCGGAAATGTATATCTTGATTCGGGCTTGTTGGATAGTCAAAAACACTTTGGCATCAATACCAGTCCGCGATTTCAATTTCGATTTACAAGGCATTGCGCGCCACTGGTCACCGACGGGTATACCGAAGTCTATACGAATCCGGAAGACCCGAGCTTTCGCTCGATGCGATATTGTAAGTCCCAGTCCAGCGAACCAGCACAAAATATATCCCAGATTTTCTTGCCGACAGAACTCTGCATCTGTCCCTCTCTT
Source organism: Nigrograna mackinnonii (assembly GCA_001007845.1). Lineage (NCBI taxonomy): Eukaryota > Fungi > Ascomycota > Dothideomycetes > Pleosporales > Nigrogranaceae > Nigrograna > Nigrograna mackinnonii. Next base: position 122,175 of record JGVQ01000226.1, read on the forward strand.
TCATCTTGATACGATATGTCCTTGTCACAATATTCATTGCTGATCAGCTTGACGACGATTAGTCTACGGCAATTCCAACCCAGCCTCGACGCTCTCTCCGAATGGCATGAACGATTCATTCATGTACGAAATGGCCATACGACCATCAAAAAGTCAGCATGATCTTGATATTAAAGGTGGATTTGTTTATGCAAGAGCTGATTATCGGGTCGGGTGAGTATCAGGCCTGCTTTGCGATTGCTTGTTCGTTCGTCACTTACAACTGACTTGGGAACAGAACGACGTACACCGATTCTCTGCATAGGGATTCATTCACCCCAATAACATCTCTTGACCGCAAAGATGCTCGTCTTTCCCTTCTCTTCATGGATTCCACAGAAATTTACCATATCAACAAGGTTGAGGATCCTTGGTTCTCTGCAACAACACCACTCCCTGCCTTATCCAATCTCGATCCGGACGGTCTCGAAAACTTTACTTATTATGTGTCCGAAAAGCCTAGTGGAGTACTAGGATGTGCTACACAGCGTTTCTACTGCAATCCCGATTTACCAAACGGAGAGAACTGCATGAACGTCTACTCTGCAGACAACAGCGACGACCTCTCAAAGCTCTGGACGGACAAGAGAGACCGTATGGCAATAGAAGGCGCAATTGGATCAATGATAAGTTTATTATCAATGACTCCCGAGAACCAATATTTCACTCCGGGACTCCCTTCTTTATTATCGACCCTGTCCCTTATGACACCAATGCAGACGGACATAATCCCCAATGACCAATGGAAGAAAGAGGTCGAATACAATTTTCAAACCGTCTTGGCCTCAACACAAGCTTCCGTAATCGCCGTCGTGACCCGGAAAACGCCCTGGACGACGATGAGTGGCGAAGACTGCAACCAAAGCGACGGCTGCCGCAGAATCTGCGGATACCAGGTACGTAGATATTTCTAACTCTAAACCTGGTTTCCCATTGTCATCATGCCATGTCCAACTTGAACCACACTAACTGGTGGCTGAACAGAAAATAATATCCACCGCCTTCTACTCGTTCAGCGTACTGGCCATTCTCATAATCTTAATCCTCGGCGCGATCATAATGCTACTCGCCACATTCCTCGAATCCATCATCTCATGCATGCTTTCCTGGCTCGGTACCAAAAACAGTAGTAATAGTAGGGCAAACCATGCCTTGCTGGAGTGGAAGTGTAATTCGACGCTACAGCTTCAACGACTTGCGCACGAGGGAGTGGGATATGGGTATTGGGAGAGGGTGGAGTGCAATGTTCCGGTTACGGGGAGGGGGGAGGTATTGGGGGTTTTGGAGTCGGACGCTGGGAAGACGGGGTGGGGTAGGTTGATAAGGACTGGGGAATCGGGGGTGAGGGTCGAGGGTGTAAGCGATGTGGACGCCATCCAAGAACAAGGGAAGGGTACTCTGACTCCTGGGGTTGTGTCGGTGGATTCTTTTGCGTCGGAAAGGACATTGTAATTAAGACTATTGTGTACTTTACATGAAGGCCATTCTTATAATTGATGTAGACATCACATTCTTTTCTTCCATTGCTTGATTCTGCACATGTGTCATATTAGCCCCTGTATCATATTTGACGTCAACATGTCAGAGGTGTCTTGAATTGACAGAAGAGTAGGTTCCTCGTGGCTTCATGTTAGATTGAACTTACGGACCCAATGATGGAAGAGCCACTTGCGCGCATTCCTCATGGGAATGACAATAGAATGGGCGAGAGAATGCAATAGGTATACATCATTCCACTGGAACAACCCTGGTTGCTGGAACGAAAAATCTGCTAGAGCCTTTACGCGAGCGTTTCATGTGATACCATATTATTATATGATCTCGAAACCTAATTTTTAGAATTTCTATGCTGTGAAAGATGCTTGATGCAGTGGGCGAAGCACGAATTTACGCCCCGCTGCAAGCAACGACGAATAAACGCAGTGTTAGATATAGCCTGTCGTGAAGTAGAGAAATGATTGGTGCGATACATAAGATGATCCTGCAAGAACCCGAAAAGAAGACAGGGCATTGGATAGACGGGCATCTTGCATACCGATCCGTCCCGTATCGCCTGCGGGGGATATGCAGTAAGATAACACAAGCTTGCAGCTGAATTTGCTCAACCCTTGCCCGTGCGAATTCCATCATTCTAGTTTCCCCCTTCAGCAGCTTTTCCTTCTGTGTCATCTAACCCACATTCGTCCATAATGGCGAGAGATAGAACTCTCGAACGCGTACAAGAGGTTCCCGCAATCGAAGTAGCAGAGAAATGGCAAGGCACCGACGCAGATAAGCATGATATGCTTGTCATTGGCCGCACACAACAGCTCAGGGTACTGCATCTTTCCTCTACCTGCCCCATAAACTGGTTACCAACCACAATTTGTGCTAACTTATGGTTTGCGCGACGATAAGAGAAATTTTCATTTCTTTTCGATCTTAGGATTTGGTGCTACGCTTATTTGCACATGGGAAATCAACATTACGTATGGGACTGAGCTGTCAAAGGGGCTTGGCTTGGGCTAATGCGGATTACCAGGACGTTTGGCATTGGGTTGACGAATGGAGGAACGGCAGGTCTAATATACGGTTTCATTATCGTGGCTTCCGGGTATAGTCTGGTATATGCTAGTCTTGCAGAGTTAGCATCGATGCAAGTAGCTCTTTCCTTCACGCGTGCGTTCTTCGGATTGGCACTTCATTTACTGACATCGTGATAGCTCACCCACGGCAGGAGGACAGTACCATTGGATTAGTGAATTCTCCCCTGCATTCTGTCAAAAATATCTGAGTTATCTCAGCGGCTGGCTGTGCTTTACCGGATGGCAAGCAGCTATCTGTGCGATCGCATTCTTGGTAGGGAGTTCCATTCAAGCACTCATCATCCTACACCAGGAAACATATGGGTATCAAAGGTGGCATGGATCATTGATGACGATTGCAATTGTGTGTGGAGCATTCGTTTTCAACACTGCTGGCGCAAAGAAGTTACCACTTGTTGAGGGTCTTGTGCTGCTTATCCACGCTTTGGGGCTTTTCGCGGTTGCGATTCCGTTATGGGTGTTATCGCCTAAAAGACCGGCATCGGAGGTATTTACGGAGTTTACTAACAATGGTGGCTGGCCCACGATGGGACTCTCATTTTGGGTTGGACTGATGCCATTGTCGGGCTCATTGGCAGGTATTGACTGCGTAGCGCATATGGGTGAGTGTCCATGAATCAAGGATGTACCTCTGCTCTGCTGATAGAACAACAACAGCCGAAGAGGTCGCTGATGCCTCAAGAGCAATACCTAATGCGATGCTTACTTCACATCCTCTGAATGCTAGTCTGGGGTTTATCATTGTGGTTACACTCTGCTTATGTACTGTCGACGTAGACGCGGTTCTTTCTTCGCCCGTTGGCCTAGCTGGATTCCCCTTTATCCAGATATTCTACGATGCAACTAAGAGCCTTGGAGGAACTACAGTCATGGTAGTTATACCCCTACTTTCGTTGCTCGGTAGTGTTGTGGCAGAGATTGCGACTGGTTCACGTCAATTGTGGTCATTCGCTCGTGATGGTGGAGTGCCGTTTGCTGCACAGGTAGCCAAGGTGATCCAACACTACCCACGTTGACGAAGACATGCACTGACAATCGTCAGGTGAATGCGCGATGGGCAATCCCACTTAATGCTCTCATCATATCACTGATCGTCAACTGCATCCTTCCTCTCATCAGCATCGGCAGCACAGCAACTTTCAACGCCATCGGTTCCCTTAGCGGAGTCGCGCTTAACACCTCATATATTTTATGCATCGGTTCCTTACTCTACCGAAGACTCCGTGGTGATCCATTGCCGGAACGAAGGTGGTCGCTCGGTAGATTTGGAGTAATTGTGAACGCTGCAGCTCTCTGCTTTTTGTTTCCCATTGCAATCTTCCAATTTTTTCCGCCGGTTGTACCTGTCACGCCTGTGGGGATGAATTGGGGTAGTCTTATGTTCGGCTCGATGTTCATTTTTTCTACAGGTTATTACCTGACGTTTGGGAAGTATCAGTATACACCGCCTGTGCTGCGCGTGAAGAGGGATATTTGAAGAAGACTCATCATAAAGACTTTACCGCAATTACTTTACACCTAGTTCAGATCAATTCAAATTAATAGTGTTGATCTGGTGAAAATTTCACAATGGAGTTTTTCATGAGTACGAGATATGCACTCAAGATGATTCAACGATCGACCATTTTGATAACAATATGACACTCAAAATGGACCAGCGCTATACCTTATGATTATTATATTCCCATTGGTCAGTCTCTCTACCATTAACATAAGCTAAGCCATGAATGGTACTTTTTCTGGAAGAAAGTTACCAAGAAGTCATCGGCTACGGTCGGTTTGAGAACCAAAAATTAGCGTTCGGCAACGGTCGGCCTCCCATCGGCAACGGGGTTTGAGATAGTCGCAAGAAAGATTCATCTCATTGAGGAAGAAGATGCATATAAAGAAAGCCTTCAACCACTCTTGAATACTATCGCTTTTGATAATATAAATCTATCTTCATAAGCCGAGTGTGTTGGCCCTTTCTACTTGAATTTTCAAACTTTTGTACAGCAGAACCATGACCGTTCCCGAATTGGAAATCACCGAGTTGAAGAGCGATTTTGGTGCTGAGATCAAGGGTATGAATTTTGGGAATGGCGTGTCTGAGGATTACTTTCGCATAATACAAGATTTGGCGAAACGTGTATGTTACCTTCATCCCCAACATTCCCATTCCTTCTATTCACAGACCATTTAGTACGGCGTTGTAGTCATTCGCAAGACAGGCTTGACGGACGAGACACATATGGAGCTCGCACGCAAATTTGGGGAGCTAGACGATGTTAAGCCTTACAATAAAGCTGGACGGAAGAACCGGCTCAGATACGACGAGCTGTTTGATGTCGGCAATATCGAATCGGATGGCTCGATAGTCGATCCCAGTAGCCCCCGTGCTCAGGCAAATCGAGGCAACAGCCTCTTTCACACGGATTCGAGTTTCAATCCTCGCCGGGCGGGTTATTCTCTTTTGTTAGCTCACGAGCTTCCTCCTCCAGGCACAGGCGGGAGTACAGAATTCTGCAATACAAGAGCGGCATGGGATGGCCTGGACGAAAAGACCAAGGAAGAGCTTCTTGAGAAAGATTACGTGGCTTGCCATTCGAATCTTCACTCCAGGAAACTGGCCGCTCCAGAATACTTCGCCCACATCGACCCGACACAGCACCCCATGGGCCGCCACAAATTAGTCCAAAAACATGAGAGATCTGGACGCACGAACCTGTATCTCGCTAAACACATTCACCACATCGAGGGTCTTGATGCAGAAGAGTCACAAGAGCTATTTGATCGACTCTTTGCTCATTCCACGCAGAATAAGTACCGCGTCACGGTGGACTGGCACAACGTTGGGGACTTAGTTATCTGGGACAATACGTGTACTATGCATAGAGCGTTGGGAGGGGAGTTTGCGTATAGGTTTAAGAGGGATATGAGACGAGCTACTGTTCATGATGATAGCAGTATGGCGTGGGGGCTTAATGAGCACACGGATGTTCGCGCGGGACTTCCTTGAAGGTTTTCTTGGGACTTTTATTTTCGTTACTTCAGCTCTGATAGTGTGCAAACATCTAATGATTCCATATTCAAATAGTGTTGGCCCAGCAGAATATGTCTTCGTTGCAAAAAAGCCGTTTCGCCTCCAAGTCACCTAGAGCAATAACCTGTGTTACATTCCCATTAACTAGACCTTTCCTATTTAGAAAGGAGACGAATCACATCTTCGGGACCTACTTCTTAGTTTCGGGAATATGACAGGAAAGTGAGGGGTCACTGTTTCCCTTGCCGACCGTTGCCGACGCTGGTCTTATTTAGTTTGGCTAATTTCTTCCATAGCCGATGCCCAGGATAGTTGGACAACTGCCTACGTACGATGACCCTTTCCACCGGGAAGCGCTCCTTCCGAGCATGTTTGCGTTGTCGACGACGTAAGACAAGATGTAACTTGTATGATTACTCTTTCTTATCCAGCAAGATCGGTAAACATCTAATCTTAGAGACTCACCTTGGCTAGGGACGGCGCCGGACAGGCAAAAAAGCCACCCTGTAGCACCTGCTATCAATCCGGGAGTGAATGCGTGTTGGTCGAATCTAAGCGAGGTCAAAACGCTCGATTAAGAAAGAGAAATGAATTAGCTGAAGAGGCCTCGCACTGTCCTGCAGGTACTCAAGATGGCTCACTTCCGTCCTTGAACTCGTCGCAGGGAAGACACGACGGCGACTCAGAAGACTCGGGAGAAAGGATCAGGGGAATATTGCCCGAAAATCGCTTAGACATGGAGCTCAGAAATCCATCTGATGCTCTACAGATCTTGGCACGGTCAGATGAAACTTCTCCAATGGAGTCGCATCGAAGTCACAGACCATATCCTGATGATCAGTCTCGTGCTGGTATGCGTGTAAGTTTCTCGCTGCTTGGACGCGGTTAGTACTGAAATCAAAAGCCTCAGAATTCTTCGAAACACCCTTCGACTGTGCTTGATAACTACGAACTGGTACAAAGGGGGTTGCTACACCCCAGTGTCGTTCCAGAGCTTCTTTCAATGTATGTTGGTCAATACATTCCCAGGCTAATCGTAATTGACAGTTCCCTAGTTACGCTCAAAATTATCATCCCCATTGTCCAATCATCCCGGCATATTTCATGGATCAATCGGCTATGAAACAGATACAACGACCCGATTATTTCTTACTCACAGTGATTCTTACGATCGCTTCAAGGGATTCGCCAAATCATTTACTGTCGCACCGGTACTGCTGGGACCATGCTCAACGCCTGCTACTTGAAGTTGTACTAGCACAACCCTGGACTCAGACAACTCGCACTGTTGAAGGCCTTTTACTCTTATCGGAATGGTTACCTCACATCCAGTCCACCCAGACGATAGCGGAAGCCCCCAAGAACCTTTTCAGTGAAGACAGAATAACTTGGTCACTGATTGGTCAAGCCATACGGCAAGGTTATCTGCTGCGACTTGATCGGACCGCTTTTCGAGATGCTAGTCGCAAGGAACCTACGGAGAAAGTGGATCAAGACCGGCTCATTTGGCACTGTAAGTACTTCAAGTCAACTCAACGTAGATTACGATTTTGATCATTCCATGTCAGTCATTTACCTTGCAGATCGGCAAATCTCAGTTCGTCTAGGCCAATCATTCTGGTCACGAGGACCCTCACTATCCTCGCACTTTAGCGCCAAAGACTTCCCAAGTCTCAGACCTACGCCAAGTGCAGGTACGCCAGATTATGCCCTGGTATTACAAGCTAATATGGAGCTTACTCAAATTCTGTACAATTCCCACCTCATCTTGTATTCCTCTCCAGAGAGAACACTGGCAATGATCAACGATGGCGATTACTCCCGGTACCTCGATGACTTTACTAGAGCAACCACAAGCTGGCATTCTACATGGAAAGATATTCAAGTTCCTCAAAAGATCAAAAGTACGGTATTTATGACGTATGAGTATGTGTGTCTGTACGTCAACGCATTCTCATTGCAAGCTGTCTTCACGCGGTCATCGAATCGACAAGTGTCTCCGCAGAGGACCCAAGAGATACTCAAAGATACGCTTAGTGGTCTGTTTTCGCGGGGTATCTTGTTATGTCCGGACGGACGCTACATCTTCGGCGCGATCAGTGCAGCGATCAATCTTTTGAACCTCTTCATCGGCCTTGAACTAAGGGCCGTAGTGTGCTATTTACCATCTCGATTTTATTTGTATGTTTCAATTCTCTGAACGATACTTGACGTCGAGAAACGCAATGCCAGCTTCTCACAATTAACAGGTACGGAGTCTATGCGGCCGTTTTTCTCCACAAGACCTTGGGAGCAGGAGCCTTCCAATCGGAAATGCAACAACAAGAAGTTTTCACTGCGGTGAAGGGTTTTATATTAGTCATAGAGAAGGCCGCATCGACAGAATTGCACGTTTGCTATGCTTATAGCAGAATGCTAAACAATCTTTGGTCTCCATACGATGCCCAACTCAATCACCCCCAAGCTAGCGGTGATTCCACCAGCGAAGGTGGTCAATATCATCAAGACAGCCACCCTATGCGCACAGCAGATGGGTCGCAACCACGGACATGGCCGGGTCCTGCTGAAGGATTGACACAAGAAGCTGCGAATCAGCATGGCATAGGAGGTCATTGGACTAATGCCACGGGTCAATATGTCTCATCTGTACAAGCAGAATCTAGCGACATTTCTTCCTTTCCTTCCATCGATGAGTTCTTATTAGGATCATTTTGGCCAGGAGTTGCTGGGCTAGGACAACAGGATGGGTTCTCGTATCTTAATGAAGATCCCCTTAGTGTTGGACTCGGTGAAGTTGAGTTCGAGCCTCAAGGACTCGTATAGATGGATATCGTGCTATAGGTGGGCTACAGATAGATTCTAGTACTATTACTATAGTCTAGTAGCCGATGCGGGGAAATAGCTTCTAGACCGGGGACCATTTCTGAATGCAGCTGCCATTGGAACGGAGGGTCTATATCCGGTTTTGTAGGTTAAATACCAATTCGGGATGGTTTAAGGGTAATTTAATGCAAGGCGATGCAGTGATGATTCATCCGCCGAGAGTATCTCCTCATGCCAAACACCAACTTCTTACAAGCTACGTCATCTCAGTCTGCCTCAACACCATTACTTTAGGGGACTCTGGTGATTAGTATAGCTCGCGGGACCTAACTCAAAGAAGTTACCATCGCTTTTCAGGACTTTACTTGTTGTTTGCCTCAAAACTGAGACCACTATCTTAGAACACCCCACTTTACACCCCAAGCCTCAGACTATGGCACCCATAAAAGTAGGAGTGATTGGCTACGGCTTTGCAGCCAAGAGCTTCCATCTCCCATTCATCATGGCAATCCCAGCTTATGAAGTCGTCGCCATCCTCCAACGAGCAGAAGCGCCTATAGATCCCGGTGCAGGTCGACCAGGCTCGCACTGCACAGTTGATTTTCCAGCCATCAAACACTATCGCAAGGAGGAAGATTTCTTTTCTGATGCGGCGATTGATTTTGTTGTCGTTGCCACGCACGCTGATACGCACGCTTCGTTTGCTGAGAAGGCGCTTTTGGCGGGTAAACATGGTAGGATCGTGCATTGTTAATCTAGTATCGGCTGCTGATTGAGGTAGTCATTGTTGATAAACCGTTTGCCCGGACTTCGGGTGAGGCTGATCGAGTCATCAAGCTCGCCAATGAGAAAGGGCTGATCGTGACATGCTTTCAGAACCGCAGATGGGTAAATGCGAAATTTATCTCACTAAAAACTAATCCTAATGCACTAATCTATTATTCCTTTAGGATGGTGATTTCCTGACACTGCAATCACTGCTGTCCCAAAATGCGCTAGGCGCAGTCATGGAAGCGGAACTCCATTACGATTTTGAAGGAGCATCTTGGATTCGCGGGTGGACCTCAAAGGAGGCTCGTCCAGGTGATGGGATGACCTTTGCGCTTGGTAACAAGACCTTTTGACGTGCCCTCATCACGCCAGCTGATCTCTAGAATAGGAACTCACAGTCTTGACCAGGCCATGGTTCTATTCGGCAAGCCCAAGGCGATCACAGCGTTCTTCAGAGCACAAAGAGGAGTCGAAAGTGAAATCGAAGATGCTTTTACGATCATCCTTCAATATGGGGGAGAACAGAAGAATCTTCTTGTTACTATCAAAACCTCAACAGTGACGCCAATGGATAAGCAGTTGAAGCAATTCATTCGAGGCACGGAAGGCTCCTTCGTTAAAGTTTGTCTTTTACGCGCTCTATATAACTCCGGATTAGCTGATTAAAAGTAGTGGCAACAACGAAGCACATGTCCTCAAGAAGAACAAATCGCCCAAGGCAAAAAGCCATTAGACACCGATTTCGCACTGGAACCCGAAGCTTTCAGAGGCATTTTAACGACGTACAAGGAATTTGATGCAAGTGTTCAGAAGTATGATTCTGAGACGAAGAAGTATACGGGTCAGTATCCCACTATCAATGGCCGTTGGTTGGGTTTGTATGAGAATGTGGCGAAGGCGATCAAGGGTGAAGCTGAGCTTGCGGTGAAGGCGTCGGAGTCGAGGGATGTGCTTAGGCTTATTGAGTTGGCGAGGGAGTCTCATGAGAAAGGTGTTACGGTTGCATGGTAGGCTCAAGTAAATTGCCCACACATTGGTTGTGATGAAAAGAATGCAATGGTTTTTTTAAATACTTTAATTCCCGTCAACACGGTACTATAGAACTGAAACCAGCGAAAGATCGTGGAAGTTATATGTACCTGCATTTTCGAGAGCTGATACACTCTGCTAAGAAAAATATATCTATTGAAACGGTGAACAAGCCATAGTAACGAAAGTAATGAAGTGCATTTGTTGAGACAATTTCGAGACGGAAAAAGACGGTGCCGTACCAAAAATTAGACCAGTTGTGAAAACTAATCTAGTCCTTGACTCGCATTTCGGCCTTGTGGATTCCATTATCTGAGAAATGAGATATAGCCTAAAGTATCTTGGGACATCGCGATCCCTACCAGGAAAGGCCACAGAACTAATGAAAAAGTGGTCTTTTGAATGAATGATCCAGTCTTCCGGCAAAGGTCCTATCTGATATGAACCAAACCAATCTTGCCTCGAAGACAGTGCCCAAGAAAGTAACCTGCCCCTACTCTTTCCCACAACTGGTTTCCCTTCAAGTCCACCTCGCCCGTCTGCACTACAAGTAATACATAGTGTCTCTTTTTTCCTTCACTGAGCTCAGGATCCCCTCCCTGTACGCCCAAGACCACACATTTCAACGCGCTATACCCCTGCTCCCCGGGCCGATCAAGAGTCAACTGGTGTTCGCCGTCTTTTGCTACTTGGTGATCATAATCTCTCGCTTCGGCGCGCAGGAATCTGTCATTCCGATCGGATGACGACCAGGGAGGCAGAACTTCTTCCCAGTCGATTTCATTGAATGGAATATCGAAGTAGTTTATCCCTCCCGGATACTCTGTATCATCCACGCGTTTGCCGCCCTTCCAGGCCATCCATGACCATGATGGGACCTTTTCGAAGTCTCTGGGAAAGACAATGTGATTGAGTCCAGGAGTATCCTTTCCTCGGTACCAAAGTAGACTCCTTCGAAGTAGCCCACGCACATTAGAACCCGGATCATCCAAGATTCCGAATTGTCCTCGTACGTTCATTGTCCGGAGCAGGCGTTGTTCCAATCCGGCGATGGCCATTGGCCGGTCGTAGGGTTTGGAAAGTTCAAGTCGTGAATAATCCTCGTAGAGATGCTGGAATCTGAGAATCCGCTCGCCTTGCTTTGCAGGGTTAAGAAGTCGAGGGAAAGTTGGATCGCCGAGTAATTTCGCCGAGTCACTGGCGATGAATGTTAGTGACCAATGATATCATAAGCCATTTGTCTCCTTCACTCGGAAGAGGGACATGGGAGAAAAGTACTTACTTCTGCATTGTAGTCATCGTCTCGCATCGTACGCCATTGCCGCACTCAAAGTACGTTTGGTGCTCATCAAAGAATAGGGTTCGTCGAGCGAGGGCATGTTCTTGCAGCACCCATCCTCGTTTATTCATCGGCCCCTTTAGAATGTGCTCGTTGAAATTATCGATCATGTCACATATATAAAACGAGGTATCATTATCTTGTTCACCTCGTAACTCGACATAGTCTCTCGGTTTCCTATCATTGAGAAATCCATCGCGGTGATTGCGGGCGCAACTCGCAGCAATAACACATTTTGCACCGCTGTAAACGTCTTCCATTCGTTTGGACTCGGTGCTGAAATCTGCGTCCGGGCCTTCTTGAACAATACAGAGCGAATCAATCCAGAGATAACGACAGTTGAGAGCCCTTGTTACCAAGACAGCATGCTTGAAAGTCTTCGGTAAATCTTCAATAGAGATACCAGCAATGAATTTCTCTCGATTTTTGGTTGTGGTCGAAAAGTAAGGCTTTTCCCCCCATCGATGGGACAAAGCTAGCCATTCTCCCTCGTCAGAAGAGCTAGTTTCCCATAAGCGTATTGTGGGGTCATTAGTTGTCCCAACATCCAATAGTCGAGTTGGGAGCCTTGTGGAGTCACCATTTGCATTCATATTGATATGGTGGACTTGCTTGCATGAGTCGTGATTGTCATCGCAATCCTTTAACCACTGACGGACGACCTCGAAGTGAGCATCGCTACCGGCTTTTGGAAGTTCTGCGAACCCAATCTGCAGATCCTCCGTCTTTCGACAACTGTCTAGAATGGAATCAGCCTGGGTTATGACCTATGATTCGATTGTTCATGACATACCTAAACCACGACAAATGGATAAGATAGGAAGTCGTCTCCCACCCATTGTCAATGCTGAATCAAATTCAATGGAGCGTTCGAAGGAGACTTCGGGAAACATCTTATACTGGATTGCCTCTCGAAGGCAAGCGCTCCAGAGAAGCTTACACAACCCGCACTCATCAAATTCGGCACGCTTTTTGAGCTCCCCTACGTTGTAAATTTTGGTGAGAACCGGGCTCCATATCTTATCACGCATGTCTTGGCACAAGTTACAGAGGGTGTTGGGGATACGGCTCGGAGGGATTTTGATCATCTCAGCTTGCTTTAGCGTGGAAAATAGGTTTAATGCGAACGGGTTGTCTTTCTTGAATATCCATTTCGACGTATCGACCCAGCCCTTGCCGTAATCGACTTGATATCGACTCACCCCTCTATGACGATGTGCGTCCGACGCATGGATATATATCGTAGAGGGTACGTCGGGAGCCTTCGTGTTTGATCTAACTGACCAATAACTGTTTTCTATTGTAGAAGCGATGTCAGAGAACCAATTAAGAAGCTGGTCTGCTCGAAGCCGTTTTCGGCCGCCGGACAACAACTTGGGTGCTGGGTCATATTCCTGCTCGTCCGGGGGAATTACATTCACTGCAGGAGCATCGACAGTGGTGCTTCCCTCCGCAGGTCCAGTGGATGGAGCCGGGCTCCCCTCACTTGTTTCGCCGCCAGCTTTTCCAGTCGCCTTGTGGGACTGAGCCACTGTTCCGGCGAATGTGCCACCCTCGGGGGGAAGACTGACTACAAGGAGTCCTCTCTCGATGACTTCAAGAAGGTCGCCGAGGGCCGTCGCACCGACCTGGCATGCTCGATCTCCTGCCATATGATCCATCCAGTATACGACAACATCGTGTACCCTGGCTACACGGCTGCTACCATAGCCGCTGTATTGATAGTAGGGAGATTCAGCATCCAGCTCATTCTTTACTCCACTGTTGAATTTGTCGAGACCCTCGAGTCCATAAAGTAGCCAGACAATGAATTCGAGACTGACGCAGCCCATGGACCAGATGTCACTAAGTCGAGTCCGCCTATTTTCTTGAGTTCCTTGAACCATCAGACCTAAGCCCAGCTCCACTTCAGGCGCTTTGTAGCGGGTTGTGCCAGGACCGGCTGTGGTCCTACTGTGTCTCATGACAGTGGCAAATTGCTTGTTCTTCGCCTCGCCCCAGTCGCCAATCTTCAAGGTTCCGATATCATTCTCGTCGCCGCTCTTTGGCTTGAACCAAAGTATATTCGCTGGCGTCAGGTCCCCATGACGGACACTTGCTCCAGTTGTTACGTTGCCAGATCTTAAGTTATGAGTAGCATTGAACGCCTCTGCTAACCCAAGCAATTGGCCAACGACGGATCTGACAAAGGCCGCATTTAGATTGGGCTTCGGTCGCTGTTCCCACATGTTGCGAAGATTTCCCCCATCCGCCCACTCAGTCACCAAGAATAGTGTCCTCGGATACCCCCACCGAAATGCTGTGACGAAGTGAACGATATGTCCCTTGTGGTCCAGTGTATTCATAGTCGCCATTGCCCGCACTTCAGACGCCCAGTTTCGATCAGCTTCTTCGCTTGGTTTGAGCTTTTTGACAGCAAAAGCTTCATAAGAGACACCATCCTGGACTGGTCAGTCTCATATTACGTTCTGAGGGAAGTGGTAGAATGCTTACGGGCTTTTTAATGGCGAGAATATGACTTTGATGGATCTCATACTTCGATACCTCTCCGAACGAGCCCTCCATAGGTGTCCCGATTCTTCGCACAAATGGTACGATGGAGCCATCAAGATCGTGATTGTGCTCTTCATCCGAAAGCACTTGCGCAAGGAAGTGATGCTGTTTTTCTTGAAACTGTTTGATCCTATCGTGATTCCAGATTCGATCGTTCTCATGCTTTACGGGCCCCTCGCTGGAGATTAGAGGGTGATTCACAGCATTGAAGGCTTGTATCTCCAGTTCGGTTTTTCGCTTCTCTATTTCTTCCCGCGCAAGGTTAGAGATGAGCCGATAAAAATATGAATCTACTTCATCCTCTATTTCTCTGGCAGTCATCTCTGTGATTGGCAACCTACGGTCATCGAAACCACTGCGATAGAAGAAGGTCATAGCATTTCGGAGTTGCGAATCTTTAAGCCCAATATATGCAGCAATGGCGAAAGTCTTCCTTGCCCTCTTCAGAATGAATTGCAAGAGCTGTTTGTCCTTGTCCTCCAAGGAGTGATTCTGGATAGACAATGCCCTGGTTACTGCTGCCTTGGAAATAACCGCCTCAAGTTCACTCTTAGGAAGGAACCGAGCATTTGTATTCTCGAACGCACTAGTGATCATGTGATCATCGAGCGAGAGAGATAAATTGTCCCTATCTGCCCGCGTTCTTCGAATCCCCGCCATCGAACGTTCAGGCTGACCACGAGAAGGTTGGACAAATCTATGTTTGTTGAATTTAACCCCGAATGATTACGCGGTGCTATTAGAGAAGCATGCATGGACTTAAAGAATTAGGAGAATAATTTACGTCTAGGATTTGATCTCGCTTCCGCGACCGACCTGGGGGTCGTACTTATACCTGTACGAACATATTCGTCGCAAGGCAACGACCACCAAGGTTACGCTCCATGCAGGTATGAGCAATTTTGCAGAGGGCTGTTGATCACACTTTCGGGTTGCGACATCATTGGTTGCCTTCTTATGAATTGCATCAGGCTGAGGGCAGTGCAGCTGCAAGAGGAAGGCTGGAATCATGCGACCTGGTGTTTTCGGCTTTCCTGCAGAAGGAGGCGTTTTTGAGTAACGCAAAGTCATTTCGAAACGCACCACAAGCTGAAATCTTTGTAAAGGCTGCATACAGTGTAAAAATCAAATGCGTTGTGATTCGCGAGGCTTTGGGTCTATGCGTTGCGTTCTATCTACTTTGCTCAAAGAACTAGTATCTGCACTCTTTAATCTCGCCCTGTTTCCACTTGTTAGTCGTGTCCATGTATGGCATAGATGTACAATGCTTGCCTCGGTGAGATTATCTGGTGCTTGGATGCAGTAGACGTTGTGTGTGATCTGTGAGCGTCATCAACAATTATTCGATGAACTATGTCGTCATACTCACGTTCACTTGGAAAGCGGAAGGCTCCGGGAATTTCAATCTCAACTTTTCCATCAGTTTCATGGGGTTTATATTCCTCACAGAAATATTCTGCATTCGCAATTCGTCATTGTTGCCAGAGTTCCCCATTTGAGAATCTGTTCTTTGAGAGGTAGATAGCAATACAACAACGTAAGGAGGCTAGAAAAACATGGGAGTTTCAGGGGGCCAAAAAACGTCAGGTCTGGGGCAGGATGAGATGTGGACGGGCATGTAAACTGCGGGATTTATGTGGAATTTTGTATGCGCTCGGCTTCGCCCCTCTGGAGGCGCACGCACGCGCTGAGTGGCTTATTGGCTCACCCGATCAATGCTGATTGATACACGACCTGTAAAAACAAATCTTGGGATCATCCTTCGAGGCGAAGCGCCTCTCGGAGAAGGATATGCTACAGTGTCAAATGGATGGCACGCATCCAGGCTGATCACCGCCCCCAGGCTCGACCTAGTAGACCTACATATGACATTCACCGGAAATCGCTGCCTTTTTTTAGGCTACTTTGGAGAGTCCGGACCGCATTCAGCTGCAAATAATGTGGCGGCCAATCATGGCCTGGTTTCACCATACCTCGAAAACATAGCCTTGTGTGGTCTCGGCTGTCTTTCAGCCTTCTCCAGGTCGCCCGTACGAAGAACACTTCTTAAACAGGAGAGAATCTATGTCTGCCTGATATATCGATTTATGCCTTGTCTCCTGTAGCTCGTAGGTGGAATTGCTATACTCTAAATCTTGACTAACCCTGTCTACAGTTTATATGCCCTAACAGGAAAATCATGCGTATCGCGCCTAAAACCGACCAATGCCAGCATGAGGTGGTGCAGAACTATGCTCCAGAATCTTCCAATCATTTTAGTCCACATGCTTGCGCTACAACAGGTGATTGCGTTAGGTGCGCCATGAAAGGTAGGCTGTTATTTGAGTGGCTTAGCACTTCACTTGCGTTCTCAGCTAATCTTCTCCGTCAGACACAATCCACGAGACTCAAGCCAAGGAAATCAATCAGGCACAATCAGACTCATTCATTCAAGCTGAGCCTTCTTTGTCCAATGACAAAGATATCCAGGAAGAAAATCGAGATCTAGACACGAAAGTTAGGGTAGACTCCGAACGAAGGTCTAGAACACTAGCCCCGAGCCCGAGAGAGTCAGTCCATGAAGCAGATGACTTTGACGCTTCTAGCACAAATTCACGAGTACATCCTGTTTCGGGACCATTACTGGCATCTGATGGACCTTCAACCGCTATGGTACCCTTCAAGACAATGCAAAGATCGCTCACCTTTGACGTGTTCCGAAGCATGGTGAAAGGCGCGTCCTATCAGATCAGATCATCATTCCAAAGAATTGGGTCGGATCTAGAGAATAAATTGACGCGAGAGAGCAAGCAAAGCAGGAGATATCCGCATCAGCGTTCTAAAGACCTTGGAGTTCGTTTGAAGGTTGCAGTCAGTCGTTCGTCCTTCTGTAACAAGGACTTTCTATCGGACCATGCACTACGGGCGCTTGTGACAGCAAAGTCAGTGGATGAAGAGCTTGCTCGGTGGAAATATCTTCCTCGGCGACTTTCTCAAGGCTGGAGACAGGCATCCGCGATACGCATCGAGGCCAAGGAAAGCCGAAGAAGCATGTTCGCACCGAGAAGGCATTCGACAACTGATCTTTGGAGACGAAAAGGGGAACAAACTTATCGCAAGGTATTTGCTTTATTGGTTATGGGTGACCGACCGACTTGTATATGGGATTTTGTTGACGAAGGGGTTTGCGATACAGTTCTTCCTGCCTTACATCTAGCCCGAGCATCAGTTCAGATTCAAGGCGTTGAACCTGCCAGACCACTCTTGTGTTTTAGAAGTTGGCCTCCCAACGAAATACGCGACTTCCTCGAGCGCAGATGGATGGTCCTTGCACCAAGCTTTGTCACGGACTGCGAGGTAGCCGAGCATCATGAGTTCAAGTCAGAGTATATTTTGCCATTCACTTCCTGGACAATTGCATCAGGCGTTGGATCATTGGCATCAGGACGTGTATACAAAGCGACAATACAGACAAGCCATCATGGATTCCGGAAGGACGCAGTTGCTGTCAAGAATTTGACATCGAACGGTGCAGACCCGATCCGGAGCCGAGAGGACTTTATGAACGAGTCCAATATACTTAGAAGCCTCGGACAGCAAAACCACAATCATCCACACCTCATAACTCTCCTTGCTACCTTCGAATACGACAGCAACTACTTCCTCATGTTTCCACTAGCAGACGGAGATCTCGAGGATTTCTGGAAACATGTCTCTCCTGATCCAGGCAAATCGGCGTGGGTAACTGAGCAGTGTCGTGGCCTGGCTCAAGCCATGTCTACCATTCATAAATACGAGACAACGCCAGATACGATGATGGTGCATCAGTCTTCCAGGCCACAAAAATCATTGAAAAAAGACACGAATGAATATGAGTCACTGAATCTGATCGGTCGTCACGGTGACATCAAGCCAAACAACATTTTGTGGTTTCGCGGAAACTCCAATGACGATTATGGCATCCTCAAGATAACAGATTTCGGAATTACAAAGTTTACTACACAGAACATGGCTTTGAAGTGGGAACAGGGGTCTTATGTGCCAAACTCCCCCAGTTTCCGATCACCTGAGTGCGATCTCCCAACCGCACGGATTGGTACACACTGCGACGTGTGGGCCCTTGGATGCGTCTTTTTGGTCTTTGTGACTTGGTTCTTAGGTGATTATGATGAAGTGAAGAACTTCGCGAAAAGACGCCATAGCCCAGATCCGAGATATCCAGGGATGGGCAGTGATAATTTCTTCATCATTCAGCGTAATGCGCAACAGCAGATACAAGCCAAAGTCAAGCCAGCTGTGACAGAGGTATGTAGCTTACTGTTGAATCTGTTACGACGACTAATGGGCCACCAACAGAAAATCAACCAATTGCGAAACCATTTGAGGTGCACTGCGCCCTTCCGGAAGCTACTCGACCGCATTGAACAAGAGATGTTGATCATCCAACACGAATCAGACAATGGCGCATCAACCGATAATCTTGAGGTTCCTGGAGCTATCCGACGACGGAGATCGAGCGCTGGTAATATTGCGCGGGAGCTGTGATGGCTCGATCTAAGTCTAGGCGCGAAGGGTCTTATGTCGGTATCCTCATTGGTTTTTATGGAGCTACACGTACGTTAGTGGACGAGGATAGAAGTGCAAAGTAAATCGCAACGTAACGAAAGAGAAACTATTGCGTTCTATGCTATAGTAAGTGGGTGGGTACGCCAATGTCGACATTTCAATTGCCTTTCCCTTACACAAACAGGAGCATACTATCTGTTCGTAACCAACAATTTCCGCCTATAGGCTTCGATGTCAAAGGAATTCGCATACCCTTTGCTGCATGTTTTCTCTATAACCAGGGAACACGCCGATTCAGAAAGGTTTTCGACGAAAATAACTCTAAATTTTGAAAACCGTGCGACCAGTGGTGAATTTGAAACATCAATGTCGTTGATGCATAAAGTTTCTATGTTCATATTTCGCGGACATGTTTCTGTGCGATGGATGTCCTTATTGTTCGTTTTCAATGAGCATCGTATGCTGCAATAAGCATGCGAGCCAAGAATCAATTAATCTTGTTTCCGTACTTGGTGTCTTAGTTCACCCAAGCCAGGCTTGTCGAACAGTTAATTAGCCTTGGCTGTAAGAGCGAAATCGTTCACGGGCTACGGAAGTCATCGACGGGCCTAAACGTATCACCTGTTCCCGAGACAGTTCTATGGACAATTTACGACGCGATTTTGGGCACACGTAATAACACTGTAGGCCAGCGTGAGTCCTATTTGTTGGTCAAATTAGAACCTTAGGTATTTTAGGCAAACATCATTGTTTCACTCTCTACTCCAGCACTGTCTGTGCGCCTGAAGGTACTTCCAGAAGAGAATTAGATTGTAGGAGTTCTCGAAAAGATTATTTTCGCGTAGTTCGAGCTAGCTGCTCGATTTTTGCTGCGCCCTTGCTGCCGAGCGCTGAAGTCCTGATGTTTCCGAATGACGATACTTACTCATGAGATACTGCGCCCTCCATGATGGGGATGAATTTGCTCTTCCCCTATCAGAGAGTTTGGATCATGAGTTGTTGCGTTTCCGACATCCTCCCACATCACTGCGCGGTCGTTATTCCATGACCAATCTATGAGCGCATCAAAGTCGCGGCAAGTATGCTTCGTGGAAAAGTCAGGAAGCGAAAGGACTCGTTTTGGCAATGCTTCATCGTCATAGAACAAGACGGGAGTGGTGTCAGCAGAGCATGTGAGGCTCATCCGCAAGGCGTCGACGCAGTGATCTGCCATTAAAGTCAGCGCGACTGCAATTAGGCACGAGAGCAGGATTTATACCATGATGGACCTGAACAACTTCCAATGGTATACCCTCGAAATAGTGGTCGTAGTTCCATGCCAATGCCTGCCTAAGGTTATTCTACCAACAGAGTTAACACTTCTCTTTTGTCACTAATCTAGTACTCACCAAGCAATGCAGCAGATGATTGACCTCAAGCTGCGCGATATAACCGCCCTTCTCATCAGGAATTTCATGCAGTGGCTTTGTCCCCCAGTGAGTCGTTTTGCCGAGCTTCTGCACTTCTTCCGTTGTGAGGCGAAAGCCTGGTACGCCCACCCCAATCTTCAACCAGGCATCGTCAATTTCCGCCGTTGGTATCTCGCCCACTGCACCGCGGAATTTATTGGTCTGGTGGATCTTTCCCTGGAAGAAACTAGGTTCTTTGTACTTGACTGCATCCAAGGCTGGCGCTACAATGTGGATTCAGCGCGAAAATTCATGTGATCGAGGATGTAAGGGTACTTACACCAAGTTGACAACTTGCGATCGCACTCTTGGAGCACAGAACTACGCCGTGATATATACCATACGATGGGAAGATAAAAACATAAACATGCAAGAGCATGCGACAGGAGCAAACTTCGATATGATTGTCGCAGCTCAGATATCAGCCTTGAGCAAAACGAAGGCGCTGCCCCAACCTTGATACTTTCTTCATTCAGAAGCTCATTATCCTCATGAATGTGCGACCCCGAGATCATCTCATATTTGTACGCCATGAGTGAAAAGTGTTCAGCGAGGTGCCACTACGAAGGACTTGAGGATGGGATACGCTACCTCATGCTATACCTGGTCGTACTCACTGCCGTCGCCACTGGAGCTCTTCCAAGCTATGATCGGAAACTGGGCACGAGGCTACAGGCCCAGGATCACTTGCATGCAAGTAAGAAGCCAAGGCTGGAACACACGGGTTGAGTTCTTGTCCTTCACTAATACCCTCGCCTGTCTGCACACTACCCGGATTCGGGTGACAAGTGCGAACCTGGTTCGTGGTATTCTCCCCGTTGTTATCGCTTGAATTCCATAATCGTAATAAACGCCCAACCTGGTCGCGCATCAAGTCATCAGGCTTTCAACGTACCAGTTCCGATGGAGAAGGCGATTCCTTCTTATGCCCCACCATCACTTGATCTTTATGCACAAAACCCAAAAGAGCGGCAAAGGTCCACGCAATGCATATTTGCGTTCACAACATGGCGGAGATCGTAGTTACTTGGAGGATGAGTAATGGGTACTGGGCCGATAAGCCGAGCTAGAACTGTGACCTTCTTCCTTCGGCTTAAATCTCCCCACTTTTGTTCCTAACTCTGCCTACTCTTTCTAGCTCGTAAAATCTAACTCTTTGAAGTTGGAGCTCAACCTAATCTTTGTAAGAAATACAGATATATTTAAAGCTTCACATAGTGCCTTGGGAGCATTTGATTGGTCCTTACAAATGATCGATCATGAGTACTTACCTAGATACTTAATATGGGAACATCGTCTTAGTTTTAAATCCGTCTCCTAAGTTCGCTAATTCTTCCTGTTCTGGTCGTTGATCGTTCACGAGATTAATTCCTCCAATTAACTCAGCCTGATTTTTCGAGGCAGCTAACGTCAATGGGCGAGTTGAAGGCCTTGAAGAGAGCCCAGACCAGGAGGTATTTAGATCCCGACCAGAATCTGGACCTGTACCACGATCCAATCAACGAGACCTCTGGATGTCCCGTGAGGCTGTGTAGTGAACTATATTGTGATCGCGAATATGGGGCGCTGAATTCACCCTAAGCCGGTACTGTACTCAACGAAGCTGGTTGCTTAATTATGGTGAGTCTGGTTGTTTGTTTCATAATTGATTAAAAACAACCCGGTTGGTCAGCAATTGACCTAGAAGTTCAAGACAGCTCATTGCGCAGTCATGCCAGCGTTTGATTCTAAAACGTTGTGATGGGACAGCACCTCTGAGGAAGTAACCTTGCCATAGGATATACTCGGTGCTTGTTCATGCACAGAATCAGCTTCTACCACAAAGTGTTACCGACCAAGCATAGAAGCGGGTATGAGTTCGGTAAGATTGTACCTGCCAGAAGTGAACTAGGAAACTTGTGACGACTTTCGAAGCCGGCGTTGCGCGAACATCTAGAGCTGCGGTCTATGCCACCACACACCTCCTGCAAACGGAAATAATCGACATCATCCTGCAATTACTGGGCACCTTACACCCGCACGCCAGCTGGTCTGGAAGAGGGTATCTGGACTGTCAGATTTTGAGATCGATCTAATGAGGAAGGTAACCTCAATAAGACGTGCCGTAGCATAAAACATCCATGGGATTATTGGCTGAACAAGTACCACATCCAACATCACGCCAACTTTTCATTCCCCCACTCCCACAGGGGTTGGCACTGTTCGCCGATGATTTAGCTATTCGAAACTTCTCTGTGTTTTCAGGAGGGCCAGACTCAAGATTGTCATATAAAAAGGCAAAGTACTCAACTTGAGACTGATGCCCTGCCCTGCCATCAATCATTAAATCGAGCCCCACGATCGACCACTCGGATTCCTCATCAACATGAAGGTCGCTACCATTGTTATTGCCCTAGCTACTGCGGCATTGGCCGTACCAGTCGCTGAGGTGGGTTATCCTATGCTAATATTGACCCATATGGTGATTCAGAGTGCTAACGTCAAGCCACAGACTGTAAACCGCCGTGTGGGTCTTGACGACAGAATCTATGGCGACGAAAAGAGGGACACCATCAATGCTCGTGTGGGCCTTGACGATCGTATCTATGGTGACGAGAAGCGAGACACCATAAATGCTCGCGTCGGTCTGGACGACAGGATCTACGGCGATGAGAAGAGGGACACCATCAATGCACGCGTAGGCCTTGATGACCGTATTTACGGCGATGAGAAGAGGGATACTATTAACGCCCGCGTTGGCCTCGATGACAGAATTTATGGTGATGAGAAGCGTGACACTATCAATACACGTGTTGGTCTAGATGATAGAATTTACGGAGACGAAAAGAGGGACACGATCAACGCTCGTGTCGGTCTTGACGACAGGATTTACGGCGACGAGAAGCGGGACACGATTAATGCGCGCGTGGGCCTCGATGACAGGATCTATGGAGACGAGAAGTGATGGCATTCTCAGACGTCCTTCAAGGCCGCAACGACTGACATCAAGTTTCCTGTTGAATACTCTTTGTAGATATGTTTTTAGTTCGTGTGAAGCATTTCAAGGGGTTGCCACAAGACATGGTAGCCTTGCAATGAGTTGTCTTTGCGCCATAACATAGTCACATCCCCTCCATCTTAACTTTATCATTGGTGTGATTTTGATTAAAATCTAGGCCTTGTACTGGAAGTACAAAATTTTGCTAAGAATCTATCGAGCGAAAGCGTCTTGTGAGCCTAGTAAAAAGTACCATAAAATAAGATACGAAAACTTTTCAGGTGTTTGACAACCATTGAAACTCCACATCCTTCGAATGAATAAGCCCTAGCCGGCGGATTTCTCGGTGCGTTCACACAAATTCCGCAATATATGCGCGCAAGATTGTGGGTAAAAGCATAGTTCATCAAGAATGGTGCAGGTCGATTCGTTGCCTATTCAGAATTGGTTCCGGTTCTCGAGAGGTCTACCACGCCTATTCTTCTATTATGTAACAGATATGCTGATTGGGCCACTGTTGTTCTATGGAGCTTGTGTGTTACTCGCCGCCTACTCCTTGCTTCGAATTCAAGAGAGAAGCATTCATGTATATATCCCCGTCAAACATTCGTAGTCTCGGAACTTAACGCTAAAAGTGGCATAAAGGCCGCCGTGGTGTAAGGACCGCAGCAAGCATTGTCTTGGAACCTGATCTACGGGCCGTTGTAGTTATTCCACGCTGCCGTACTAGCCCAAGACTTGAGCTTGACAAGTGTAAGCAACCCTAGAAAAAGAAAAGCTTCTTAGCAGCATAATCACCAAGTCTTGAGTGTAAGCCAGTTACTCCAAGATTTCATCACCGTTGTCAAATGTGAATTGGTAAATTTCACAAGGAGTTGTAAGTGGAAAGATACAATCCAAATGTTCTGCAAGTGAACGTAGATGCATCTACAACGGATTACGAATCATTCCTGACAAAAAACGAAGAAATTGTAAGTAACATTCGAGACTATGAATGATCCGGTTTGCGATGGTGTGCGCGAACCATCCCTGGACCTCAATTCCTCTACAATACAAATTTATACAAAAGAAGACACATCTAGCGACGCCATACAGAGGGCCCCATGACAAGCAACATCCACCCCCTCTAACCAGTAATGGACAGTGGCACTCATTTTTATCAAGCATGCTGATCTGTTCGGTTCATAATGCCCAAGTAGGGAACAGACATGAATCGAAATTTAATGGAGAAAACACCCACAAACACAACCCCGTGCAGGCTCTGGAGATTTTATATGGCTCAACGACTGTAAAATATATTTTTTACAATATTGTGGGTTCTTTGACCTTGAAGATATTACCGACGGATTCAGCGATTTTCGCGCCACGAATCTGCCTTGATTGATATTTTAGCTCACCGACAAGCCCAGTCATGGCTAGAAATGCAGCAACGGATACGCCGAAAGAGCAGACTGCCTTCATTTTCATCTGACATTAGACCGGACTTAGATGCCAATTAGCCCAGCTCGAATTCTAGCAATGACCGACACAAGACACAAACCCAAGGATGCGAATTCACTTCATAACCTCTCACGAACTCTCAATAGGTCCCACTCAGATGTTGCGGCCCTTTCTTTCATTTTTACTAGCCTATGAAATGACGGTAAGATCGGTGAAGGGCCAGAGGTAATTCAAGCCACCACCACGATATGGAGATTCTCAAATACGGATGCTTGTTAACTGTAATTTCCATCGACAAGAGAGGGGGGATGATAAAGATGACTGGGCCAAAATATAAAAGGGATCGAAGCATCGACGCAGGTACAACAAACATGGGTCGCGACCACTCCTTCCTGGTGATCCATATTCTTCATCTGCAGTATAGTAGTGACCCTTCTCACCCAATCCAACCTACTCACAAATCTTGTTCCGTTAGCATTTGATATCGAGCACCACGCCCCGAAAAACCACATGCGCAGTGTGAATGTGTTAACATTCTCGGTATAGTGCCACTTCCCGAGTTCAAGCGATTACTTTGAGTTGATCAAGACCACGAAAGATTTACTTCAAGATATTCCGCGTCACTCGGAGATGTTTGACGTTACTAATAACGTCGCTCAAATCATTGTGGGAGCAAGCGAAAACACCGTGATGGCGTGATTTGTCTTCAAATCCTCAGGATATTCCAAGAAAACTAACTTTCAGTTGCAATGCTTCAAAATCGGAGGTTTTCATGATTTGCGATTGAGCGGAGACATGTATCCTCCGACGGCGAAAATCAAACCAAAAGCCCGACAATGATGCGGGCGGCTGATTTGCCCGTCCATTCATCGCCCCACATCACTTCACATCACATCACCCCGATTTCAGAGCCACGACTTGCGGGAACTAAACCTGAAGAAGCTTAGACTGAAGCAAGTAGTAAGAGATACAGGAAACCATTTCTTGACGAGCGACAGCTAGACAAATCCATCTTCCAGTTCATGCTTTGATCTAATCGTCTGTTCAAGATTGCGTGTGCTAGATTCGGCCATGGGCACCTATCGTAAAGCTTGTCGCAATTGTACTTCTTCGAAAAGGAAATGCTCTGTTCAACTACCAAGGTGCTCCCGCTGCACTTCGAGAGGCTTAGAATGTGTATACGATCTAGATCACTTAACTACACCTGCTGGAAAAATCAGCCATGTGCCAGAATTCTCATTCAATCCGTTGGCCAGCGACTCCCCTGGATACTGCATCCTCAAAACCGTGGAATTCCGCGCCCCTGGTCTTGACCCGGCCGTCACCTGCCCTAAGCATGGGGACACTCTTGAGGTGCTTCGCATGGGTTACCACTCCGTCCCAGACCTCCTCCGACAGGAGAAACCCGCAGTCTTTGTACATCCAAAGTTGCGACTGCACGGTAGACTTGATCGTGTTGCGACCCTCGCAAAGATTGGTGAACACAGCATGAGCGACGAAAATCTGAAAATTCTGGCCCAGTCAGATTTTGCTAGCATGCCTGTGGAAGAGGCTCTTTCTGCCTTTCAAACCTTCCTGATCTATCTCTCAGCATTCATTCTGTCCCCGAATGCGGCCCAGCAGATAAACGCAGAGGAAGCAATGAGTGTTCTTCCCAAGTGGATCCAAATCCTATTACTGGCAGTACGAGATAGACCACCCCGAAAACAGACGCCATGGCAGGATTGGTTGTTTGGCGAAAGTGTCCGACGGTCCATCGTGATGGCTTACGGTCTTTTCATGGGCTTATCAAGCTATAAATATGGCTACTGCTCGAATTGGCTGTTTCTGGAATCATTACCCTTTGATAGGCGTTCAGGTTTGTGGATGGCACAGTCACCCCAAGCTTGGATTGCGGCGGCCAAGGTTAACACCGGTGAAGAGGTCGGTCAGAAGCTTAGTTCGTTTCATGAATTCGCAGAATCCTTGAAACACTCGAACACGAATCTGTACGACGATACATTTCTGGTTTTATTGACTACCATGCATAACGGAAGAGGGAAGTGTGAGCTAAAGACCAGTGGAGACTAGACTTAATTAGGAATGCGATCGTCTTTGAGGTTGTAACTGGCCACCACAAATGATGAGTATGAGGTCAATAACATTCGTCCGACGCCTCCGAGTCCGTGTATAAATTGATTCACAGTTCAGCACCAGCTTTCTTCATCGATCATCTTCAAGTTCTCTTTCAACCACCACAATGTCCTCTGAGAAACCACTATTCGTCGTTCTTGGTGCCACAGGAGGGATAGGAGGCTCAGTGGTATCACACTTTCTTTCACTGCCCGATCAACCCTATGCATTACGTGGTGTTACCCGGGATTCAACATCGCAGAAAAGTCTCTCCCTAAGCTCTCAAGGGGTCGAGATGGTCACAGGCGACTTCGACGACCCTGCCTCTCTCGTTGCTGCATTCAAAGGCGCCTCTATCATATTCACCATCACCGACTTCTGGCAATCATTGAAAAAGCCCTCGCTACGCGAACAAGCCTCTAGAACCGGTCAAAGCCTGATGGTGCTCAGCAGAGAGGCCGAAGCCCAGCAAAATAGGAACATCATTGACGCCGCTGCTCAGACTAGCACACTTGAAAGGTTTATATATTCCAGCTTGCCCGACACAGAGAAGATGATTGGAGGGAAATACAAACCTGTATACCACTTTGATGGGCCGGCATTAGCTGAAGACCATGCCAAAGTTAATTACCCCGATCTTTGGGCTAAAACAACAATCTTCTATCCCGGATTCTTCCTTCAGAACTTCCTCGGAGGTGCTGGGCTATTGTTCACACCGAAACTGGTAAGTATCCCAAATCCGACTTACAGTTCACTGCACTTTTCTCTCCTCCTCAAAATTCTACTCACACGATCCGAGTCACCAAACTCACCAAACATCAGAACAGAACAGACGACACCCTCATCCTATCCGTCTCAGAACCCCTCGCCTCAACCAAGTTCCCCATGTACTCCAGCACCACCGATACCGGCCCCCTGGTGCACGCCCTACTCCACGCGAAACCCGGCGGAAAAGTCATCGGTGTCAACGAATGGCTCAGCGTCCTGGACTTCGCCAATATCATATCCCAACAACTTGGCAAACCTCTTCGCATCGTCGACAAGACCCCGAGTTTTGATCTTGGGGATCCGGAGATTAATGAAGATCATCAGAGTATGATGTTGTTTTGTATTGAGTTTGGGTATGATGGGCATAAAATTGATAAGAGTATTTTGCAGCCGGGGGAGCTTGGGGTGCCGGTGAAGCTTGAGTCTGTGAGGGACTGGTGCGGGAAGCAGGATTGGGAGAGGATTATCGGAGTTGTTGAGTGAGATTATTTTGTAGATTGGATGGTCATTTTGGTTTCCTTAAATCACGGTCATTTCAACTCAGGTACAACTTTTGCAAATACCTCTGTGGCGACTCATGTCATATACTGTGTACATGCATACGCGAAGAACATTGTAAACGTTAGCTTGCATCCTTGACATTTGACGCGCCACCATCTGACTTAGCATCCGCAACCCTGACCAAAACCCCACCGGTGCCTTTCCTTCTCTACAACTCTCTAGTAGTCTCAGAGACCACCTTGTTCTTCTGCTCAGCATCATAACCCTCCTGATCATCAGAATCCTCAACAGCAGCATCAAGCACCACAGGATCCTGGAACTTAGCATTGATCTCCTCAAGCGTAAGCCCCTTTGTCTCCACAAATATGAAGTAGGCTATGACGAGGAAGACAAAATCCCACGCAGCATTGATGAAGTAGAATTTCCAACCAAGATCCGCCATTGCATAGGCCATGGCGAAGGAAGCGAGGAGGCTGTTTCCAAGTGCGTCAGTTGGTCTGCATAGTTATTCATTTGTGATGATAAAGACTTACCCGAATCCTGAGTCGAGCATGCGGAAAATGGCAATACCGGTAGTTCGCAGTTTGAATGACGAGACTTCTGTCGGGTACAAGCTCGTCATGGGTGTGATGGAGAAGGCATAGAAGCCTTGGAAGAGGAAGATCACCGCGATGGTACCGTGGATTCCGGACGTGTTTGTGCTTTCGCCGTATCCTGTTTCACATTTGTCAATATAGATACTTCTATATGCGACAGTGCAGAGTGCAATAAATAAAGTTAAGGGAATGCGAACTCACGTTTGATAAGACCACCGATCATAAGGAGCGTTACGGTCATACCACCAACGCCGATGAATGTCTGAGCCCGACGTCCAAGTATATCGAGCAGGAAGCTGCCGAGGATTGCAACAGCAAAGGACCAGCAGTTGATGATGACTTGTACTTGGGTCTGGGTGACAGTATCAGTGATACCGGCTTGGCTGAGGATCTTCGTGAGGTAGAATCTATAGCGCGGTGACAGTCAGTGAATAATCTCTCTATATATCAAAGGTACATGGAAGGAACTTACGAGACGATGAAGTTGCCAAACATGTTGATCATCGGACCAAAAGTACACAGAATAGCAAGTCGGCGTCGATTCGCCTTGGTAGCGATGATCTCTCTCCAAGGGTTTCGAGGATGTTCTGCTGCCTCGCGGACAATCGCATCTCTAATCTCTTGGAGCTGCTCGTTCCCCTTGTGCACATCTGTGTTTTGCTTACCCTGCATAATGATCAATACCTCGAGAGCCTCCTCGTTGCGATCTTTCGCAATCAGCCAGCGAGGCGACTCAGGCACGAATGGTACAATCACCACGGCTAGCAAACTTGGTACAAACTGGAGCAACGAAGGCAGCCTCCATGCCCATGTACTCTGAATGTTTTGGCTCCCGTAGTTGACAATTGCCGAAGCCAGACTACCAACATAGTAGCAGGAGAAAAAGAGGCCCAAGAGCCGCGCACGTTTTCGAGGCGGGAGAAGCTCACCAAGCAGAGTAGGCGCCGCTCCGTTGCTGATGGCAGACCCGACTCCGACGATGAATCTCGCAATGACAAACATGGCTATATTCTGAGCGGCGGCCTGGAGCGCAACTCCGATGATTGTGACGGCTGATGCTATATAGATTGCGTGTCGACGTCCAAAATAGTCTGGGATTGGTTGCATGAGAAAGGCGCCGAATATGCCTCCCATCCACATGGCGGCATTGTTGAGGCCCTCGGTGGCAGTAGTGAGGTTGAAGTATTGTGAGTATGAGGGTAGGATGAGGAGGCCGTTCATGACGGACGAGTCGTATCCAAGCGTCTGGGATGAAAATCAATGGATGGCCTTCTGTGAATGCCTATGCCTGGAAAATACTACTCAAATTTACTTACCGCAGAGTTGACAATGGTCACGGCCAGCAACAGGGGCATGAGCACCCTATGGTCTGCAGTGACCAGTTTAGAAACATGTCTACGCTCAAACTGCATCGTCGCGTCGTTTTTTTATGAAATTTTTAAAAAAGAAACAACCCCGGAAAAAAAATCAGTCTTTGAAATCAAAGACTCAAAAAAAGAAGAACAGACTGTTTCAATCCAGTCTGCACGGGTCCGAAATCAAAAGCCGGATAACCATCTTCAAGATGCAGGTCCGAGCACGTCTTATACTTTTTACGAGGACCGGGCGACTCCATTGACGATCTCCACGCAGGCATGCATCTTGTGCAGGATAAGGCTCTGGGCTATCTCGCTGCGATATGCATTCCCATTGATTTGCTCGTTGATATGTGACCGGCCAGTCTTGATGGGTATGAAAATCCCGGGGACCCCGCAAAGAACAGCAAATAATCCTGGCCGAACCTGGACGAACTCGGCCGAGCTCGCCCGCTAGTTTGGAATTCTTGAGTCTAACCGGATGGGCCAGTCCAGGTTGAAATGGATTAAAACGCATTCGGATCAAGTCGACTACTCGGTTTCTATCTACCTGGAAGTTCGATATCCGCTCTTTTCGTCTCAGTGAAGAGAGTCTTATCACATACCTTGGCGATTCTAGACCTCATTCAACTTTGACTTAGACATTTCCACTGTGCTTCTGACATGCCTGCCACAGTTCGCCAATGGCCCGCATGGGCAGAGTACACTTCCGAGGGCGCGACAACGACCAAAGACACCGACTTCCTATCCACCAAAAAAGCCATCATAGCAGAATACGGTGCCGACGCTCTTCGAAAGAGCTGGGTCAAAGTATGCAAGCAACTTGAGCAAATCACAGATGAGATCGTCGAGAAGGGAAACACCATTATTCCTACATTCGACACATCTGATGTGCTCGAGCGTGGTTTTACGACTGCGCAGCAGAACGAAATCAAGCGCGTTGGTGCTTTGGTCTGCAGGGGCACAGTTCCAGCCGATGACACAACAGCTTTGTATAAAGACCTCAAGCGATATGTCGCCGACAACAAAGACCGAATCCAAGCCTGGCCAAAGGAGAGTCCATCAATGCTCATCCTCTACGATTCACCAACGCAAAACTCCCTACGCTCGCACCCCAGACAGCTCAAACTACAACGCAGACTCAACGAGCTATGGCATGACGCATCCTCTACGACGTCTCCAGAGCCTCTAGTCTACCTCGACGGCGTCCGTGATCGTGCTCCAGGGCAGCCGTTTCTGGGTCTAGGCCCACACATTGATGCTGGGAGTCTTTGTCGATGGGGCGACCCAACGTATCGTAAGGTCTACGATAGCATATTCTCCGGAAAACCTGAGAACCATGATGCATACGACCTCAGCGTGCGAAAAGATGCCAATCAATTATTATACCCGGGTATCGCGCACTCCACCGTCTTCCGCTCATTCCAGGGCTGGACTGCTCTTACGCCTACCGCGCCGAGGGAGGGGACAATTATGATTCATCCTAATATTAGCACGGTGATCGCGTATATGCTACTACGACCATTTTTCACTCCTCCAAAGGACGCGGCTGAGGTTATGGACGCCGAGAAATGGGACTTGGATGACCATAGTGGATGGTTTCCGGGGACGACAAAGCCGGATAGTCAGCGGCTTAGTCGGTCGTCGCATCCGCATCTGAGGTTGGAAGAGTGTCTTGTATATATGCCTAAGATTGAGCCTGGGGATACTGTTTGGTGGCATTGTGATGTAAGTCCGACCCAATCTCTCAACTTCGACGGTTTTTGCTAACGTGGGTGCCTTGTGAAGCTGTGCCATGCCGTCGATACAGAACATCTAGGCAAGGAAAATGCATCAGTTGCTTATATTCCAGCATGTCCTACGACCCCCGTGAATGAGGCATACGTCAAGCAACAGTTGGAGTCCATACTGGCTGGTCGCCCGGCACCGGATTACGCTGACGGTAATGACCTCAACAACGAGACGACGTTGAAGGGATATGTCGGTCTTGGGGGATTAAGCGAAGAAGCGCGCAGGGCATTTGGGTTTCACTTACAGTGATGGCGAATTGTCGGTGTTCTGTGTATGATAAACGCAGTTGAAGGCAATTGAACCACGTGCGAAAAACGTCAATCGCTCTCATTCAGCTCATTCTCATCCAGCTCCTCTCTTAGTATCTTCGCCGCATGAAACGCCACGGCGCTTTGCCCTTTGACCTCATCGAGCAGATCGAGAGCAGCGTGGATAGCTTCATCATAGCCGTCTTGTTCTTTTCCCGAAGCGTTGTGGCATTCACTAATCAGCGTCGCAGCCGCGACGAATATATGATACGACAACGCCCTGGATAAATTCTCAGCAAAGCAGCAAACAAAGGTAAAGAGAAGCTGGGACTAAAATGGCCCGCCAACTGACCAACTTACCACTGTTTCCGCATCGACACAGGCTGATCCCAATTCCGATTTATCCAAATAACACTTCGCGCAGACCCAACAGCAACGGCCTTCGCCCACTCATACTTTCCCGGCATCGACGCCCAAAACTCCCTCAACGTCCGATTGATCCGGATGCGAAGATGCAGAAGAACCACAGTAAGATCATGGCGCTGCCACACAATCCACGGCTGCGCAATCTCCAATCTCCGAAGCTCCTCGTCTCTTTCAATGTCAGGTTGCAAATGGGGCGGCAGGGTGTCAATGATTTTTGCTAACTC
This sequence comes from Nigrograna mackinnonii, assembly GCA_001007845.1. Classification (NCBI taxonomy): domain Eukaryota; kingdom Fungi; phylum Ascomycota; class Dothideomycetes; order Pleosporales; family Nigrogranaceae; genus Nigrograna; species Nigrograna mackinnonii. The sequence continues at coordinate 154,767 of JGVQ01000226.1, forward strand.
TTCGTCGGCGGTTCGGACATTCTTGACGAGCGCCTCGAGGGACGGTGTGTTGGTTCTGATGGATTTGCGGAAGTGGTAGATTACGGTTGCTGTTCGGGCCATGAATATGTGGTAGTGGACGAGATCGACGGCGGGTTTGTTCTGGGGGGATGATGTGGTGGATGGAAGAGGGACGTCGAAGTCCGAAATGTCGATTCGGGGTGGACGGTAGGGTAGATTTAACCTACGTTGTAGCATAATCAGTCAACGGCCTTGGTTTGTGGGAGGCTTGTAAGGCGGTTCAAGTACCATTCACAAATCACGAGAGTCCACCATAACCGATGCTGCGCTTCTGCATTCAGATACTTTCCAGCTTCATCTGAGAATCTTGTATTTAAGCCAATTGTTTTCGCGATGAGTAGGGCCGATCCCCATAAATGTTGACCCAGCTCTGAATCCCCTCGATTGTTGAAAGAGATTCCTAGGATTGCTATCGCTTGAACTGAACGTATGGTCGGGACTCGCATGAAGTCAGCCCTGTAGAGGCAAGAGATTGCGGCGCGATACCAATGTTCGGATATTTCTTCGTGGGTGTAGCCTGATTGTATCAGTATACAAAAATTAGTAGCTAGAGAGTGGTTCGAAGAGAATTGGCAATATACCTTCTGGGATCGGTACACTTTCAGCGTCGTCATCGTCCATCATGAGAAGCGCAGTCTGCCAAAGTACTCAGAATTACTGCAATGAGGAGGCGTAAGGCAGCAAAGAAGAATCCTTACACTTATAACACTAAAATACACCGCCAACCACGCTGAATCCGCAGTCTCGAGCGAAGCACCCTGCTCAACACCATCCATGAATTCAACCGATTCGTTTTGGAACTTGGGATATTCGAGAGCATAGTGGACCCACGAGTGCCACACCATGTCATATGCGACAAGTCGGTCACTGCATGTTCGGGACGGCAGGACGATATCATCCCATGCAAGAATTGGCGAGCGGGAGCTTACATCGGCTGAAACTGAAGATACGGCCTGCCAGAATCGTGTCTCTGGTCCTTGCTCGATCGGGTCGGGGCTTCCTCCTTTCCATGATCTAGCTGAGGTAGGGGTGGACGAATAGTTTTCGAGCAAACGTTCCTTCTCAGCCTTCAAGACATCTATCTCTTGTCTCAAGCGCTGATTTTCTCGGCCCAGCTCTTCGTATGTAAGTAGGCGGGGATGATCCTGGGCACTAAAAGCATAGATAAGCGAGGTCAGCCGTCGATACATATATCAATCCAAAAGTAGTCGGCCTTGCAATTGTGGGTGGTGTTTCGCCTACGTTGTTACCTGGCCCCGGACAATGACCATTTCCCTTACGCAGGCCTCTGCTTGGCCGCTCTTTACGCATCGTGAACATGGTAGGAGTTTGTCGCATTTTACCTTGCGTGATGCGCAGGATAGACAGCTTCGTGGTGCTCGTTGTGTGGTGCGTAATAATCCGCCGCTTGCCATTTGTTGCGAATGCTGTTGACTTGTGCAACCCTCCCAATTTGTCACAGATATGTATAAATGCTGCCTTGTTGTATTTTGAAGAATAATTAGAGGAAATAATCCAAGTATTCCTGTTGGAGAAAACTAGATACGAGCCAATCTGGTAGACCTCGGCGGTTTGGTAGTCATCACGTGGGTGAGGGGAAGATAAATACACGTGATTGAACTGAGCCGAACTGAACCGATGAGAACGAGACACAAAGGGATAAGATGTGCAAATTTCATGCTTACTCTAAAACGCTGTGAGCAGAGTCCATCTCGGGGCGCGCCGATGGCCGGTATCAGGCTGGATTAGATATCCAGAGATCCAAAGTGTCGAGAGAGACCTCTCAGCTGGGTCCAAACATTCACTACAAGCTCGTCCGCATACAAACGTCATGCCTTCGACCCAGGTCTTCCAAGGCGCTATCGTCCATTCCGTCTCTGCCGAGGCTCTCGAAATCCTGTCAGATGCGACACTAATCATTGACAACGGCAGTATCACGGGCTTTTACAAATCTCCAAACGATGTCCCAGCAGATGCCATTCCCCCAAACTCTGAACTACACCGGCTTCCACATGGACAGTTCCTGATTCCCGGCTTCGTCGACACACACAACCACGCTCCACAATGGCCGATGCGGGGTCTCGGTCAAGGCCTGCATATCCTCGACTGGCTCAACGAGGTCACATTTCCCGTCGAGGCGCGATTCGCAGATCCCAGCTATGCATCCACCATGTACGAACAGACGGTGCAGGATTTTCTAAGACACGGAATTACCACAGCTTCGTACTATGGCTCACGACACGCCCATGCGACACGCATCCTTGCCGATGTATGCTACAAGTTCGGCCAGCGCGCGTTTGTGGGCAAATGCAACATGGATAGGAATGCGCCCGACTACATTTGCGAGGAGAGCGCAGCCGACTCCCTGCGCGAGACTACTGAGTGCATCCATCATATCCGTGCTCTGGATGAAAGCAAAAACGCACTGGTGAAACCCGTCGTAACGCCCAGATTCGCCATTTCTTGTACACCTGAGCTGCTTCGGGGTTTGGGTGACATGGTCAAACACGATGAGGATCTTGCAATGCAGACGCACTTCAACGAGGCCCAGCAGGAGATTGACGCAACGACAGCTCTTTTCCCCGAATTTGGCGGTAGTGAAGCAGACCTGTACGAAAGCTTTGGGTTGTTGAATCAGAGATCCATTCTTGCCCACTGTACCGTCATAAATGACTACGAAACGCGACGAATCCAGGAGCTGCGGTGTGGAGTTGCGCATTGCCCGATCTCAAACATGACAGTCGGTGGAGGCTTCATGGTCGCACCTATCAGAGACTTTCTCCGTCGCGGCATCAAGGTTGGCCTAGGAACAGATAGCGGCGGCGGATGGGCGTCACAGATGCTGGCCGTGATCCGGCAGGCCATGATTGCTTCCAATGCGCAAGAAGTATTATCCAAGAGCAAGGACAAGGCTTTATCGCTAGAAGAGGTTTTCTACCTCGCAACACTAGGCGGCGCAAATGTCATGTGTTTGGATAAAAAGATTGGGAATTTCGAGGTAGGGAAGGAGTTCGATGCTGTGTGGGTCTCGACTTCGACGGGGTTGCAGTCAACTATGACGCCACGTGAGGACCGGGATTCACTCAGAACGCTCTTCGAGAAGTTCATCATGACCGGTGATGATCGAAATATGGCGCACGTCTATGTTAGAGGTCGAAGAGTGGCTGGTAATGCATAGGTACCACCCTTGAATGTAGGCCTTGCAAGATCCAGTATGGACGGTAACGAATTACAAGCTTTGTAGGCGACTACAAAAGCTTCGGCTTGGCTAGCAGAATAATACCTATTTCTACTTACTCGTACTATAGGGGTAGAAACAAGTTTAATAACTATTACTTGATAATCTAATAGCTTATTCGCTAGCCATTCTATGCTATTAGAGATGACTCGCAGCCGCTTACTTGACCTATCCGCACCACAATTCAACTTCGGAGGTGTCTCCGCAGACAGACGACATTTCATGCGGCTTATTCTCTATATTCTTTTTGCTAATGGAGTTTATGAATGTTTAGTTTGAATCCAATGCACGGGAACATGACACTGGTGGTCCCTCAGACTTTGTACAAAGCAAGGACTCTGAGGATCGCCAAACACGATACCCGGAAAAGCCTCACGACTCAGTTTTCCGGGGGACGAGCAAGATATGCGGGGTGTGGCTTGAATCCTACATGTCTACGGGGCCCAGTACCGAGGAAGTAGGTGCCGAGTTCCACAATGGTAATTCATGGTAACTATCAACATAGTCTTCAAATGTTAGGCATCTGCTCACGCATTCCTTTCCCACAGCACTTCCGACCTTCCTTTCCAGTCCATCCCTCCCTCCCTCCTTGACCCAAAATGTCCCACCCAACCGACAAAGAAATAATCGAGCACGTCGACAAAGTCGAACAAGCCCTCGCAGAGCACCGCACGCCCAGCCTCACATCCCAAGATGTCAATATCGATCCCAAACTCGTCGCCAAAATCCGACACCGGGTCGACCGCCGCCTCATCCCCGGCCTGGCCGCCATGTACGCCATCCTCCTCATGGACCGGTCCAACGTCTCTGCCGCTGCAATCGCAGGCATGCTTACCGACCTCAATTTATCCACAGGCTATGGCTACAGTCTCGTCAACATGGTGTTTTTCATCACATATATCCTACTCCAACCATTCATGATTGTGATTTGTAGAAAATGTGGACCGAGATGGTTTTTACCTGCTATCTGTGGACTGTGGGGAATTCTTATTGTGGGGTTTGGGTTTGCGAAGAATTGGGAGACGCTGATTGGACTAAGGTTGTTGTTGGGTGTACTTGAGGCTGGGTATTTTCCGGGGTGTTTGTATTTGTTGTCTTGTTGGTATACAAAGTGTGAGTTGATCTGATGATTTTGCATTTTGGGAGGACTTGTGCTGATTTTTCTGGGCAGTTGAGGTTGCGAAGAGGTACTCGATTTTTTATCTGGTGGGCAGTGTGGCGAGTGCGCTTTCGGGGATTTTGGCCTATGGATTGCAGCAGATGGAGGGTATTCATGGGATGGGTGGGTGGAGATGGTATGGTTCTTGATCTGCCCAAATGTTACTTTTTGCTAATTGTGTAGGATATTTATCATGGAGGGAGTGCTGACTTGTGCGGTCGCTCTTTTCGCTGTCGCATTTATGATCAAATTCCCAGACGAGGAGAAGCGAAAGCCGAGTTGGGGCTTTTTGAAATCGGACCAGTTGGATGTCCTGATCCATAGGTTGAATGCGGATCGGGGTGATGTCGAGCCTGAGGCTTTCACATGGAAGAGATTCTTACAGCCAGCCACGGTAAGCTTGGTCGAATTCGAAATCTGACATGGACGCAATTGATGATTTTTTTTAGGACTGGTACATCTACGGCTTTCCAATCCTACTCATGCTATCAACGACCATCGCATACGCATTCTCATTCACCCTCCCAATCATCCTACGTCAAAAACTCCAATTCGACATGGCGAAATCTCAATGCCTCGTTGCCCCTCCATATGTATTTTCTGGTTTCCTAATGTACGGCGCGGCATGGTTTGGCGACAAGTACAGGAGCCGAGGACCCGTTCTCTGCGCCTTGTCGCTAATTTCTCTCATCGGTCTACCTATTATGGGTTTTGTCCAGAATCCCTGGGGTCAATATGTCGGTGTTTTCATCACTGTATCTGGTACCAATTCCGTGATTCCGCAGGTCATGGCGTATCAAGCGAATAATATCCGAGGGCAGTGGCGAAGAGCATTCTGTTCTGCGACGCTTACAGGTATTGGTGGAATCGGGGGTATTGCTGGAGCGCTGATCTTTAGAACTCAGGATGCACCTAGGTATATCCCTGGCTTCATTGCGTGTATGGTGTGTAATGTTTTGATCATGGTCACTGTTGGTAGTCTTACGCTTTATTTCCGGAAGTGTAATAAGCAGGCGGATCGCGGTGAGAGGGTTCTGTTGGAGGATCCTTCGTTCAGGTTTACTATTTGAATGTGAGGGAGAATTGGGCGATCAATTCTATGAAAGGACGATTTTAGGTACCACGACCAAAGATATGCAGATAAATCCAGCATAATTGGACTTCAGAATGCCTATAGTCTGCAGTTGTATTGGAAGGGTCAGGTCTGACTGCGATTGTGATCTGCATCAGCAGCTTATTCTGGATGAAATTTAAATGCCTGTCAGATATGGCAGAACGCTCGGTCATATAATAGGACTTCGCGGAAACAAGGAATGTACTGTCAAGGTCAATTCATCATGCATTAAACGCAGCACCGTCAGAAACCTGGGGTAAGCGCTATGGGGACATCGTACCGCTGAGTGTAACGGGAAATAAAACATTATAGCCTAGCTAAATCTAGTTGAACGCCTTTTTAATGTGACCGTTATGTGTTTCCGAGGCCGTATCTTACCCCGCACAGATTATCCGGGGAAGAAATGGTCTCCGGAGTGAGAGGTTCGTTACTTTCTGGACACAGCGTAGCCTTCCATCCAATGATTTCGGTGGTGTGTCCAAGAAATTTAGAGACAAGTCTAGCCGGTGAACCTTTTCCATTGGGTTACGTAGATTCAAAAAAAAGCCTACTGTAGTTTAATCGAAGTATGGGCTAGTTGGGTTGTTCTGAACATGTTGGTCCAAAGTCCCATAGGTCTACCGGGAATCGTGCAGACGACATCTCTCGATTGTCACCCAAGTACTTCAAAATGGAATTGGAATGTAACATGTTTTCAAGGGAAACTTGCGCCATAAGGGGGAAGATTACTAACCCAGACATCCCTTCTCAGAGGCAAACATTGCTAGTCTACAACAGACACAGTAAGCCGGCCCAAGTACCGAGAGGCTCGCGTCCAATGATTTTCGATCTGTAGTCACCAGCCTAGGATTGCAAGTGATGCACGACGTCATTCCGTGTCCCTGCATAATGGAAAGCTTCCGCTTCCGATTCCGTTCCGCATCCTTCCCAATGGCGGAGCTCGATATGTAGAAGGTATTCCATTGTTGGAGTATTCAGGAATGCAAATATCGCAATATTCAAAAGGCGCGACTCCTCTTACGTCTGGTTCGTTTAAAAGGGTGTATTTCAATGGGTTTGCCTGCCTCCGAATTGATCGCATTTCTGTAAAACTCGAGCCTCGGTGAATCTTCATCGCCGCCACTTCTTTTCGACGATGCTACCATTATTAGAAGCTACTTCGGTCGTGAACCAGGCAATTTTGCTAGGTGCACTTTTGCTGTTCATCTTCTGCCTCACACTGGTTGTTCAGAGTAAACGAGCAGGACTCAGCGATATTCCCGGGCCTTTCCTTGCGCGATATACCGATGCATGGAGTCTATACACCGCTTGGTCGACGGAGAGAAACGGGAACAGGACAACAGCTTTCAGCAAACTTCGAGACCAGTATGGGGATGTGATTCGGACTGGCCCTCGAACAGTTACTGTTATTGATCCCGCAGCCGTACCTGTGATCTACGGTGTGCGATCTAAGTTGGATAAGGCAAGTAACTTCGCAAATATGCAATCCGGTTGATATTCTCGAATACCTGCTAACTGCTTCCTCAAAACAGAGCAATGCTTACGTCCCATTCCGGCAACCCGGAGTGACGACGAGTCTTCTTAGCATTCAGGATGAGAGAGTCCATGCTCAGTATCGTAAACTGGTATCTCATGCATATACTATGTCTTCTTTGAGAGGTTATGAACCATATGTCGATGAAATAGTCAATAAATTCGCCGACCTATGCGATAAGCACGCGAGAACAAAGGAGCCGATGAATATTAGTCTGTGGTGTACCTACTGTAAGCATTCCGACACCGTAATACCATGCACGACTTATAAGAGTCCCAGATGCTTTTGATGTAGTATCGAAGCTTACCTTGGGAACACCTCTCGGGTTTTTGGACGGCAAGGATGCGTATGGATTGATCAGACGTGTGAAAGAGTTCGGCAGATATGCCGGAATCGTCTCAACGATGCCATGGCTCCATAAGATCTTCCAGGATAACCCGCTTTTTCGAAAGACAAAACCATCTCCGTTCATGAAAGTAGTACGGGCGACTGTGACGGAGAGACTTCAGACCGCCAATCCCAAAGACCAGGATCGACCAGACCTCCTTTCGCATTTTATCGCATCGCACAAGGTGCATCCGGAGTTGATGGACCCCAAACAAGTCCTCATCTCCGCTTCTGGCAATTTGATTGCCGGGAGTCTCAGTCCGGGAAAGACCTTCGATGAACTTTGTCGCTTCCTCGCAAGGAACCCAAAATCCCAAGATAAGATACATGAAGAGCTAAAAGAGGCGCACTGCACACTTCCAGCCGCTTACGACGATGTTAACAATCTGCCTTACCTAGATGGCGTAATCCGAGAGGCATATCGCCTACACAGCTCCGCTTCGTTCAATTTACAACGCCTCACTGGACCCTCTGGTTTAACCCTTCCCAACGGCCGTCACATACCAGCAGGAACCAAAATCGGCATCCCTGCAGGCGTCATAAACCAAGATCGCGACACTTTCGGTGCCGATTCGAACGTTTACAATCCGCAAAGGTGGCTACAAGGAGAAAACGAGAGCACTGAAGCTTATATTGAAAGGAAGAAAATGATGGATAGAACCGATCTGTCCTTTGGTCAGGGTTCCAGAACATGTATCGGGAAGAATATCGTTGCGCTTGAGATCTTTAAGGTTGTTGCTACGATTTTTGGACAGTTTAAGGTGAGTTTGTTTTGAAACTTGTAGAGGGAAATGTTGCTGACGCTTGGGCTTCACAGTTTGAGCAAATCGGGGATGCGAAGAAATTCGAGGTCTTCGTGACTGTTCATCGGCGGGAGAAAAGCTTGGTGGATTCATAATGGCCCCATCCTCTAGGAACGGTAGGGTTTGGGACAACTTCTGTGTACATGATTCACGTTCCGCTGGTCTTCGAAATCTAGGCCTATTTTCATCTACAACCTTGGATTGTGAAGACGTGCATAAAACATAATACTGCACCAATTTATATATAGCTTGGTTTGTTTCTGCTGTAACTCTCTTCTGCTGGTGCACGTAGACAATGCCAAAAACTGCCTTCGCAGAAAGATAATCATGGACTTAACTTTCCCAACGCCAAAGTTATCGTGCAAATATATTTGGCTGTTGAAAACGTGATTTAGATTATCTCCGAGCGGCAAGATCATCAATGTCCGAGGCTGTCATCGGCCGAGGTTGGATTGACAAAGGTGGGGAAAGACGTCCCTTGCAGATTGCGGAGAAAGCTCACGCAACCCCTCGCTTCACTTTCGCCGTTGAAACTCAAACAATCCTTCATCTACTTTACTGTAGCGCCAGCACATACTATACTGAATTGGATTAGCTTCAATCATTCTGTACTGTAAAATGCTCGACCAAGTTAACCAGCTTTACCCTCCTTTCCAGTCTCCAAGGCGCCGAAGGAAGTATGCTGCCAAAGCTTGGTGAGCACCAATCCTGCATTTTCGAAGCTTTTGAAACTGAAGAATTCATATAGCATAGAATGTAAAAGAAGGAAGATAAAGGTTAGAACTTTTCCCTTCTCATTACTGGCTTTGCTCACGATAGCATATGTAGTGCAGTGGTGAGAATCCATGTCGTGGTTGCTCGACTAGCAGGAACCGGTTGTGTAGATATTCATCATCTGGCTCGGGCATATCGAAGGGGCCAAATAAACAGACTAACTAGTATGTATTCGTACTTGCGAAAGAATTGAATCGCTGAATTCTCGCAGTAGAGATGCTGCCATCGATTCGGATGTCGAAGCTATATTGCCACTGGACAATCAAAGCACTTCGCAACAGTGAGTTTTTCATTCATTTTTCCACATTTTCTGAATTCTCATAACAAGTAAAGTTTCGAGAATAGCGATAGCATGAGTACAAAGCAGGGTATATGGAGTCTTGAAAACCCCATCGATCTTACCGCCGCAGAACCGAACCAATGCGCTGAGGTGGACAGCCAACTAGTAGTCACTTCCCAGCCCATGAACACTGCCATTCAAAGAAGCTACTCTACTATCGAGTCTGAAGCCCACTCTCAAGACTCTCCATCAAAAGTATCAGCCCCGTCGGAAGACTCAACGAGCTCAACACATGTTGTATCTTGCCTATATCCCGACCGCAAGCTCGGCATCTTGCTGCGGCATTTCTTCGAAGAGTTGGAGGTTTTCTTTCCATGTATTGACAGGCACGACTTTTACCATCGTCTATCCATATTTTTCGTCGAGTCTTGCTCATGTGAGGGTAAAACACTACGAATACCCAAGGAACACAAAGATATCTCATTTGCCGCAATGATCTGCCATATGCTCTGCATAGCGACATACATGGGTGGAGAAGGGGAGAATCACCATCAGATCCATGGAGATGATCATTACATCAACGCATCTTTATCCTGGCACGCGGAGAGTCAGCGACTCCTTAATCATATTCCATTATGGCGTGAGACTCCGAATGTCGATCTTCTCTGCCTTCACGTTCTTGAAGTTACCTATATGAACATGCTTGGAAGAAAGGGGGCTATGTCGAAGGCAATGGCCATCAGTGTCGATCTTGCTTTTGCGCTAAAACTTCACGACGAAGCATCGTGGGATTTGAAGACTCTTCGAGAACAAGAATACCGGAGATTACTGTGGTGGACTACATATTACATGGATCGTAAGGTGGCTTTGAAAGTAGGACGACCGATTCTAATCCGCCATGGGGATTTCGCTGTATCCGAGTTCAGCTCCGAGTCGTGCGCTCAGTATCTGAGCGACTATACACCCGTAACCCTATCGGACGACGCGGAAACTTCTTCCTTACCCATGTCCTGGCCACTTCCAGCGAAACCTACAGAAGGGTGGTTCGACTACCTACTCTTCGTCGCGGGTTGGAGCACCCTCATCACCGAAATCTGGAGCGATTTCTTCAATCTGAGACCAACAAAAGATCCCAATGCTGCGAAGATTTCCATGGCCGAAAAATCGTTGACAGAATTAGAAGCAAAGCTTCCCTTCAACCTCATCTGGCATTCAGGACATCTCCCGAAAGAGATAAAAAGGGGCGATATGGATCGAGCTTTCAGGCTTAAGTTGATTATTTTCGAGGCAAGTATATGTAACCCCATGTGGACATCCATTGCTCACATGCAATTCCAGAATGCAAACACGCTCCGGTTCGCGATTAGATCGAGTGCTTCATATTCTCTCGTCGCACCATCTGATCTACCAACAAACGAAACCATTCCAGAAACACCCGAAGGAATCGCATGCGCGACTCTAGACTCAGTCACCAGCTACCTGAGCATCCGGAACTACATCAGACCCTGGAGCACCTACGCCAGCTTATTATTACTCGACACGACATCGCGCATTGCACCGATTATTCAGAGCAAACTCATCCCCGATACAATGACAGGCAAAGTAGTGGATTCCATTGTAGAAGCGCAGAGTTGTCTTACGAAGCTTGGAAACCGAAATCTTAAAGCCAGTTCGAGGGCGGCGGAAGAGTTGACGCTGATTTTGGAGGATATTAGGAGGGAGGCGATGGGTAGTGTGCCCTGGGATATTGGATGTTATGTTAATGGGTCTTCGAGTTCCAATCAAGATAGAGAGGGGTGGGTTGAGGAATGGGGTGTTTTAGGGTCTTGGATACAGGAGCCTTGGGTGTTACAAGGATAGGGTATGGGAGGAGCGGGTTGCGAAAGAGTTCGTCTTCATATCAAAAAAGAATGGTCGATGCGCAGTCGAGAGTCAAGACTTGAAACTTTGGAAGAAAATGAATGTAAGTAGCGCCATAGCAGGGGCTTCAAGTCACCCGTGTCTGCGCTGACGGAAAATATTCATTGTAAATGGTTAATTTCAGTTCCATTGGGACTTTTCGTCAGCCGCTCTCACTGCGCAATTCCTGCATTCGACGATATATCATATTGCTAGCTCTCCGTTACTCGAGAAGCATTGAACCTTCATCAGTCCCAGTCCTCATAGCTCATTCTTAACCTTGGCCCTCTTCCCATCCGCACCAACCGCCGACGCACCCCTCTCATCCACAATATCCTCCGCCGCAACCCTCTTCGCAAGCCTTCTGTTCTCGTTCCAATAAAAAAATATCATACAACAAGTAAGCACAATACTACTCGCATAAATACATAGGACCTTCAAGAACCCATTCGGATAATACGGAGCATCTTTCTTCATGAAAATATTCTGGCCCGCAAGACCACCGAGATTAGATCCGGCCACCGCCAGGGCAAGACCGACGCATCGTTCTTGAGGATCGGCGGTGTTGATGCTGAACCAGGCGTCGTTGATACTTTGTGAGACTGCGTTGCCGGAGTTAAGGAGCGTGAGGATGGCGTATTTAAGCCAGATATCTTTGGATTCGACGATACCGTATTGGACTCCAGCGAATGTGATGGAATAGCATGCGCAGAGGAGGCATAAAGGTCCTCGGACGGATATCTTGTCGCTGATGTAGGAGAGAGCTATGGCGAAGACACACACGCCGAAGCTACTAACGGAAGCCAAACTGCTGGCTTTGATGGCTGAGAAACCGAGGTTTTTGATGATGGTTGGTGAGTAGACTGCTAGTCCACCTTTTGGTGCCAGGGCGATGACATTGATGCCGAAATGGCCCCAGATGCGAATGCTGGTTAGTAAAATTCGACCGAGGTTCTTTGCGCCTATACCAGTCAGTTTGACCTTTTTGCGGGGATCGTCGAGCACGACGCGGTTGTTTAGAATCTGTCGGTCGCGGTCGGTGAACATGTCAAGTTTTTTGATGCCGCACAGTGGGGTTGTGTTTGTGGTTGATCGAGGCATCAGAAGGACGAAGACGACTCCAACGAATAGCGTGAATAAGCCATTAAGCAAGAAGAGCCACTACAAACGATGTGAGTAGATGGTTGACTGAATGAGCGGTATTTCTGACCTGCCATCGTTTGAGACCAGTAGATTCAGGAATGTGAAAAATCCCCGCTGCGATGAGGCCTCCAAGACCACTAGCAAAGTAATTACCAACATATACCAGCGTTACTCTCATAGCCATCTCGCGGCGGGTATAAAAGGCAGCCAAGGTGGTCAAAGACGCTGCAAGATAGCCAGCCTCCCACATACCCAGCAGGAATCGCGAAGCATAGAAGCCCGCTCGATTGTGAATAGCCGTCTGAGCTGTGGCGATGGTTCCCCATGCAAAAATCTGTATGGTCAACCACAATGCTGGGCCGATTCGGGACAAAACCATGTTGAATGGGATCTCAAAAATGACAATGGCAGCAAGTAGGAGCATGGTTCCTTTATTAATGCCATCGGGGTCAATGCCGATATCTTGAATAAATGTAGTTGTGATGGCGTAGGAAATATTCCCTTTGTCTAGTTGCAGTGCGAATAGTCCTAGCATAAGCATTGGGAGAAAGATTGAGTCAAGCCTAGAATCATCAGCGAAGCGTAACAAGTGGGTCATTGTAAACAGTACTTTCGTCGCAGCTTCGTCTCATCATTCTCATCCCAATCTGCCACAATTAGAGTCTCCGTATGTGTTGTCTCGGTTGTCTTCTCCATCGAGCCAATAGAGCCGGCGTCTCGTTCGTCTGAGACTTGATCAGCCCGGTTGTGAGATATCGACAACGACATTGTGCAGAATATCTACGAAGAATATTGGTATAATGAAGCTTCAACTGGTACACCAATTGCGCGGACTGATTACAAAACCGCCGTTGACTGAGCATTCAGTATGTCGTTACAATCGGTAACTAATATAGACGTGGAGATGTAAATACATCTGACTAGTGTATGTCGCCATTCATTGGGGATCATGCGCAAGCCGGATGTAGATCCAACTATTGAACTGTTTAGGGAGGGAAATCCATCTTTGCAGGACGAGTTCATTCATGTGGCGCTGCTGTGAAGCCGAAGTTTTTGATCGGCCCAACGCTAGGCCTTAGGCGCGATCATGTCTCCCAATGGCCGAAGCCCGATGACCGTACGCAGCTTATCGGTGGTCGGAAACGTGACTTTTCATGGCAATTTTACTCAATGATCGACCTTGAAGTTGCGATAGACTAGTGCGGGTGAATTTGGCGTTTGCGAATGTTTTGTATCTTGCCTTTGCCCAGACACAACCCGTTTTCAGGAGTGTTGTGGACTTGATGGACGTGCTTGTTACTAGAGGAAACATTAACAGAACCCTGCCAGAACCCATTTACGTCTAGTCCTTAGCCAGACGTCTGTTTTCACATATTCTCTCGCTCCATCTGAAGGCAGCATGGTCATAAAGAAAGATCAATTTCGTGTCGAGGTGGATGAAACAACGCCCTTGTTTGACTCTTCGACCTTAAGAACAGATGTGAGGAATGAAGATGTAGAAGAAGGAACGCGAGTAGTTGAGGAACAGGATATTCCTGAGGAGACACCAGATGCAGGCCATACAATCGATCCCGTTGTCATCTGGCTCATCTTCCCCATACTGCTGGCCGGAGTTTTCCTCTCAAACGTAGCATCCTCAATCGTGCTTGCAACAAACCAACAGATTGCTTCGGATTTCGATGCCTTATCCTCCGCAGCATGGCTCCTAACAATATACACGCTTGCGCAATCTACGTCACAACCTCTGGTACGCATCCGTCCAATACTACTTCTCTACCAGATCTATCACTGTTAACACCCAAGCAGTACGGCAAACTCAGCAACATTTTTGGAAGAAAGCCATGTCTGATCTTCTGTTGGTTGGTTTTTGGGTTTGGATGCCTGCTTGTGTGAGTATTCTAATATTGAGAGAGAAAATTGTAACGTCATCGGCTGATTGTTCTAGTGGATTTGGTCAAGCTTATTGGCAAGTTCTCCTGGGTCGTGCTGTCAGTGGAATCGGGAGCGCAGGGAAGATTGCATTGGCATCTATTATCGTAGCTGGTAAGGAACCATATTTTTAGTCAAAATTCGCTGCTCACTTTCGATCATCTAGATTTGGTGCCCTTGCGACAAGTCGCGTCCTATCGAGCATACGTGAACTTGACCGCAACGACGGCTCGATCGATTGGAGGTCCCATTGGAGGGTGGCTCGCTGGCAGTGTAGGTTGGCGATGGTAGGTTATAAAGACTCATTCATTCCATTTGCAACTGACGATCCTGCAGGTGTTTCGTGGTGCAATGTCCAATCGCAATTGTTGGTCTGATAGTGGTCCTATGGAAGCTGCCTGAGCCAAAACATAGCGCACCGGTCGATGACGAAGAATTGCGACTTGTGAAAGGGTCCAAGTTATCTAGAGTGGATTTTGCGGGGGCCTTCACACTCGTTGGACTGATTTTAACTGGACTTCTATCTCTAGATATGGCAGCCAAAGCAGAATCAGCCATCATGCCCCTCTGCTTAAGTGCCGGTTTCGTAGGGTTTCTTGCTACTTTTATCTGGGTCGAGAAATACTACGCCAAAGAGCCGATTCTTCCGTTGGATCTTGTATGCAAGCGAGAAGTTCTAACGTCGTATCTTCTTGTTGCTTTCCAAGCAGCAGGTCAATTTGGTGTAAGTTGCACTCTTGTCAGAGTCCGGATTATGTGCTGACGGAAGCAGCTCCTCTACGAGATCCCACTGTACTTCCAAGTCGTTCAAAGGGAGTCCATCTCCTCAGCCAGCACGCGGATAGTACCAGTAGTAGTCGGCAACGCTTTCGGAACCATTCTCAGTGGGAAGCTGATCAGCAAAACGAAGAAATACAAGGTACTAACGTCCACCGGGAATCTTTTTGGCTGTCTAGGTTTCATTCTAATCTTGCTCCGATGGCATGGCGAGACAACTTGGTTTGATTCATTGTTCGTCACACTGCCGGGATTAGGCATGGGAATTATACAATCGGCAACATTCATACATCTCGCGGCAAGCCTGAATCAATCTGAAGTCGCCATTGCGGGAACCTCGTGGTTCCTAGCTCAGAATGTGGGTGCTTTGACGGGTGCGAGTCTAGCGATTCCTTTGATTAATAAGGTTCTTCTTTTCAAGTTGAACGTCGGGCTATCTGGCTTTGATGAACGGTCGGAGGTAAGTTGAGCAGACGAAATATCTGGCTATCGCTGATGTAACCCTTAGATCATTCGTCGTGTGACTTCGAATGTGCAGTACATACAGAAGTTACCACAGGCTACATGGGCGATTGTGGCTAGGGCGTACGTTCAAGCATTGTTGGCGTCAAACGGTAAGTCTACTCCACTACGTACCTATCCTGTGCTTCTCGTGTCATTTTTGCTGATATAACACTCTCAGTACTGTCCCTTTCATTGGTGAGCGTGGCGTTTATCGTCTCCCTAACATTGCGTGAGCGGCCACTTTAGGTGTCAAGCATATATGAGGTCTTCCGGTTGCTAGCTATTCATACACATCGACCACAATCCAATAATTTAACATTTTATTACAAGGCAACTTTGCCTTTTTTTTTTTTGCCTCTGGTGTTGTGATATAACTGGCAGGGCGTAGAATGTGGACCCTTCCACTGCCTGAGTGGTGATTGGGTACTTCTCGTTGATGTTCAAAGTAGATGTTAAAACGGGAAAACTTGACTAAATTCTTGAATTCTTGAATTCTTGAACTCCGGGAGGCTGGAACTCAAAACATTGTACTTGCTTCATCAACATGTCAGAGAAAGGAATATGGCCCCCCTCGGCAATTTCAAAAAATGCGGGGTATAGCCTTTGACTGGTTCTTGTATGGCACCATTTTAGCTCCCGCCACGCCATCACTCGAAATCTGGGGCAGTGTTGGGATTAATCTATTGGCTTTTCCCATGATGTTGACCTTTGGTCGTAACATGCTAGACTGGCAATATCTACATGAAAAACGAGATCCCAGCGATGCCGTCCGAATTCGAATCATCTAGTCTAGCAGCCAACAGTGCGTCGAAGCGCAGAAGCTCAATCAAAGCCTGTTTACGCTGTCATCGCAGAAAACAACGCTGCATTGGTTTCCCCTCGTGCGACAATTGTAGAGCAGCAAATGCGCCATGTCATCGAGAATCCACTCCTACAACGAGGAAACTCGCATCACTGTCCAAGGAAGAGCTCATGAAGATGATTGAGCATCTGGAGAGCCAGAAGTCCAGTTCGGACGAGACACAGCGTGCCGCTAGTTCGCCTAATCTACCGATGGGGATGACTCCAGGAGCACAACAGCCACAAACAAATGTTGTCGACGACGCTTCAGATACGCATGTCGCTTCGTCAATCTATGACTTTGAGTCCCCAAACTCGGCAGCTACGATTCACCCGCTTCCACATCAGGAGCACTCACCGACAGTGCCACATATGGGAAGTCATACCGGACGCCAGGCCAGAGCCGTATCTTGCCAGCAACAGCGACATTGCCGGGCGGAGAACGAGGAAGGACGTGTTCTGTTCCCAAGTGAAGAGCTCGGTTCACAGTTATTGACTGCATACCTCGAGAGCCTATACCGTCGGCTTCCCTTTTGCGATTTCGCACAACTCCTCCGAACGCACGAAGAAACACGCCAACTCAATAGCCCTCGCGATATCCAAAATATGGACACCTTTCGGCTTTGTATGGCGTATGCCATAGGAGCGTCAATACTGAAGCTTACAGGCAATTCGCCGTCTCTCCGGCCAAATGACTACATTATGACGGCCACGCAAATTCGTGCTTCATTAAGTAGAGATTTAGTCCAAGACGCCGAGATTCTTCTTTGGGTGCTACTCTTTAAATTGAGATCATGCTATCAGTCCGAGGTGTGGTATGAAATTGGACTTGCTATGCGGACGGCAATCGAGGCGGGGTTACATCGAGAGTACCACTATACCAATCTTGAAGCTTCAATACAAGATAAACATAGACGTTTATTCTGGTCGGTCTATATCATGGAAAGAAATGTTTGTTGGTCCCTAAAACGACCATTCAGCATCGCAGATCACGACATCGACACTGCTCTGCCGACTGCTGCGGTGCATCCCACGACCCTTGGAGACACACCTGCGCTAGATGCGGATACCTTGGAAGATAGTTCACGAAGGCCTTTGGACCTCTGTATCTTCCTCGCCACCATCACTTTGAGCCGCATGAGCTCTCAGACCTATAGCGAACTTCATTGCGCCGACCGACAGCTCGATGCAGCCAGGGAGAGAGTACCATTGTTACTCGACCGGCTTCGACGGTTTGAAGCTTCACTTCCATCCTGCAGTGCAGCCGATTACGAATTTCTGCAATTGCATGTCCAAAATGCAGTGCGACTTGTTATTGAGCCATTTCTGTCCACTCTTCTGCCCTCTGATCACCTGTTAAAGGTGTCCTTGGACGCTTGTGGAAGTGTATGTCAATTGTTCAAAACGCTGAGAATGAAACGACAGCTTGGATATGCATTCACAATGGTCAACTCGGTTTTCGTGGCTGGAACTACCATTTGGTAAGACAACGGACGACTTGACAATGGCGACGCGGAGCTAATAAATCCAAGTTATATTCTCTACAAGAACCCGACCCTCTGGACGCCATCCAGGGCAAACGATATTCGAGCATGTTCTTCCACCTTGTTCGCTGCCTCAGAACGAAACAGTGCCGTCCGAAAGTATTGCGACGTTCTTGAAACCATTATCGATGCGACAATGGAGCACGTTGGACAAGTATCCAGCCCCGATCCCTCAGGAATTAGCAAGCAAGGCTCCAATTTCAGCAACACGGGACCTGGAAGCCCAGCCGAAGCATTCAATAAGCTCGGCCGTACCCTAAAGGATCTAGGGTTTGAATTCCCAGCACATTCATACCCCTCATATCGTAGTACAGGTCCCGAACTTACTACTGTTCTTCCTCGGAGCCATGGAGATGGATATGTCCCACCTTTTCCGATTGACTTTGCCTTCCCGGAAGCGCAGTGGGCGTTCATGCGCGGTTTTGAGGGTATGCCGAGTATGCCTGTGGCCGACAACGTCCTTCATGACACCTTCTACATCTAGATGAACCAGGTACTCCGCTACATTGGGATGATAGACGTAAGGGATCAAGGGCTCTACGGTGCGCTGAACATTGGTCTGCAACCGCGCACTGAAGCAACCTTGTGCATTGGATACTCGTTATACCATCCTAAAACAAGAGAAAAGGATCGATGCGGACTTCGAGAGAAGCCGATGAGAGCTTGTACGAACGCATTCAGGCCTACAGGCCGTACGGTGCCAATCCAGTCATCGGAGTGTTCTCGGTCGTCGGGAGGCGGCTCGGCCATCGGACAACCCACCTTGATCAGCGCTCAGGTGGGTACAATCCGCCCGGCCATTCAAAGGCGATCTTTCTGTGGGTAAGGAGCAAGAGCCAAAAAGTAGCAGGTATGGTGCTATATCTTTACCCTTTTCTCCTGTAGGTGGGAATCGCGTTGGAGCAACTTGTAACAAACATTCACAATGGTTTGGCCGACGGCCGCATCGCTACTACTGCTTGTACGGGCCGCATTATGCAGTCGCCCAAACATACTCTTCATCTTAACCGATGACCAAGACCTGCATATGGAAAGCGTGGATCATATGCCGCATCTGAAGGTTTGGACCACCCGCAAATTGACAGTCGCTTTCTAATCCTCACAGGAACTTGTTGTCAACCAAGGCACAGCTTATACTCAACACTACTGCACCGTAGCACTATGTTGTCCCTCTCGAGCAACGCTTTGGACTGGCAGAGCAGCACACAATCATAACGTGACAAATGTCGCGCCACCACATGGTGGATATCCCAAAGTAGTTAAGCAAGGTATCAACGATGACAACCTCTTCTTGTGGATGCAGGAAGCTGGCTATAACACTTACTACGTCGGGAAACTATGGAACTTTCACACAGTCGATAATTATGATCGACCATATGCACAAGGGTTCAACGGATCGGATTTCTTACTAGACCCATACACCTATCAGTACTGGAATGCACAAATGACACATAACGGCGAACCACCTGTTAGCTATGAAGGGCAATACTCAACAGATGTAGTCAGTGAGAAAGCAAATGCTTGGCTCTCGGATGCTTTGCAACATGAAGAACCATTCTTCCTAACAGTCTCACCAATCGCGCCTCATTCAAACTGGGTCATCGAGCCAGAGAATGATCTTTCGTACCTCATTGAGCCAATGTCAGCGCCACGACACCAGCATCTCTTCGAAGACTTTGAGATCCCACGAGATAGCAGTTATAACGCGCCTATAGCCGGCGCAGCAGGCTGGGTCGGTGAACTTTCACCGTTGAATCAGACGGTGCTCAAATACAATGATCATTACCAACGTCAACGATTGCGAGCGCTTCAATCTGTGGATGAGATGGTTCAGGAGCTAGTCGCAAAGCTCGAAGATGCAGACAAATTGGACAATACCTATATCTTTTACACCACCGACAATGGGTACCATATCAGTCAGCACAGCATGCATCCAGGCAAAGAGTGCGGCTATGACACCGATATCCACATTCCCTTCTTCGTCCGTGGCCCCGATGTTCCGCACAATGGCAATATAGATGTTGTGACAACTCATACAGACGTCAGTTCCACGCTCCTCTCTATCGCCGGTGTCTCCAAACAGCTTGACGGTATCCCCATGCCAATGGGCGACTCAGCCGATACATCGAATCGGCACGAACACGCCTCGGTCGAATACTGGGGCGCCGGGGTTCCAGAAGGTCACTACGGGTTCCGCGCGGATAAGGATCGCGAAGCAGGTGTTTTCCACAACTACTACATCAACAACACCTACAAAGGCCTGCGCATCGTGTCGCAAGACTACAGCCTGTACTATTCAATCTGGTGTACTAATGAAACGGAATTCTTTGACCTAAAGGCAGATCCTCATCAGACACACAATTTACTCTCGGATTCAACCTCCTCGTCGTACTACACCATTGCGAACCGTCCACTTTCCGAAATTCTCCCCCGTCTCAATGCTCTTATCATGGTTCTCAAGACTTGCAAAGACGAAGTTTGCACACGGCCTTGGCTCTCTCTGCATCCTAATGGTGGAGTGAATAAATTACAAGACGCCGTTCATAAGAAGTATGATACGTTTTATGCCGAGCTACCTCAGATGTGGTTCCTTGAATGTCCGGCGACGTACATTGCGGAAGTGGAAAATCAGGAGCCAGTGTTTGGTCATGGTGATGGAGAGGTGTTGCGGACTCAGCCTGGCTCGGCTTTTGATTGGGAAAGGCATTGGTGGCATCTTATCTAGAGAGAGCATACTGTGGACTCGATGAATACCTGATTGAATTTGGAGAATGGTGGCTAATTTGAACTGTATCTTGATATCATGGACGAGTTTCGAGATTTAATATCACGGGTCACTGTCGCGGCGCTTTCCAAGATCGAAGAGGAATGCCCTCCACGCCTTTTGGATATCCGCAGTCTTATATAGCATGCCAAAATACTTGGACTATGATGGACCAAGGGTGAATGGGACAAAGAAAATATCAATTCTGTTAAAACTGTCTTTGAAATGTTTCCAGCCTGTGGTTACAATTTCGCTGATCGCAAACAAGAAACTCATTCGTATCAATAAACGAAATATTACCCTGTGATCCATAGCACTCCGTCCGTCCTACCACTGACACCAAGCCACAGCATGCTCCTTCGTTACATAATTCTTATCCTCACACCACGTAGCCCCAAGACTACTCTTCGTCGGATCCTCGTAGCACTTAATCGCCTTATCTCCACAAAACAGCATTCCAGGATTGCTGCCATCATTCTTATACTGACAACCCTCTAAGCCTTTGATCTCCAAATCAAATGTACCTCCTGGCCAGGGCGGATTATCTATATCAAAGCTATCCTCTGTTTTCTTCTTGAACGTGCGCTCGTCATTTTCTTCTTGACAAACGCCAGATATACCCATATCTGCCATCTGGAAAAGCCATACAGTAAGGAAATGCGATTCATCAACATGTCTTTGAAGGATGATGTACAGGGCTTTGTTTTCCGGCAGTTCAGGTTCACTCTGGTCGTCGGCGCCAGCGTTCCTGTGATCTTCTTCTGTAGCTCCGTTCCAAATTGTTCTGGCGCCTTGAACGCGCTCCCAGCTTGATTTGTCGCTTGTGAGGTATTCGATGATGGCTTGGACGCGCGGGATGCCGGTTTTGGAATCATCCCAGGGTTTTTTACCGTATGCCATGTATGTTGCGAGAAGGCCTGCGACTTGGGGTGCAGCTGGTGAAATTCTGTCAGTTCCAAATTAGTTGGCATGGGAGTGAGGCATCAACTGACCGAATGAAGTTCCCTCTAGGCCGTCAGATATATTGTCATCTTTAGTTTGACCTTCGACATCGACGCCGGGCGCATGGATGGTCAACCAGGGACCCCCTTGACTGAAATCCGCGACTTTGCCCTTCGTGTCAACTGCACCTACGTTAATGATCGGCGCAGACTCGAAGTTGAAGATTTGAGGAACATGATCAATGAACTTTCGGCCGCTTTCTTTAGCTTTATTTCCTGAACTCATGACAAGGGGCACCCCAAGTTCAAGCAGGGTCCTAACAGGCTTGTGCCAATTCCCTTCGTACAATGCGGAAAACCTGTGTGTCGTAGCCCACCGATTGCTTTGTGCTCGTTCAAAATGCATGGAACAGACCACTACCGAACGATGTTGTCGGTCGGGATGGCTTTCGAGGTGTTCCACTATGAGGTCAATGGCGGCCTTGAATTCTGTCTCATCGTCTTCGACCTTCACGGGGATTATTTTTGCCTAAAGTTTCAGCGTTACGGCGATGCGCGATACCAATAACCTAACCTAACATACCTCTTTTGCTAGCCCATATTGTCTACCAGCGGCCTTTGATGCAACGAATGTGCCGTGGGAGCGGTCATCATCATCATCTTCTGGCTGTTTTCCTCTGTCTTTTGACAGTTGTGTTTGTAGTATCTTACCGTTGTCCGAGTTGAATTCGATTTCATTGTCGCCCTGTTGCACAAAAGTAAGTTATGCTGTAAAGGTAGAAATATCAACCACTTACGTTTGCAACTTCGAGATTCACGCCAGCCTCTATAATATATATGAAGGTATCTTTTCCTGGATCCGTCACATGGACAAACTCGGTAAGTTGATCTAAATCTGCGCCCCTGTTGTTCGTCATTCGAAAAATGGTCAGTGTATCGAGCATAGAAACTGTACCGACCTGTATTGGCTGTCCATTATGAGGGCGTTTTCCGCACGCTCTTGTTTCTCCCACGACAAAGAGTTTGCTGATGGTGCACGTGGGACGTGTAGATCTTTCCCGACATCGATTATGGAGAGGGGAAACTCAATTCCTTCATTCTCCTCCACCTCTCTAACCGTCTCTTCATCTAGATATAGACCACCCCACCCTAGGACAGTATTTCCATCGTCGCTCAAATACTGGTAATAACTTGTATCCTTTTGAATTTTGGAGTTGAGGAATTCTTCCGTGTCTTTGACTTTGACTGTCTGGTTGGCCGAAGCCGCGTATTTCAATACGGGTCGGCCCCTTTTTACTGCCTTTTCGACACCGTCTACTCCATCCAGATCTTTTAGGATATCTAGTAGATCTGGATTGGTTGACTTCACGATCCATACAGCAAACCCCAATTTACTTTGTTTCTTCAAAATCTCAGGTTTGTCATCGAGGTCCTCAAGGAGGTTCTGGGTCTTCGCGATTCGCTCCTGATCGATAGGGTCCTCGGGAAAAACGTAGTAGCGGATCATATCAGCTCTGGGCGCCATGTCAGAGTGATAAGCAGACATCACTATTGGAATCAAGAGTATAAGTAGAGATAAAATACGCATCGTTGCGCCAAGTATGGGTTGACAAAAGAAGAAGTGCGATTAATAAGACAAATTCGAGAGAGAAAGCGATCGGGAATGGAGATTTTCGAAAGGGTCCTATAGTGGAGACTATTTACATTCTTTCACCGCGAGCTAGAGATCTAGACACAGTGTATCTTCCTCTCTATGTCCGATATCAGGACACATCTCGTCCGTGCCACTATCCCCAAGAGCCTGTGCCGTGAGGTCTGGCGACGAAGATGGATGGCACAAGTGGCACAGAAATGGAGTATGATTCACTTACTTCTTTGATTCGTCTGCCATGGTCCAGATGGTTGCAGTGCAAACACGATACCATCACAGAAAAGCGAGAACTCGAGATGGAAAAAAACTAAGGACAAGAGGTGTGAGTTACAGAGTAATACAGGCTCGGTAACATTAGCAAGGCCACTCGGTAAACTCACATCGGTCTCTATAGAAGATATGTCTCGCACCTAGATGGAAGATGATACTTGTCTTCTCGACAACTTTGCCGCTGTTTTATGGGGGACGGTGTGATTACCACAGGATGAGGGGGATGAAGCGCGCATGAAGAAGTGGGATGAAATGTAGTGATCAAATGGCGCATGATGTATGACGCAAGTCCTGCGCTGCGCCGCTGGGACCTAGGCAGCGTCCCCTTCCTATTCGTTGTTACGATGTATAGCTCAACAAATGCAGCGCGTGTATTCGAGAAGCTCCCCGCACCAGCCTGAGTGGCACAGCTGAGTACCTCAGATCTGTTATTTACCCCAGCCTTGTTCTATTGGAATGTTCGTCCTCAGGGATTCTGGGATAAAACAAGTCTTGGTTTCACTATTGCCAGTTGTGCTCCACTCGATATCGGAACATGAGTCCTCAATCTAGGCTCATTGACACACTTCCTCTGGCGAACATGAAGAAGCAAATGGAGGTGCTAGCTTTAGGATTCAGTAGAACTGGTAAGCTCGCTCTGATACATGCCCAGGTTATCCGCTTAGCCGCCATGGGAACTATGTGTACGTTTCAGTGCCCTCCACGTCGAAGACAGAAACTTATGGTGGCAGCTCTAAAGCAAGCACTGGAGTAACTCAGATATAGGGTATATCACATGGAGGGGTTTGTTAGGAGAGTGAAGGATGAACACCCACATCTTTTTGCAGAAGCCACGAGGGCGAAGTTGCTCGGCTAAGGCCAACTATGGACTGGCGCTGAACTTGATAAAGTTCTCCAGAACTATACAATCGGTGCACCTGGCGTCTCAAAGCCTTTCAACTAAGTCGCCAGGAAATTGAGGACATTCCATGCATCCATTTTGTCGATGAGCTTTTGGAGTATTATCCAGATGCGAAGGTCATGCTTACCACCCGAGACATTGATTCTTGGCAGAAGTCGATGGAAAAGTCGATCTTCATCATCAGTAAAATGTGGGTACTCCCCTTCATGAGCGTAATCGATCTGGTAAGATCCTCGGACTCGGACGTACATCCCATCGACGCTAATTTTGGCACTCGATAGGGTCTATGGAGACCCTATTTCTTTCTCCTAAAGTCGAGCGTTGATAAGTGGACAGACGGTGACATGTCAAATCCCGAGGCTCTCCGTCGTAAAGACAAAGAGCATTTTGCGCATATATGCTTTAAAGTACAACCATAGCGACTGCAGAATTTCCACCCCGAAGGTTCACTTTGCGATTTTCTGGGGAAAGAGCTCCCACACAGTGACCCGTTCCCACGGGTCAATGACGCTGCCTGGACTGTAAGGATACATCACTTCATTGTAGTTTTAAGACTCTGGCATATTGGGCGGAAGTACCTTGCAAGGGCTTTTGTTGTGGGTCTCGCATATGGGCTGGCATGCTAGGCAAGGGAGTACAGAAAAAAAGCTGCGTTTTCTTTAATGCGAGCTCGTGATGAGCGTCGATCATCAATGATGGTGACCGTTGGTCTAGAGTACTGGACTCAGAGTGCGAAGGCCAATTTGAAGTCGCTCCAAGATTGGATGCTTCCTACCAAATCAATAGACCGTTCAGAAAGGGTTGCGAATCGAGGTGTAGAGAATTGTGAAGTGTGAACACTGATTCGACTTCCTTAGATCAAGGATAGTCCGATACTGACAACGAAGTTGATATTCTATAATACATGAAGTAGAAAGGAATATGTCACCTGATATTATTCTAATGCTGTAGATTCTAAAAGCTGACCTCATCATTCTCCCTCCCATATATTGATCTGAACGTCCGATATCCATCCTCAGTGTACCAGATAACAGCGGATTTGGCAGTTCCAAATAAAGTATCCTCTCCAAAGACATCGTTAGTCAATGGGACCGCCGAGTCATTTTCCTTGAAGCTGTATAAACCTTGATATACGTCTTCGTTGGTAATTTCCTTCGCACCCCATACCACACTTACGATCGCAAAACTCGAAGTACTGGGTTCTGTTTGCGTGATCTCATTCGTATGTTCGGATTGAGTCGATTCTCCGGGGATGAATGTGAACTTGCCGTCACCTTCGCAAGCGACAAATGTTGAAGTCTTATCTCCCGACGAGAAGAGGAGAGAAAGACATTTTTTGTTGCCAAACCATGGATCTGGACTACCCCAGGGGTCTGTGTTGTCCATGTCGATGACGAGGTTGTCGCCGTCATGCCAGGAATCAGTCTTGTCGGTAACGTCGACTGCGGCATATATGGCTTGAATCACGGTGAAGGCTGTTGATGTAGCAGTTGGCTCGTTTGATGCGGTAGCTGATGCAGTTGGAGTTGCGGTTGCGGTTGCGTCTTTTGAAGACGCAGCGTCTGAAGATGCAGCGGACGGAGATGCAGTTTTCGAAGACGCATTATCCAATGACGCAGTCCGTGAGGACGCAGGGAGGGAAGAATCTACCGCCTTGGCTATACATATTAATAGTGAGTTGAAGTTCGAGATTACTCAGCGAAAGGATATTGCGACGTACCATCCTGCTTTCCAGCCTTGGTCCCTAGTACTGCTCCTATTATTATTCCGACGATGACGAGAACCGCGAGAGCAAGAAGCGTGAAGAACTTCCAGGGAGCTAGGCCAAGAATTGTTCCTCTTCTCTTTCCCTGTGTCACACCCTCTGGTGGTGGTGGTTTGTAATCGTAACCCTCTGGAGCGTAGTACGCCGCCACGCCCCCTTGCTTTTCTGGTAGAGGCGCTTGTGGATTGTTGTTCACGTGGAATTCTGGTGCCGAGTGCTGGTACTCGACATAGTTTGAGCCCGGGGAAGCCATGTTGTTGTGGTTGTTGCTTCTAGAAAATTTTCACCAAAACTTCAGTTCACGCCGTGGAGGAGCGGGACGAGCCTCGAACCTTCGAGCGGGGGGACAAGTGACAGCAAGGCTAGTTAAAGGGGAAATTGTTGACATGGCACGATGGATGGATGCGGCTGAGCCAAGATGGGGCGGAGTATTGGGGGCCAGCAGGCTAGCCATGCTTGTTATCGGACCCTAAATTATGCTTATATTCCCTATTCCTACGGGGCTACGATTTACCTAAAGGGGAGTAAACAAAGACTCGTTCGAGTTAGCAGCTTTTATTATTAGTCTAGAAATCCATGTCAAATTTCGGCTATTCAACGCCGATTGGCCAAAGTGAAAGCAGCGGCCAAATTCTACTTCGTGCCCGAATTTCTGGTAGTCTACAAAGTACGGGCCATGATCCGCAACTAGCAGGTCACGCAGGCTTGCCAACAGGTTCAAGGTTGGATAAAATCTATCGGCCAGAACAAAGATCGCTGTCACTTCGTTTTGGCCGCAGATACTTCGTATGGGCGTCGAATGTAGAAGGTAATACAGAATTCTCCTTTCCAACTCGATCCTACGCCAGTTGCTGATTTTAGTTGTCTTAGATCTATGAAATATCCGCCATGTGACACAGACCCCGTTGCGAAGTTGTATCGGAGTTCAAACGAGACCAAGCTTCTTACAGCAAGGTTCTCATCGCAGGGACCGTTGACGCTAATCAACTAGGCGAATGGCTGGCGTGACTTTATCAATGCGCTCAGCTGTATTTAAAGGTAGTCATTACCGAGACTTGTAGGACTACACAAGGATCAATTCAAAAAGATTGTCGAATTGCACGCACATGCCACCATGGTTGTAGATGAAGTCTGTTGTAGTCGGCCGTTTCTTTGTCATTATAGCGGCGAGCAAGACGTGTATTCGTAGAGTATTCAAGGATCTCGAAAATCTCGACATCAGTAGCAATGTTTCTTATCTTACAGACAATTTACACAACTCAACTGCAGCTAACCAACCGACGCCGTAAAAACGAACGGCTCACTCGCATCGTTTTCATTCCTACCATCCAACAGTTTCTTTCGAATACCCTCGCGAAGTGTACTTACTGCTCTCAGCTTCTCGTAGCAGAACCTCGGATATTCGACTTGAAGTTGCGTCTGGGCAATACGGTGACTGACGGTTACCATCCGATGTAGGTGCTTGAAATCAGGCTCTGGGATCCAGACGGCTCCGCAATTCCTTTCGCCCGCGCCGTGCAGGTATCCCAAGTAACGTCACAATCTAATAATTAAAACCATTTGACACCAAGATCTGAGGGTCGCAATATCGTTCTAAGAGCTGAAATAAATGTTCTTCACCGAAATCCCCCATTCCTTGTTTCAATCTTTGGGTTATCTCCTTGCAGCAATTACAAACTACGACGCGAGCGACCTGCGCCATACGGTACCTGGGTTCGCTATAATCGCGCAGCACAACGTCGCCCGAATCCTGCTCAATTTCCTCCGGGAATGGTAACCAAGAGTACTAGAAGTTCTACAAGTGCACGGTCTCTCTCCCTTGTTAGAGGAAGCACGCTAAGCTCCCGGTTCGAGGCCATGGGAGGCCTTGAGATTGGTACGTTCAGTATGGGCAAGGTGGTTCATTGATTCGAATCGACAATTCCCGTGGCATACGGCTGTGGGGATACGACCGACAGCGAACCTCGTGGATCTCTCACACACTTGTAGGCCGAGGCATTCAATCGCGAACTGTCTATCTACCTCGATCTGGCAATCGGTGGGCAATGCTCATCTTCACTCCCGCGTTACCGTCTAGGGTCCGATGCGATTTATTGCTCAATCTTCATCTCAGACATGCCAATTAATTCTTCTAGGTCATTAAGGAGCCTTCCATTAGGTGGGATTACTCTCAATCCTGTTATATAGCTTGGTTGCATGGTCCCAGTGTGCAATTGCAGGCATTCCGATTACACAACGCTATAGGTATGCCACCAATCAGGCTGTTCAGCCTGCCCAAGCAATCCATCCCGACCGAGGCACCCTGCCAGCCACGCGCCTAGCTGATGAGATGCGGCACCAGATTTGGCGGTACCTCCTTGACGTAGACTCTTGCAGATATGCTGCGTTTCTGCTGCTCAAGATCCAATGCCTGCCTACCGATATCTCCGGGCAAGAATTAGGGCAAGAATCGTAGTGGCACGTCAGAAATGTCTCGCATAGGTATATCAGATCTTCTTAGTTGAAGCTATTGTCGTTGCTCTGCTCGTGGTGGAAGGTTCAATGCCAATATTAGACGTGGATCAGTAGGTCAGGGACACCGTAGACGGCATCGGCATCCTGGAGCATCAGAGTTGCCAGGTGCCGTGGACCACACATAAGTTACGCATTTCGCGGAAGATGGTTGAACGGAGAGCGAGAGCGCGGGAGGTGACTTCGCCGGAAGAAGTCCGGACCGCCTGTGAATCCATGGGAAGGACATACGTAAATCGATTATGTGACTGCAATCTTGCCTAGGCGACACATTTGTATTACCCCGTCACAGGCATAAGTTCTATAGAGATGATGTAACTATTGGAAAAACTTTCTTTCCAATCGGAGCATGGTATGGTGTAGAACTAAGTCACTGAAGCGCTCCCATCACAGGCGGTTTTGCCCAACGAGTCCATGACCATGGATACGAGCGAAGGGCTTTCGAATCGAAGACAGTAGACCCATGGGTATATTTAATTGAGGTATGACGGGCCTTCTGAAGCCGCATCTGCTAGACGATTGAACCACCTCAATTTTCGTTTGGAAATTGATTTCGGACTGCTCTTTAGTCATTCCATCGGACGTCTTGGATTCAAGCCTTACTTTGCATTCACAAACAGTGCATTAGCGATTGTACCTAACCGTTGTATGATTGAAGCGTCAAATATGCATTTTGACTATGGGAAATCAGACCCTCGTGCATTGCACGACCAACGTTCCACGATGCGCCAACCATACCACAAATATCTGGGATCGAACAATGCACCGGCTCTGTGATGTCTTCGACATACACAAGTCTAAACTATAAAACAAATCATCTTTTCGAGATAAATCGGTTCTTTAGTAGCGATGCTTCTAGCCTTATACAGCCTCTCCATTCATTCCACAAGGCATGTTACTCTCAGAAATTCATGACTCTCCACCTCCTACAATCTACTCATATCGTCTATCGTCGGGTAAGAAGAGCCTTTAGAGGATGATGGATCTCTTATTGAAACTCTCGAAATTGCGCTGTCCCCGATCTTCTAAATCTCAGCCCTGGCCTCAACCTTCCCTGACATCTAGCCCGCTTCCATCGAAATTCGAAATCGTAGTCTACTTGCCATGTACAAAGTTGATAGTATGACAGCAACTTACCCTTCAAGGATGAGAGCGTTGACTTACAGATTGAGATGCATAGAAAAACAGCAGACAGAAGCTCAGGAATTTCGCCGGGGCGGTGAGTTGATTGTTGCCCGAAGAGCATGTAGAAAATTATCAATGTATCCTCGTCCCATGGAAGCGGTCGGCACCAGTGATTTAGGAGAGCTCAAGCATTTTTTCGGTGTCATCTTTCCCATACTGCGGGCTTTTGTCTTTGCTATGGGGCGGTGACGGGTTCGGCAATGGACTATTTACCTTTGCAGAAACTGGTGGTAGGAATTGGTATTAACCTGCGTATGAAGAAAGCTTAATTTGAAGTAAAGTGTTAATCCTTCATATATCCTGATTTGAAGATGTGCATGCATTTGTCCACCGGTCTTTGATTTCACGCGCAGAATTGTAAGACCCTTGTGAAGTGTAATTATAGAGTAGACCACTACAGGTATATTTTTAAAAGAAGGATGGAACCTTGACCGGCAATCAGGAGTCGTGAAAGCTATGTAGAGAACCCTGCACGCCACTCTTGTGCGGACCGCCCTTTGTATGGCCTAGGTGTGGATTTTCGGAAGAATTGAATTGATCACGGCAATGAGGGACTATCCCTAAGCCTGCAGTGCATACATCAAACAACCCAACACTTGTTATACATTCTTGGTGCGGCTGCCGTCAACAAAATCGCCATGTGTTTCGTCCACCCCTGTATGCTTCTCACTCGCAATACCAGGAGATTCCGCATTCTCCAGCACACGAGTGTCATTGAAGTCCTGAGTATACGTGACATTCGGAAGACACGGCTGCTTTCCCTCGCCTCTACGCTCCGCGGGAATGAAGACATCGAACCATCTGGGCAACAAGAAACCCAAAGCGATGATGAACATTACGAGATGGCAAAACGAAAACGCGAAGATGTGGACAGGGTCCGTCTTCTTGGCGGCGAAGGTATTGTAAACGAACGAGAAGATGATGGCTAGGATGGGCGCGGTGATGTATTTGAGCACTGCTGGCCAGAAGGAGGGAAGTTTCCAGTTTTTGCCGGTGGCGATGGAAACGTTGAGATCGCGCCTCAATTGGACGCCCTGTAGTATGTGGTTAGAGCGGTGTAGGGTCAATATGATTAAGAAGAGTACATACCTGGTATAGCGCAGCCCACCAGAATCGCGAGATGAATTTGTTTTTGTTCCAGAATGATGGAGCGGGCGAGTCGGGGCTTCTGGCGATTAGGACGGAGGCAATGGACCCCACAATGAACAAACCGAAGCCAGTTCCAGCACCTGCTGAAGCGCTTACGGTGTGAGCTACAATGAGGCCGATAACGGTGCCGCCGAAGTATCCGCCATTGAAAACAAGCATTGATGGCCAGCCGACTTGGCTAACGACATCCTTGTAACGATAGACGGTCGTGCCAGAGATGGCTTCGAACCAGACGACGAAGAAGAGACACAAGTAGTTTGCGTAGGTGTCGGAAGCATCGAGCAGGTAGTATCCAAACTCGGTACAGTACATCAAAGACAACAGGAAGGAGATGATGACCATGGTTGTGGCTACAATTGGACGCGAGAACTTCTTCCCCAAACTCGAGTCGCAGATCATGGTGACGATGGTTTCCAGTAATGCGAATGCAGAACTGAGCCCAAGAAGCATAATGGTAAAGAAGAAGACGACCGAGAAGAAGCCTGATCCTGGCATTTGTGCCAGAGCCTCGGGATACGTCAGGAAGCCAATCGAAAATGTTCCGAGTGAGACACCTGGCTCAGGCTTGATACCAAGATTTCCGATTACGCCGAAAACCGAGAAACAGCACAAGATTTCGTACAGAGAGTTTGAGATGGCGATGATGAAGGAATCCTGGACGGCATTCGAGTACTTAGAGTTGTATGAGGCGTATGACGTGAAGTAGCCCATGCCGACTGCCGAAGCATTAGTTCAATGAAATTTCCATCTAGTAATTTGTTCTGCGAATGATAGACTTACCGCCAATGGAGAAGAAAATCTGGCCGCAGGCAGCTTGCCAAATATCCCCGCGGCCAAGTTGCGACCCGTTCCATTCACCAAAATACAACTTGATGCCTCGGCCAGCGTTCGCCAGCGATGTGCCCCTGCCGATAAGAATTATGGCCATGATGATTGGCAGACCCATTGTGAAGTAGACGACCCGACCGAGCATACCAACGCCTTTGAACATGCAAAGCCACACCACGAACCATGTGAAGGCGCACCATCCAACAGTCTCTCCGATCATTCCTGTGGCCGGATACGAAAGGTACTTGTCGCCTTCAACAGGATCCGGGTTTCGGATGACATCCTGATAGAAGAACTCCTCTCCGCGGCCTTTCCATGGCAAGTCGCTCGTAAAGGAGCGACGGAAAAACTGCATCGCCCATGCCAGGATAGGAACATAGTAGACGACAATGATGTAGCCGTTGAAGACCACCGACAGTCCAACTCCCTTTGTCCGCTTGTTGATGTGATCGTATGCGATAAGGCAACCACCACGGTAAGCCTGCCCAATGCAAATCTCAAGCATCAAGATGGGGATTCCAAGGAAGAACAGCGCAAGCAGGTATGGTATGAACCACTGCAGGCCATTGTTATGGAACACCTGGCCAGGGAAACGGAGCAGATTACCCAGTCCAACGGCACCACCCATCGCTGCGAGTACGAATGACAGACGTGAGCCCCATTGATCACGGCCATCCTCCGACTTCTTCGCCTCTGGAGCAAACCATAGCCCGACTCTTTTCAGTGCGTCCATCTGCACGTCGATTTCATTCGCTAGCTGTCTGGACTGGATTGATTCTTCGAGGATGCGTCCGCGTCACGATTGGGTCCAGGGGGGAGCGTGCAGGGCAAACGCGAACTGGAGGTGGAGGTGGAGAAGGACCCATGGACATGGCCGCCCATATATTCATTGTCCACCCACCACCTAAGATCATCCAAGCCGTTTGAAGAGCACGCGCCAACCGTGCTACATCATGTTAAGGAGTTTCTCCGTCATATCCAACGCGTAAACATCAGCCACAACATTGGCGAGGGATCGTTGGCAGTCAGCAATTGTTTGACCTACCTGTTTGGATGGCCTCGAAGTCTTGGGTGGCGCACAGAGTCAGGCGGCAAGATAACAGCGGCTTCAATCCGCGTATCACAGCGAATAACGAATCGGCAACGAGCTATTACTGCCGCGGCCTGTGTCCTTTCGGCCTGTTCTCATGAGTGGGTGCGGGTTGGTGAACAAGGGCAAATGGCCCCTTGGCATACCCCAGGTTTTCCCGGATAAATCGGAATCCAAGCGAAGACTGCCATGGCCCCAGAGTCACGAGATGCTTGGAACAACCAGTCGATCTTCTCGGATTCGCCTTTGTCGTTTCTTGTCTCCTGCCTTTTGTGTCGTCTGCCAAGGAGAATCTCCGCTTTCTCAAACTGGGCTGATTTTGTGCAGGTTGAGGGGCGATATGTACGGATTTCCATGGGCAATCTAGGCCGTCATGTGTACTTGGCATAGAATCTAACCTCCTTCTCTGCATGGGGAAATACTTCCTCTTCCCGAAAGATGAAGCGAAACTCCATAAGTCGATCCCTCGCTATTAATAAACGGCTCTAGACAACTGCATTCCATCTTGCAGTGGTAACTGATAGCATGGACACTAAAGATGGCCGATGAGCACTCTTGCAAAACTCTCTTATCAATCTCATCACGACCGAATCTCTGGAAAGCAGCCGGTCTTTGCGATAAGCAATATCCACACGATCGGAACCTGATTAGTCGAATGTTCACACTTTATGCTCATAGCCCTAAGATTAGACACGACCGAATATCCACGATGACGATACAGAGAAGGACGTCACTTAACATCAAGTACGTAGCTTCAGTTCTTCCGACACACGACCCGGAACGGCAATGATGATGGCGACAGGGTAGAAACAATGATGAGCCGAGGGGTTCTTGGAGCCGCATGCAGGCTCCCGACGCGGTTAGGACATTTGCAGGGAGTAAGCAATGGTAAAGCTGCCCAATTATACCCGGTCAATTCCCTGACATTCCCTCTACCAATAGCTTTACCTCTAATGAATCTTCAAAACACCTTAAGCGAGTTGTAAACATACGTAAAAGCGGCTTCGAGGATTCAGACACCGGACCGATATATTGAGTGCGATCTCGACACTGTAGACCTATCGAAGCCGGTCGCGACTTTGTCTATCCACCAAAGAGGTCTCTCCTGACCCCGAGAGATAGATCTAGGAGCTTATCTGAAGCAGTTTAGTTCAAGTTCGGACCCGGACTGGAACAAAAGCACCCTGGGCATGCTTGATAGCATGAGCCGCAGTCTTGTGATCCGTGTAGGTCTAACCTAACCGCCCATGCTTCCAATGTCAAAGGCTCAAGGTTCCAAGGGACGAATGATTACCTTTCGGGACTTTGATGGCAATGAAACCCAACGAGACTAACCACACTGTATAAGCATTCCATGAAAGCATTTTGCTATGATCACGCGATCAATGTCCCTAAAAAGAGGGTTTCGACGATGTAGGGAAGAACGAAACATAACATAAAATAATTTACGCTTTGCTTTACTTTTTTATACAGGCGATGATGGCAGTAGTTTTTTTTTTGTTGAATGCTATATTTATTGGTCTAATGGGTATTATGATGATTTATGCACCGGTATAGATCGCAAAATTGGGAAAACGCTCGGTGGGACTGCTTAGAGAAAAACCACCATGAACTGCAATTTGCAAGCTTCATCTGGGATGCTGTTACTGCATGTCCCCCACCCCCACAGTACATCCCCCGTGATGGTTTCATTGGACGATGTTCGGCGGGAAGAAGCGCCGCTCACACTTTGTCAAGGGCTGTCCAAAACTCTGGCTTGCTTCAAGAGGTCGTTGTATCCAATGGCACATCGGGCTCTGACAGGGCAATAGGGTTAAGAGATGACTTTGCGTGTTGGCGGCTTAGCTATTCTAGGTTTTCTTGGTGTGCCTTTTTTCCTTTGCGTCATCGTGTGAGCGTCGGCGGTTTGAGACGTGTTTTCTTCCTTCGCGGCCTTGTCATCCTTAGGAGGTTCATCATCGGCCTGTCTTTTCAAGCCAGGATTCTCGATGGAGTGTTCATTGCTTGACTCCTGTTTAGCGATCGGGCGCGTAACAGGCGCTTCACTGGGTAGTGAAGTCTGCGGACCAAGGGGCGTTCCACGCGTAGATACTTGAGGAGTGGATGTTTTTAAAGGGCCCTCCTCCGGAGTAGATTGATTTGGAGTAGACGTTTGTGGAATTAAACGTGGTGTGGATGTTCTAGGAACCCCCTTTTGGTGCCACCTTTCATCCTGTAGATTAACTTGACTGCTAGATGATCAATTTACGATTCCGATAAGTAGATCCGACTCACCATGATCACGAATCAAGTCACGAATCTCAATACCCTCCTCTTCTCCGCAAGTGCGACTGGTCTCGTCCTGTATAAACAGCTTGGCAGCAGCCGTCAGGAAGTCATCTATACTTGCACGGTTCGACATGATGGAAGTTGATGGAAATGAAATGAAGGGAAATTTTGATGATCGTGAATTGTATGTATAGAGAGAGGTGTCGATGGCTTCGAGGGGTTTGCGTGTTCATATACCAAGCATGCAAACTTTGACCGCCAGTTACTGCGCGAACGGGTTTTTCTCTCACCTCTGATAAACTCTGGCTCTACCGGTAACGGAAATTTCACCGTCAATAAATCAAGGTGAGTGGAAAAGTTTCGGCATATGATCAATTTTGATCTGTATCTGAATTCACTCCTTTTCTATATCTGTCCGACGGTTCTAGCCTTCCCCGCTGCCAGTAAATGTCACCGGATAACGTCGACTCCTATCTACCTTGAGATCAAAAACATCCAAACGCTGGTATCCACCTACGACATCATGATACTGCTTGCCTTCAATGCAATCCTCAAGCTCCATGTCAGCATAGAAGATTCCCTCTTCCTTCTGCAGGTATTCCATCTGCACCTTTTTGTCATTTTCGAAGACAAAACCTGGAAGTAATGCGCCTGTCGGATCGAGGAACATGGTTGCACCACGTTGTCCTTGCCGCAGTGCTTGCTCAACTTCCTTGCCGGCACCCGAAGCTACCGCATCAATAGCATCTTGTCCGAGTGCGCCGGAACAAAGGACGCCGAAACACTTTGCTTCGAAGCAGTGGGCTGCGGCACGCGTTCTGTTGGCGGCTACGTTGTCATAATTCGCACCCTTGGAAACAGCAGGCTGTGAAGAGCTATCATCTGCCTTCTCTGGCGATTGGGGGAATCTCGTAGGCCAGATAGCAGGCCAAGTCGATAGGTGTAGTTGTTCACCCTGAGCCATCAGCGAGTACCTGGCCAATGGATTCGTGTTCTCGCCACAGATTAGATTCCCAATCTTCCCATGCTCTGTGTCGGCAACTCGGAGCCCATAACCATCACCAGGAGCCCAGGTCAATCTTTCGAAAAAGGTAGGCATCAACTTCCTATGATGTATGAGGACTTCGCCCTGTTTGTCGATGAAGATGTTTGAATTGTATAAAGTGGCACTGCTCCATCGGACCTTTTCCGAGATGCCAATGCTGACCATAATGTTCAGGCTTTTGGCCTCCTTCCGAATGGCGTCTATCTCATCTCCATCCGCATAGATGGATTCCAGAGCCATTCTTTTGAAAAAGTCATGATTGGAGGCAGGTGCACGTAATGCGCTCCATATTGGAAAAGCGGGGATGTATGTTTCTGGAAATACGACAAGATTGGCTTTGTTTTTGGCAGCTTCTTGGATGAGGGAAATGGCTTTCTCTGTTGTCTGTCTTGCTGACAAGAAAACAGGGGAGGCGTGGCAGGCTGCAACTCGTATCATGGTCATTGCTGTGGTGAGGATTTACCCAGTAGAAGTCGACGGTATAAAAGGCTCCATTCGAGCGGGTTCGGCGCTACTTTTTGTTCCGAAGTAAAAGTCTACCCCACAGCCGGGAACCTGACTTCTCTCCACATTTAGACGCTTGTCGGGACCAGTCATCGGAAGGATATTGTACACGGAACCCAGAAATGACACCCGGTAACGACGTTCCTGCAAACTCCATCGCTTCGGCTCATCAACCACCTCACGATTAGGAATCATTGCCATGGGTGGCTACATAGTGTGCCTCGGGATCGATTAAACCACTGCGGGGTTACAAATAGGGCAACACTATCCCATCATTCCTCACAGCATTGAACTTCAAGAAACCTCAGAGGCTACTCACTATGTCTTGTACTGCTCGTATATATCCATTTCGAAAACCTCCCGGCCATCGACTTCCCATACCCAGATTCCGTCTGGTGTTGGGGAATAATACCACTCACATCTATACTGCATATGTGGGATTGCAGCAGCGTTCAGATGATGCCGCAGCAAACAAGGCAAGAATACAGGCTATGAAAGTAATTCAAGATTGGCTGAAAACGGCCAATGGTCCTGCGGCCCACGAATCCTTTGTCCAGATAGGTGGCAGTGATGCAGGAAGCACCACAGTATGGGCCTGCTACTGGACGAATCCCGAGCCCTACAATCATAGCCTCTCTACTCTCTCATTTTCATCCCTATATTCTCAGCTTCCGACCCCAGGCCGTAGCTCCCTTGGTCTCTGGCTCGAACCCTTTAAAACCTCCGCTTCCCGCCTAGAAACCAACTATTCAGGCCTCGACTACCTCCCTGGCCTGGCAAGGCTCCCCAACACCACGACCGAAGAGCATGAGTTCTCAGCGTACTGGGGGTCGGCCCGCGACCGCATCCCAGACTCAGCGTCCGACTTATTTCCCCCTTCCCAAAAGCCTTTCACTCCACCATCATCAGTGCCCAAGGGCATCGGCCAGCACCTTTCGGGCATCAATTTCGAAAACATGGTCCACATACGCTCAGGCCAATTCTGGGAGAATTGCGAAGACGATGAAAAGGAAGCGTATGAACAGAAACTCGAACCAACATTGAGAGCAGGTCTCGAGTATCTCTGGAGCGACCCCAACACCACGGGCGCCATCGGGCTTCGCTATCTACGAAATTCAGAGCCCGAAGATGGTGCTAGAGAACGTAAGGAGTCTTGCGGTGCAGGATTCTTCACGAACTTGGAGACGTTGGAGAAGTGGGCTAAAAGCCATAGGTCGCATTTGAGGATCTATGGGGGCGCGTTGAAGCATTATAAGGATTTTGAGGGGAGGAGGTTGTTGAGGACTTGGCATGAAGTATCGGTTCTGAGGGAGGGGGAAGCGAAGTTTGAATATTTTAATTGTGCGCCTGAGACGGGGGCGATTCGGTGTCTGGAGATGGAGGTGAGAGGGCAGGTTGAGGACTAGATCTTGAAGTTGAATTGAAGCGGTAGTTTTGTCAAGGGGATAGGTAGCATACCTAGATGAGGATGGGTTGTGTTACTGAACGGGAAGCTTGTTCTTGTAATTTTCGTCTTGTATTAAAATTCGTCTATGTATTTGGTATTCGTTGCTATATCATGACATGCGCATAGAGTCTCTACCCTCTGGCCTTGCCTATTGGAACATATTTCCACCGGCGATTCCTCATTCTCCCCAAGAGGCCCCCTTCCAGATCTCTACAAAGTCCCTCCGATCTTTCCTGCTTCTAAACTCAATGTCCAACTCCGAAAATCTGTACTGATTCAATCGCGTTGCTTGACCTGTGGTGACTGAACTGCTAGCCACGGATGACCTGGACGGAGACATAAATACCGAAGAAACCTCCGAGACAGCAGAGTAATTGGGAGAGGAATGTGCTTGGAAATTTGACTGTGGACGTTCATGTCCATCCACGACCTGTGCATCTTTATTAGAACTCCTTCGACGATTGGAAAAGCCGACACGATTCACTTTTACTGTGGTTTCTTTCAGAAAAGTAAGAGTGAGCCTTTCGGGGTATTTCCTGTATTTAGAATCCTCGACCAATTTCCGGAAAGCATAGTGTGGTTCTTTGACCCAGTGATGATCGCTTTTCGTGGCGCTTGTGTAGAAGAGGAGAATTAGGACCTCGGCTTCCTTGGGCCCGGTTGGGGTGTCTTGCACCTCCAGCGTTTTCCATAATCGGACGTTCTTGTTTCGACATTCTGGCTTATGGTGGCTAGAGTCGATTGTTCTGATTGCTCGGTCGTAGACCAGGGTCGCTGGGTCCCTACCATTGTTCGTGTAAAGCAAAGTTTGGAATCTCGCGCAAGCATCGGGGTCGGTAAATGTGTATTTGATGTCGACGCAGTTCTTGCTTAATGTACCACAAGATGACTCTGGGAATTCTACGGATATATCGCTCTCTCCATGGGTCGTTGTCAGTGGATAGCTGGGACCTGAGGCAGGAAATGCCTGAATGACCCACACGCTAGGCGGTGAATCAGTCTTTTTGTGGCCGTAGACTGATTTGAGGCGTAACCCTCCATTTTCACCTTGGCACCAATGGATGTCGCATCTTTTGGTCCTTTCGCACATACTCGAGGATTTGAGCTCTACTTGAACCTTTTCGCACAGTGAAGTCCATGACATGGCTCCATCGCCAAGTCGAATGGAGACTAAAGAAGAAGAAACCGAACGCCGAGGATTGACGAAAGTATCATCTGGAGTGGTCCCTGCGGTGCTATAGTCTGGTATACTGGTTTGTGACTCCAGATTCTCGCTCACACTGGTTGGCGTCGAGACCGATGATGTTTGCCCAGGGTTTCGGAGGGTATAGCCCCAGTTAGGGTCACTGAACTCTATTTGGGGAAGCTGTGGACTTCCGGTCGGGGAGGTAGTGTAGAGAACTGTCGACATAGATCGCGAACTCGGCCGCCTTATCAGCGTCTCAGTATCAAGGGTGGAGCTACGGAGCGGAGGAATTTGTGACATGGTCATGACTTCGCGACGTATGTCAGGACTAGGCAGAAGATGCGTTCGCTCCATAGCTTCCCTCTTGGCTCTGTTTTCCCTAATAATGAGTGCGGTTTCTACTTCTTTGCGCAATTGAGACCGCCCGATCTCGGTCCCTGCATCTGTAGCTGGGGTGTTTGGCCTCGTGACACTCTCCGCGTTTTCTAAACTCTTCAACCAACGATCAAATACCAACCAATCTTTGTAGATTTGGTCTCCACCGGAACTGTCTGGTGAGTTTCGAATGCTTGATCGTAGATAGGATGCGGCAATATCGCTCGGGATAATGTAGCTCAAGGCTCGAGGGACGACATCGGGTGGCCGCTGAAGCAGCCTGGATGCTTGCAAGGACAGATGCCTCTGATTGTTAGGCTCGAAAGTTTCAGCAGTGGAGTGATCTCACATTTGTAAAAACTGGACACACAGTGACAAAGCTTGAAGGTGGTTGCTCATCTGCTTCACAAGACCGTCTATCTCCTTTTCCTGGAAGATGTATTTGATGGTCAGCGTGATTTTCTTCAAGTTCATGTTCCTGTTTTCAACCAAGTGGGTCTTGTAAGGCTGAATCATATCGTCACATCGTTTTAGGGTATCTTTGACGGCCTGGTATGGGAGAGGCCACGGCTTTCCATATTCCTGCAACAGCTTGTCCAGCTCCACCAGGCAAAGATGGAATGATTCAAACTGTTGTAACAGGCGTTCGACGTGGGCTTCGGACTTGTCATTCGCGTCCGGAAGGCTGTCAGTGTAATTACTAAAGCTGCTTCCATTGAAAATACCTGCAAATGCTCTGTATACACGTGCGGATATCTCCACAAGTTTGACAATGTCGTTGGGACCGACTCCGAAATTCATCGTATGGGTGCGCCGCCGCGCTCAAGCGCAGCTAACGAATATTGTATCGTCAGTTCATCCAAGGGGTTTGAAAAGGTTCGAGAGAGGAGCGCTGTCGCATGAGCACACTTTGAAAAGCTGGGGCATTGCATGGCGGAGAGCGGGTGCCGTCTGAGCCATGCACCCACGCACAGGGCGATCCCTGAATCTAGGGCAAGGCAAACAAGAGGGGGGCTTAGCATTCGTCTGACCGTTTTCGATAAGCCCAGAACAGTGGGTATTGGTGCAAGGCACTGGAAGCTTGATCAAGGGAAGCATATACCCATGTCATGGCGGTTAGGCTCAGCTCCTAGTCAGATCAATGGGAGTGGATCGTAATGACACGTGGGGGAACACCAAACTCCAACTGCGCCGGGACAATAACTACCCTCGAGTCATCTAATAACTCTTTGCATATGGACTCCGTTCTTGATAACGGTGGCGTCTGCCCACGATAATTGCCTACGCATGCTCTTGTGCACGAGAACTCCTCCTGATACTTTACAATATCGTCTTTGTGGCTGAAAGTTTGCATAGCCATTCTAGGCGCCTTGGTCCAACCAGAAGGATTGAACTACGAGCAAAATGCCTCATGGAAACGAGAAATACGCCGCGTGGTGGATGTCGCATAGATCACCGTTTACCCTAGATCAGGCTTCGTGCTACGAGTCAAGGCCCAGGCCCGACATCCCCCAACACGAGGACTGCCATTCTATTCCACTTTTTTCCACCGGCACGAAAGGCCATGGCACCCTTCCATATTGCCCGGTTGCCTAGTTTTCGGGGGTGATGTAAAACCATCTTGCGGTCGTTAGCCCACTTCTAATGGTGGCTGATACTTACCCAAGGCCCTGCTGGAAGAAGGCTTACAATCCTTTAACAGTGACGCGGATGCGTTATAAAAGGCGCCTCATTTCAACTCCCATCTCCCGCAAATCCTACAGTATAACCTGGTATGGGCCTGCGAAAGTGGATCAGCCGACCAATGAGAGGTCATCATATGGGTGTCGAGGACCTGACTAGGGGCGATGAGGGAGTCCCGGTTTGTTACTGATTCAATCATCCCGAGCCAATCTCTAACGATTTCAGCTTTCCAAACGCCGCAAATGGACTCTAGAAACCATCGACTCGGCTCCTTTCCAGCTGTGGGTAGTTGTTGTCGCTGGGGTAGGCTTTCTCACCGACGCATTTGATATTTTTGCTCTGAACGTAGTCACTCCTATGATTGGCTATGCCTACTGGGGGACCGGCACTTCGAATACAGTCCCTTCGGTTCCTCAGGACGTCGTAACAGCTATGCTCTGCGCAACTCTTGCTGGAACCATGATCGGCCAAATAGCATTCGGCCTCGCAGCGGACGTCTTGGGGCGTCGCAAAATGTACGGGCTGGAGTTGGTGATCGTGATTGTAGGCACGATGCTTATGATTATGAGTTCGAACGGCGAAAAGAATAGCATGCATGTCGCGGGATGGCTTATTGCATGGCGGATTCTCATGGGCCTGGGCATAGGTGCTGACTATCCACTTTCTGCAGTCATATGTAGTGAGTTTGCACCAAGGAGGCATCGAGCGCGGATGCTGTCCTGTGTCTTCTTTGCCCAGCCCATCGGTCAACTCCTTGCCAACGTCTTGTCTTGGGCGGCAGTTGCAGCGTTCCGCTCACAGATCATGAGCAGCGATTCTGATAAGAAATTGTCTTGCGGAGAAGATTTACAGTGCGTTCGAGCCATTGATAGATTATGGCGTTTGGTAGTGGGCATTGGAATGGTCCCAGCACTTATTGCGCTCGCTTTCCGTTTCACCATCCCAGAGTCGCCTAGGTACAAACTGGATATCTTACGCAACCTGCATACTGTATTCGATGATACACGAGATTACTTTGGAGCGCCGGAATTAGATGCAGAGGGGGGAGAGATGGATGTTCTTCCTGCCACTTCCGCTGCCAACGCATCTCGAAGTTCCAGCGATTCTTTTGAGATCGCACCGGACGATGTAGTATACAGCGATATCGACGACGAGCAAGATAATCGTATACAACAAAGACGCCACTCAGAGTCAGCTCAGTTCTCTCCAGGAGATCCAAATTTCATCCCTCCCCTAGCCTCTCGCAAGGACGCCAAGCAATTCTTCATCCAGGAGGGGAACTGGCAATACTTACTCGGCACTTCACTAAGCTGGCTTTTCCTAGATTTCGCCTTTTATGGAATCGGTCTCTCATCTCTAGATATAATTAACTTCATCTGGAATCCCTTCATCCCAGATACTCATA
Source organism: Nigrograna mackinnonii (assembly GCA_001007845.1). NCBI lineage: Eukaryota > Fungi > Ascomycota > Dothideomycetes > Pleosporales > Nigrogranaceae > Nigrograna > Nigrograna mackinnonii. The sequence continues at coordinate 197,720 of JGVQ01000226.1, forward strand.
AGGGCACCGTGTATTGGTCACTCTTCAACAATAGCCGAAACACGCTGATCATGGTCTCTGTTGGTGCCACTGTTGGGGGCGCAGCTATGATCAAGATTATCAAATATGCATCCCCGAAGGTAATTCAGTTATGGGGATTCATTATACTTTTCGCGCTTTTTGTGATCACTGGTGGTGCGTGGAACGCGTTGGTTGGCAGTATAGACAAGCATGAGAAGTATGGCAGTGTGCTTATCGCTTTATTTGTGTTGTCACAGATTGCTTTCAACCTTGGACCGAACGTGACTACATATATAGTAAGTGCTGCAAAATTCGTTCTCTTCATTGATACTAAGTCTATCACAGATCCCCGCTGAAATCTTCCCAACACGCTACCGCTGTACGTGCCATGGCATCGCGGCGGCAGCCGGCAAACTTGGCTCCTGGCTCGCACAAATATTCATTGCCGAGGTGATCAAAGAAAGGGAAGACCAAACTCAACAGCAAAAGGAGAAAATTGAGCGTGATAAATTAGGCACTGTGTATCTAGCTATGTCAGTTTTCATGGCTTTGGGTGCGGTGACGACGCACTTCTTGATTCCGGAAACGAGGGACAATAATAAGAGCCGCACATTGGAGGTCTTGTCCGGCGGGAAAGTCCTTCTAGAGAGATTGAATTCGCAGAGGGAGAGCGAAGAGGATTAATGTGGCAAAGGAGTGCTGATGTCTACTTTGCATTATTCGAAGATACATGGCAATCACCGAATGCCGATTGGGTCTCGAAAATCCAGTCGCGCGTCTACACCGTCTTTTCTTTTTCCAGGCCCGTAATGGATGATATTTTATATCTAAGCGATGTCTTTCCGACGAGTATCAACGCGGGGGAACCATGTGCGCACTAGAATAATTCACAAAATCAAATTATACATTATCCTTGTACTTCGTCTTACAAATCCTACGACGAACGACTCCACATTTCGAAAAGTAAAAGGAACGCCAAAGGTATAGCAATCAAGCCAGAATTATCTCGTAGCCCTGCCAAATATCAACGAAGAACAGAAGGTTAGGTATGTGCTCCTGCGCCGTTGACTGCAAACGCCACGGCCCCCTTTCCAGGCACTGGAACAATCTTCTGCGGCTGGCCACAAACATAATCTACATGCTCCAAAACGCGGGGGAAAACATCATCGTTCGCACTTTCGCTCATCCAGCAATCAAGGTGCCCTTTGCCTTGGAAGATGACGCACTGGTAATTGTCTGCGCCGAACTTGTCTCGCAATTTGCTGTACGAAGTGCTAGTTGACTCAGGGCTGTAGACTGCATTCTCCGCACCAGAGAAAAGGAATATGGGAATGCCCTTCAAGCGCTCTAGATTGTCTTTGGTCACGAGAGATTGGCCGTGCGGTGGGTTTGTTAGATTGACTCCGGCCAGGCCTGATTGGACCAGGTGTGTCAACGAATTCATACTGGTGCCGCCGAGGAAGCGATCGAGCTGGCTGTGTGTCGCGCTGCTGAGATTGTCGTGCGACCAAAGTCTAGATAGATGCATGTGTCAGTGTATCGTGCAGACCACTATTGAGCAATGGAAAGTACTAACCTGCCAAACGCAAGTTCACTCCGATGGCATACAACCGAATTGCAGAATTCATTCTTTGCACCGGCGGGATAGAATCGAAGTGCCTGATCCAAAAGCTTTTGAACTAAGCCTTCATCCTCACTGGACGTGCATGAAAACCAGGAACCGACTAGCAAGCTATACATTGTAGTAAGTGAAATAGGCAGCCTAGATTTCATCTTGTTGATAGTTGCATATATAGGGTTGAAAAATACGTTGGATGCGGTGATGCCCTTGATCCAGCTCCCAGGGATGGTACCGTCCAAGAGCCCGGATGAGAATGCGACCGAGCCTGCACAGTGTCCTACGACATATATTTTTTTGTCGGATCCTTGAAGTAGCCTGATCTTCTCCAAAGCTGCTTTAATATCGAGCCTAGCATCGTAAGACGTCCAGCCGTCCTTCGCCACTGTGGTTTTGCCCACTCGTATCGTCACGCAATATACTGGATAGCCAGCGATGGTGAAATACTCGACCGCGTTGTGCTGAATGGTTGGCATGGCATACATTTGGTGGTCTACCGCAGCCCCGGGGATCAATAACATGCTAAATGGCTTGGGTCCTCTCCCTGGCGGAGGTGCAGGTGCCCAATACCTCATGGTGGTTTGCACCTTGTCTGCGGCGACTACCTTGTATGTGGATGTGGGTATATTAGTCCTGTTGTACGAGACCGCACTTGATGCCGGCCACTGGAGAGCGCTGAAAGGTCCTAGGAAATTATTGAGTACATTCTTGGTGAAGTAGGATAGGAATCCCCCAACAGCATAAAGTCTGGCCCAAGCGGTAGAACCATCTGCATCGAAGGATTTGAGCTCGGCGCCGAAATCAGATGCATGAACATGGATTATGCCACGACCAACCACCTCGTGATTGGAAGGCCTTGTAATGGTGACATACAACGTTGTTGTTGCTTTCCAGGTCGCGAGCAGGGAGCCTCGGATTGAAGGATTGACGAGCTTGTACCCGTGGAAGTGCAAGATGCTTCCATCTGTGCCAACCATATCGAAATCGTAGGTCAAATTTGTCGTATCTGGAGTTCGTGGGTCTGCATTGAATAAATTGAAGGTACCTCGAAGTACCATGTACGGACTGGCCGGTAGCGATCCGTGAGTGAATGTTCCGGTTAGCATGGCGGAATGCTCGTTGTTCGAAATCACTTCAGCTTCGATTAGCGGCGCTCTTGGATGGCGCATTGCAACAAGTGAGTGGAGTTTATCGCGATTTATGTAATAGGAATGTACTGTCACTCACAAGTCTTGATATCCCAAGCACGAACGGATAAAAAGAATCGCGCACTCTGGCATGCGCCTCTTGCAGCCCTGGCCGCAGTTGCGTATTCTTTATGATCATTCCCTAAATGAATGTATCCCGACATAACCTCAGTGAAGGAGACTTGTCCGGATTTGGAAACCTTTGCATTATGGATCATACGCTCAGCGTTGTGTACTGATCTGTCTGTCCACTGGCGCGGATGCGCCGGGGGTCCGAAAAGGTTCATAACGCCTATGATATGTCAGTAAAGTTCGGTAAGCATATCTAAGGGCACTATTTATCACCATTTTTAGCTTCATAGTTAATGTGTATGCCCTTCTTTTGCGCCACACCTTCGACGCTACGTTCAGCTAGAGCCGTGATGGTTGCAAATGGGTTTACTCCCAGTGCCGTAGGAATCACCTATCACTTATTAGATTCAAGCACTTGGAAAAAAACTCGTGATGATCCATACCGCTCCATCGACCACCACCAGACCGTCATGGTATTCGTCATCATCTCCCGACAAAACTTCACCAAAATGCGTTGTTGCGCCCATCCTGCCGGACCCATCACTGCTTATGCACGCCCCGCCGATCGGATGGACGGTGATCTTGAAGTTTGGGTTAGTACTACACTTTGGTACCACATAAGAGGAATTTGACCCCCTTGATATAATGAGGTTCCTCACTTACCTCTTGTTGGCCAATTGCATAAAAGGGACTGTTGACGAAGGTGCCACCAACTGAATTTGTTATGTCTGCCAGAACTTTATTTAGATGTTGGACATGATCGGACCTGCCAACACCGAGGAAACTCAATACTGGTTTATCATTTTTCAATGTCAAAATAGCTTGATTGCTGTCGTGGCTCATGATCAGGTAGACCTGCGTGCGTTCGATGCTCCCTTTGGGGTAGTACGGACCAAAAGCTCGACTTCCTATCGCGGCCAGCTGACGGTTCAATTCAGCTATAAGACTGTTGTGCTGAGGGTATATCTTTCCTGGCATTGCATGAAGCATCTGTTGAAGAAAGGTAGTGAGAGCGGCGGGTACGGCTCCCTCTTCAATGACAAAACCATCAAGTGCGTCAGCTTGATCTCGACAATCAATGACACCAGTGATGGTTGGGCCGATGGGCTGGAAATTCACAGACGTTAGCTAATTGTTTTCGAACATAGCCCCTAGCTTTATGCGCATGGCGATGTGACTTACTCTAGACGGCAGAGGTTTCTCCCTGCCCATACTATTCACATTCGCATTAACGTTATATCTGCGCCAATGTCAGCGGAAACGCAGTTACCGTTCATCATTAATAACTTACCCAAAGGCAAGGATATCTCCATTCCCACTCATTGATTGGCCAATACTAGTACTCATAGGGAGACCTTCTTGCTTACTGCGTAAGAGGATCTCGGTCGAACCAATGGCTCCAGCACCAAGAAACACGAACTTCTTTGCATGAACCCACATCAGATCCTCGTATATGTTCTTTTCGAAAGCTGCGCGTTTGGAACCATGCCAAGCAAAGAAGACGTTGTATCCTGTAGTATTTTTCGCCTTTCGAATATATCGAACTTCGCACTCACAGAAACTGACAAGTCAGACGATGGTACAAATGGATATGAGTCTTTGGTGGGCCAATGAATGATTATATCGGCACTTACATCTCTGCACCCCAGTTCCAAGCATCGCTGAGATAATTCACAAGTGTACTGCTTTTCGACCCGTCGTTGATGCCGGTTGAATCCATGCCAGTCAATGTACTTGCGTTCATTTCTACTCCAACGTTGTTTGGGCCGTCTTCAAATCTAGTAGTCTGCGGCACGCGGTAGAACTTTCCTGAGCCGAATGCATCTCTTTGCTTTTCAAGGAGGGAGAGCTTGGGGAGTTTGGGATGGCTTTCGGGATACGGCTCAGGTTGCAGCATGTGCGCAGCTCTTTCGTAATCTATAATATGATCACAGTAAGCTTTCTATTGCCGTTATTGTTCTGGGAGACTTAATTATTGTTGACTCACATTTCTCTAGCTCCGAGCTCCTCCGCAGCTCTTCGGGCCAAACGCTCATCGATTGTGTTTTTGGGTCGGTTCTCAAGAATACATTTGCATTGAGAAGCGACGTACCTCCAAGGCCATTGGCAACGAATGCATTCTGGCCTTCTCCGACAACTAGATGGTATAAGCCAATAGGGTTTCCCGCGTCGACTGAAACTCCTGGATGGTCATCTGGATGAAAGTCACCAGACACATGCAATTCTCCAGAGGCCTCCACAAGAGTTGTAGGGTATTCCCCAGCTATACATAAAATTCTCAGTGCCAGTAGAGACAGCAAATACGTTTATAGAGTCACTTACGCCACCGTTCCTTGCCTCGCTCGAGCACACAGACGGATTGACCCCCACGAGCCATTCTGCTTGCTGCAACTCCGCCGCCATATCCTGATCCAATCACGACAACATCGTATTCATAGCGCAAGAGCTCGACGGGCCGTGAGATCCGTGGAAACCCGCCAGTACTGCCAATGTATGGTGTTTCCCATTGATTGTTCTCCAGTCCAGGGTCTTGAAAGCCGTCGATTATGTGAGCGCCGTTCCGCCCGTTTACGTCGTCCGTTGCAGAAGGTGACATGCTTGGTGGTCAAAATATTACTAACGCGTGGTGAAGTCTGCTCTACGTAGAGGGTAAGGTTTACTCTTTACGAAATTCATCACAGGTGATGGTGTACCATTATACGATTACGCTGTCTGAATCCAATCACAAGCATTCCGAAAACGACGCCTAGAGTATGAACCCCTCTAACAGCCGGGTAATGAGAGCCACTGCCTTGTAGAAGCCCTTCAAATGCAATGAATCCGTCGTGCTGAAAAGCATTAGGTGCATAGATAAAGATCATAACCCAGACCAATATCACGGTTCTTTGTTAGCGCCGTCATATGAAAACCGGATCGATCCTCTCATATGAAGAAAAGTCCGTTTCTCAGACATATCAAGATAAGATCATGTGAAACACAACACCCTAGTCTGGATAATTCCGCGTTTCTTCTGATAGTTTCTGGGATATGGCATCCAGCCCGTAATGCATGTATCTTCCACCTGCGGAGCCGAACCCCATTATGAAGACGCATGCAAGTAATAGTCAAAGGCAAAGATGCATAGAACTGTTTCGGATTCATGTGAACATCGGAGTATTCCGTCAGGGGGCAAAAAACAATGAATCTAAGTGACCAGATACCAGCTGTAATGTAGACCCTCATTCGGATCAGCGCGGGGTACAACAAGGGATATCAGCTCCCCATTTCTCGTCGCAAACATTATAGGCTTCCAATTTAATCCATTGACTCTATCCTCATCACTTGCGCAACTTCAATCTATACAGTCTTCAATTTTGGCCCTCCAATCCGACATCATGGGGTTTGTCACTACGCAAGCAACCGGTGACTGGTGGACCAAAACAGACCCACTCTTGTATACAAGCAATCCCTGGGGACTATTTTTCTCTGATGTGGGTTTGTTTTTCCAACAATCCTGGTCAATCCCGTTTATTGTATGGCCTTTTACGCCAACCGACTCGAGCTCACTCGACGAATTGTACCCCAGTCTTGAGAATATTTTTGACATTACTGTTCACGCCATCTTGTTTGTCGCCCACCTTGCTTTCCTCGCTTCGCTTATTTTTTGTTTGTTCGGCTGGGTGCCTTTCGGAATTGTCGTGGTCTACGTCGGGTTGTTCCTATACGCCAATTACCTGATATGCAAGGTATTGCTCAACGGTTGGGATGCCAAATTGGAATCGGATGCACCCATCAATCAATATGAGAGGCATGATGACGAGAAATGGATATTTTTGAATGGAGTAGCTGCCGGGAGGCACTGGCTTAAGGCCAACATCAATCGTATTTCGCTCTCATTTGGAAGGCCGGTGCTTGGGGTCCATAATCCCACGTACGTATAAGCCATTGTCATCATTGTTTTGAGTTATCCTGATAACCACTAGTGCTGGAATTGTTTTTGACATTTTGCAATGTCTTATCCAGAGGGATTTCACGTATGTCACGCACGATATCCGAAATTGTTACCAGGAGGTCAAAGAGGCGCTCAGACAGCCGCAACATAAGAAGGTCATCTTCATTGTGCATAGCCAGGGTGGCCTTGAAGCAAGCCTCATCGTAGACTGGCTGTTGGCCAATGTTCCCGCGGACCTCGTAAGGAAATTGGAGGTCTATACATTTGGGAACGCCGCCAACCATTTCAACAACCCATTGATCGGACCAAAGACCAAAGCCATAGGGCACATTGAGCACTACGCCAATAGATTCGATTTTGTCAGTCGTTGGGGCATTTTGAATTTTGCTTCTGCGTGGACTGGAGGCGCGAATAACCGGTTCGATGGGCGTTGTTTCGAGAGACGCGGCAAAGGTATGTTTCCTAATCCTAGACAGGACCCAATTTGGGGTTCACACCTTCGCTAACAATGGCCCAGGCCACCAATTGAATCAGCACTATCTTGACACCATGTTTCCTCTCGACAAACAACGCGGCTACGGCATCTTGGAGCATAACGCATTCATGGACTCCGAGGTAAACATCGTGGACGGGTCGGACGGCACCAACGGCATTCAGAGAGCAGATTCATTCCAAGAAGAATCTGTGCCAAAATCAGGTGTTCGAACCAACGTACCAGCCATCAGCAACCCTGGGACGCCAGTGTCGCGATGGTCATCTCTGCTTTCACCCACCACACGTCGTTCGACTAAGAAAGTTTCCGAATTGAGCAGGCTGTGGGGATACCGAAATGGTAGAGTTCCGGTAGATAAAGAACTTTGAGTTGGAAATTTTCACGTGTTTGACGTTCTCATTCCTGATCCGTCTAACTTGCATTCTTACATGTGACATCGCAACAACAAAACGCACTGCGAGATTAAGCGGTCCACTTTTGCTTCGGGTTTAGGCGTCTTCTGCCCGGGTCCTCCGCTTACATACACTATCGTACGATTCGGTGGCTTGCTATCACAACAGTCAATTTTCCTAGCTTAATTGTCGTAGGTTCAATCACATATAATTGCGGATTCCATGAAGCTATGGCACCACATTCCTTGTAGCTTGCCTAAGTATCTATCTCATTATATGACACATCGCATTGAGTTTTACCTCTTGTTGCAGTCGGCAAGTGTGATAAATCCTAATACTCTGCCGCTATGGAAAACATCGCGCCTAAGTAGACGACACAAATATACTTGTTTTGCTTCTCGCTAGCCGTCAGTAGCACCTGCACCGCTGCAATAGATGACCGTGGCACCCATCGTCTTCTAGGTCCGCATTTCCTCTTTGAATCATCTACATCATCCTTGCGTGTTCTCCAGCATCGTTCTTCGTTCTTCGGCATGTTAAAGTTGAGTTAAGCAAGGTATTTAGACGACAGAAACCCTGCTACAGCTTCCTAATCATGGCAAGCCATACTATGTATAGCGCTCGTATTGAACATGTGGGCAGCAGGGAATGATAAGAGATTGGTCGGACATGGTACGGCATATCTATGCAGCTCGCCTGTGCCGGCCAACGTATCGTTGCGGGCACCTATCATGAGGATCAAACGTGAACACCAGAGGCCCGGAGTGCTGAAGGCGTCAATGCATCCCTGTCTCCAACTGCCATTTCAACCTTGCAAACCTACCTCTACAGCCTTCCCTGGCTTTTCTCCGCTGGATGTGTGCCCTGAGCGTCGGCCGATGGCGGTGGTATATCTACAAGGGATCTGCTTGAATACAATTTTGATTTCCTCGACATATTCTCCCTTATCTTAATCGTTATGTCGCTTGATACCGTTCGATAAAACCCAATAGTCATGAGTCCAAGCAATCAGTCTGAGCTGCTGAGGCTCGCAAAGGAGATCAACCAGGTCACAGAATCACTTGTAGCTCACCTATCATCATCCAACATCCCCGAACCCAGCTTCGCACCCTTGTCTACAGAAATTCCCTTGACACCCATGTATAAGTCTCTTCGAGCAAAACTCAACGACGCAGCTTCAGATCTATTGTTGCTTGTCAACGGCCCAAGCATAGAGGCCTGCACCTTTATTTGTTCTCACGCCGACCTTGGAGCCTACCAATTTGCATTCACTAACGATCTATTCGGCAAAATCCCACAAGAGGGCACGGTTTCTCTGTCCGAGCTCGCTAAACAGATAAATGTCGATGAGGAGCCACTCGGAAGAATATTGCGATTGCTGTGCACGAAGCGCTTATTCCGGGAGCCCGAGGAAGGCCATTTCGGTCACACCAACCTCACGGTTCCCTTCGCTCAAGACCCGGACATCAAATCAGTGGGAGATTACCAGCTAGACGAGGTGATAAAATCGTCAACTACACTATCCGCGAGCTTCAAAAATGGGACTCACAGTGCTTTTGAGGAAAGACATGGAAAGTCATTCTACGAATACTACGTCGACAAACCGAAACTCGGAGCGCGTTTCGCATCTGCCATGGAAGGGTTTACCAAGTGTGAGCGCATCATCGCAAAAATTACGACTGGAGTAAATGTTAAGCTTGTAAAATAGTGCACTGGCAAAATGCCGAACTTCAAAATGCATTTCCATGGCACGAGTTGAAAGACAGGCCGGTTGTCGATATCGGCGGGGGTAATGGACATGCAACCATTGCATTGGCGAGGGTATGTACATACACCGGGATTGCATCCGCATTCAACTGATCTAGAGCGAGAAATTTCCAAACCTGAAAGTCATCGTGCAGGATAATAGTCGTGCGATGCTTCAACAAGCCCATCAACAAGATCTGTCCGATATCGCAGACCGTATCACATTCTCCGAATACGACTTCTTCACCCCACAACCCATCAACAATGCAGGTGTCTACCTTCTGAGGCAAATAATCCACAATTGGAGTGATGAGAAGTGCGTTGAAATTCTCCGTGCAACTGTACCCGCTCTTGAGAAATGCCCACCAGGGACACCATTGTTGATTAACAACCCCGTGATTCCGGACCCCGGGTCTATTTCAAGATATGAGGAGCATATGTTGCGACAGGTGGATATGCTTATGATGATTCTGGTTGCATCGAAACAACGTACTCTGGATGAGCATCTGCACTTGCTTAAGAAAGCGGATACAAGATTTGAGGTATTACCTTCTCTCAAACATAAAGCACCGAGAATCTAACTGATGCAATTATTCCAGATTGTAAAAATGCATGCTGGACCAATTGCTTTGATCGAGGTTCACCTGAAGAAATAACAATAACCGAACACCTGAGGGACCTTTTACGGAGGAAACCGGTTCTAGGTGCATTGTGCATTCGTTGTGGTGCGCTACTCACAACGCGTCGTTCGGACTTTCCCGCGATTTCCTCACTTTTGGATAGTGATATAATCTTTGACATGGTCCTCGACCATAAGATGTGCTCGTCAGCCCTATAGATATATTCCATGGCGTGATTGGATACTAGGTATGTCAGCAGTATAAAAGAGTTGATGTTGTTCTGTTTCACTGGTGATTCTACTGTATGCAGATACGCACACTAATAGAGATTCTTTTGTTGGGTCATATTATGTGTTCATGGTAAGAGAGGCCGACCGTGCTATCAGTAAACACAATGAATTTACTGTTTTTCGTTCTTACCATCCACCACCTGTACCCTCCCCCGTCCTACCTCCTACAATGTGCTACCGACGAGCGTCTCCAACACTCCTCTTGTGACGCACAATGTCTTTGTTACCAACACTATCTCGCTTAAGATGAGCTTTTCTTCCACAAAGTTGAAAGAAATTGCGACCTGCATAATGTTACGGACAGCAGATATTTCACAGCACGATTCAGGACGAGGCTCACACAGAACAACGACTCACTCTATAGGTGGGGAATCGTCTTCATCAGATTCCCCGATAGGGTTGCGATCTTGGACCATACCCACAAATTAATTGGATTGAGACCACTACTAAAAGAGCGTTTCTCAAGGAACACAAGGAAGCCCGGTTCGCTACTAACCCCTAAAGGAAATGGACGCAATAGCTATACCCCTAATGACCATAGTGCAAAGTGCAGAGGGCCTCCCCCATCAGATGATGTGGCTTCGGACTGACATCCACAGGCGGAAAATTGCCGACCCCAGCAACCTTCTCAAACACCAAAACAAGATCAGAACCACCGAACTCAAACCAAGAGATCGGTCCACCCTTCTCGACATACTGACCAGGCTTGCACGAATCCTCCAAGTTCACCGATGACACTTGGGCCATCCCCATAGGCAAAACAGCTACCAAACCAACTTTCGGATCCTCAGTATCAATCACAATACAACCACGTTGCTGGATGAATTGATACCCAGCTGTATCCGGAGCATCGGGCTCACCCTTGAAATTCGGATGCGGAACGTACCCCCGATGAGGCACGAGCGTCTTTCCACCACTTGGTGAATCCTTCTTGACCACCTGCAAATACGCGCATCCCTCGACGAGAAACGCTTCTAGAATCTTTCCAGCAACGGGGGCATGTTGTCTGTGGTAATCGAACGTGTTGAGGAAGACATGTGCCCATGTGCCTTCCTTGAAGCGATCGACGTGTGCAGACCCGGCGAGTAAAGCCGCGAGCGGCCATTTGATGGTCTTGACATTGACATCTCGAACGCTCAAGTCTGGGATCTCGACGTTGAGGTCTTTGTCAATTGGCCAACAGCCGTCGAAGGTTGAGTCCGCCGGGAACACAACGGTCGAGGCATTCTTGTCAATGGGTCGCACATCTTTATCCGTCCTCAGATATCGACAGAACATTTCGTTGAAGTTTTTAAATCCTCCTGTAGGTGAGGATGGGTCTGGGATCTTGTAGTCCAGTCTTGGTGTCCCCATGTTGTAGCCCTTTGCAAGTGTAAACGTCTTGTAGCTCTCCGCTGTCAGGGACTCTGGAGTGCTGAGCCATGAACCCACGCGCTTTGCATACCCGACGATCCAGTCGGACAGTGGGAGCATGACGGGCATAACCCCGGAGATTGAAGTGATCTGGATTGGGGTCTGCAGGTCTGAGATCGCTGGTCGATCGAAAATGAAGTAGAAGACAGTCAACACCTTATAGATGAACGAACCGTCCTGCTCTTCAGATGGGATCCAGCTAGTCAGAAGGTAGTTGGCATAATACAAAAAGTCGCTCGCGGTTTTGATGTCCCACTTGAAGAGCTCGTCGATGCCTTGGTTGAGACCATCTTTGATGGCTGCTTCCAAGGAGCGATCTCCTGTATCGTACCGACCAAGTTTGACAAGATGGTTCTTGAGGTAGTTTACATATGGATCCAAAGGCCCAGATTTTGGGAAGGGCAGTGGAGGGACGGGACTTTGCGCAGTGTTGTTGGTCATTTTGTTTCAAAAGATGGATGAAGAAAGGTTTTGGATTGAGACGTTCTACCGTCAACTGGCGTGATTTAAATACTCGTTGAGATGATCGAGCTCGTTCCTAATGGTCGACTGATCTATACTCTGTGGCAAGCTGATTGACTGTGACACTTTGGTGCTATAGATTTTCAGCTAGCCAAGCAGCAAGTTTTCCAGCTGAAATGCACACAGGGTAACACCAGATTGCAAACTCCACCCCCACATTTCAACGATCATCGCGAATTGCACAATTGCACCACACACCACATTCCAGGACTGTGAACGTTTTAGTCGGACATAATCGTCTGCAGTGTAAGAGTCTATATTGGACTTGCCTATACGGTGCGATGGTGGCGCTTGGTGCACGGCTGTCCCCGCCGTTAATGCACAGCTGGTGCGAGAAAACTTTATGCAGGTTTGTTGATCGTTGAGCAAGTTTCAATACAGATGATCGAGCGGATCTGACGGGCCGATGAAGGCGAGTCCAACCAAACACGACTTTGTTCAAGATGTGTGACACAGACTGCGGAGGTGCCACGACAAGAGGAATGTTGTGTAAAACTTTAAACCTCCACGCGCACAGTCCCGCATAGTCCTAAAGTAAGTAGACCTACCAGACCTCAGCGAGGGTGACTGAAAGTGTTACCTGGTAACAAGCTCTCAGCTACGCTGCGAAACCCACCACGTCATTTGTGTGATGATTGGGTTGCATTTGGGCTATCGAAGTGACTGCAATACTGCCATGTGAAAAGAAAATCCCCCACACCAAGAACTTTGATCGCCTAACTCGTCGTCTTACAGACGACATTGAATAGACCCGAGTTCTGTTTGACATGGGACCTAGGATGATGGTGCATTGGTGGTACTACGGCACGAGCTGAACTTACCCCCATCCATAATCCGGAATGTTAATGGAGTGATAGTCACCTGCTTCTTCATTCAGATTTCACATGAAGCAATGAAGACAAATTATAGTGCTTGGTTGTATGGCCCAAAAGTGCAGATCTATTTTAAGCAGTCTTGAAATCACTGCTCTATCCTGCCATCAACACACTTGGCTGCTGGTTAGCGTAGAGCGAGCGCATACACTTCCGCACTTCCATTGCCCCTGGTTTTGACTAGACGATTTAATCACCTCATCAATACGTTCCGATATCGCCAAACAAAGCTCCTCTTGTAACGGCAAGCACACGACTTGCAACGCAAGGGGAGCATTCCCGAACCTCTCTGGTCCAGTATCTGTAATGTCCGTCAGAATCCCTTCAAACAAATGCCCTTTCAGATTGCTATACTCACACAAATCTTTCATCTCTCTATCCCCACGATCATATGGAAAGTCCGAGAAGAAAGGATAAGGCTCTTGCTTGTACCAATCGTCGGTCGCAACATCCTTTTCGGGATCTACCTTTCCGTGAGGGATAATGCAATTCGGGTAATCTAGCAGGTTATACACCGCAGATAATGCAGAAGTACTGTTCATATTAAGACTTCGAGAATATTTTCAGGTTCTGGGGGACTTACATGTATTCACCATGAGGAGGCGCTGGATGAGGAGACGGCGCTGTGATGACAGCATCTAGGTTCAGGCTCTGCCAGGCTTCCAGATATTCTTCACGTATCGTTTTCCTCGCTCTATGATTTTGCCAGATTTCCAACGGGGTTGAAGGCTTTTCAGACCATCCTGTACATACTCTTGGAATTAGAGGTTCACCAGATTTCTCTAGTTCTTCGCGGAGATGAATACCACCTTCTTGCGTATAGATTCGGAAGATTATCTCTGAAGCCCAACGATGTAATCGCGCCCAGTTCAACTCAATGACCTCGTGGCCCGCTTTCCGCAGTTTTTCGGCGGCCTCGCGAAGACATCTCATCACTGGTGGCGAAAGGTGGACTATGCCATCATCTAACAACAACCCTATCTTGAGCCGTTTGGGAGCCTGTATCTGATCGCTATAGGGCATGGGAACGATGCTTGGGTCCTTCAGCCAGGGATTTGTATCGAGCACGGCTTTCATCCAGATTCGAATACTACTCAAATCGGTTGTGAGAGGTCCAAAGCAACCTGCATTGCTGTCGGAATATCCTACGCCACTACAACCTCCCGGAAATCTGGCTGAAGATGGCTTCAGAGTGTATATTCCGTTCCATGCTGCTGGGATACGAAGCGACCCCCCTCCGTCGGTTCCAATACCTAATGGTGATCCACGAAATGCCACGAGTGCGCCCTCACCTGTGGGAAGTCAGAGACTAACAACAGGAATCAACGCTGCGATCATGGGTTTTCTGTGCATCGTTTGCAGATTAGAGTTGAAGATTTGTGCGTACTAACCTCCCGATGAACCTCCAGCACTTAGAAACCGATTCCAAGGATTAAGAACCGTACCAAAGATATTGTTCGTCGATTCTACAAGAAGACATGCTTGAGAAAGATTTGTCTTGATGAAAGGGATCGCTCCCAAAGCTTTCATCGATGCGACGAGGAGTCCGTCCTCTGTAGGGATATCGTCTAGTCTGGAGACGAGCCCGCATGTCGTGGGGCGCCCGGCGACGTCGAAAATGTCCTTGACGGAAAAGGGAAGTCCATGAAGTGGTCCAACTGGAACACCCAAATTAGCGAGTATTTTGTCGTATTCTCGAGCTTTGTCAATTGCTTCATCGAACATGATGTCCGTCGCGATATTCAGGCATTGTTGTGCGACTGCTGCTCGCTTGCAGAACGCCGTTGTCACATTCTCCGAAGACCATTTGCCGCCGTGTATCTGCTCCAAGATACACTGAACGGATGCATTGGTTATCTCAAGCTCATGAGCTGTGAGGATTCCACATGATGAAGCAATATTCTGTACTCCGGGGTCTTGAACAGTAGCGGGCGGGACCGAGACACGCCAGGCCTGGGGTATTTTAGCTTCGATCAGCGCCCGGCGTTCGGCCGCTTTCTCCCTCCATTGCATCTTGTTTCAATCTTCTTAATTCCTCTTGTCTTCAACTCTTGTATCTCTTTGCTGGTTTTCTCTTGCTCAATCACTGATCACCTAACTTTGAATCGCCGAGGAACTTGCATATCAAGAGACTGTTCCTTGAACTTTCCCCCGCGTGTCGATTTCCGGAGGCTCGATTACACAATGGATTCGCCCGCGGCGAACGCGAGCCCCTCAAATCTGCCATCGCGTCCATATCGTTCCAAGGCAATCAAGCCGTATGTAGATCTATTAGTAATTGAACGGTCACATGGATTAAACTTCTAAGCAGATGCGACGCTTGTCGAAGAAGACGCACGGCATGCAGTATGTGTCATCCGTGATCAATGAGTGCTACTGCTAACCACCCAAATCACAGTCCGAAAGGAGGGAGAAACAAGCTGCTCTCTATGCACCCACCGAAACACACACTGCACATTCTTGACCAATCCGAAAGAACGCAATTCGCCCAGACGCGCATCTCGTCGCCAACGTCATACTCAAGAGCCTGCGCAGTCGCCCCACGCTACTCAAAACAGCACTGAAGATGATATTTCCCCTGATGGTGCCAGAAACGCCGCAGGACACGGCCAGATGCATATGGATGATGAATGGGGCTTTCCCATGGCGTTTCCCGGCCCCGATCTATCCTTTCCAATGGACGACATCGACCTGAGTTTCCTGGAACGAATCGATCCCAACTACCTCATCACGGAAAAGCAACTACACTGTGATCCTGAAGAATGGTTCAATTCAAGCACCATGGTCCACGATCGAACGTGTGTCTATTCCGGTCTCAGCAGTGATCAGAGCCCCGATCTACTTCGACATTTCGTCTACGACCAAATGGGCTGTTTCGGGAATGAGAACAAGTTGTTAATCTGGAAGGTAGCGGCTCGGAGAGATCCTGCGTACTTTACCATATTTCCGAATCACCTGCTCGATGTTCATGCGTCTGTATATGCGTATGAAGTGTTGGATCCGCTCTTTGCACCGTTTCAGGATGAGCTGGTGAATCTTTTCTTTACGTGGGCCAATCCATCTTACCCCATCCTCGGACCAAAGGATTTATTTGAGAAGAAGAGAGCGGAGGGTTCGCTTCCGGCTTCTCTGTTGGCGATGGTTTTCCTTCACGGCTCCTACTTCTGGCATCTCTCTTCGCAGCGGGATCGTGCCTTGCCCGACAAGGGTGCTGTTCTCCCCTACGTGTTTTCTTGCATAGCATTCGAGTCTAGAACGCCTAGCCTAGCTGTGATTCAAGCTGCACTCTTGTACATGCAGCTCCCCGCGCTTTTCAACCGCGCGCCAAACCAGCCAGGGATTTGGGCCATGACCTCTATGGTTCTTGGAATGGCGCAGGACATTGGTTTACACATGGAACCATCAAATTGGGACATTGTTCCTGAGGAGCGCAAACTCCGCCGTATATTGTGGTGGACAATTTTCATTCACGATAAGAACATGTGTCACTGGTTGGGGAGGCCGTCCCATATCCATTGGAACGACTGGAATGTCGAACCTTTGCACCTTGCAGACTTTGCTGACGAGGATGGCCGTGTTGAAGTTGATTCAATATCTTGGGCAAATTCCTTCATTGCGATGGCCGATCTCTCCCTCATTCTCTCTGACCTTCTCGAAGAACTTTATAGCGTGCGCACGAATTTCAAATCCATGGGCGGCGCTCCTACCCTCGAAAAAGGCTCTAGGATAAAAGAGAGATTGAAATCCTGGAAAGAGAATCACGGGGTTGGCTTTGGATCGAAGGCGCTGCCATGCCATTACACCGTTCACTTAGCAGCTCTCGCTGTCGAGCTATCCACCCAGCGCGCTCTCCTAGGCTCCAGCAACGCATTTCAACACCAAGGCAACACCATCACGAACGAAGTCCTAAAGACAATAACACAACAACTCTTCCCGATTCTCGACACCCTAATCTACCGTCCAGTAACAGGCCTATGGCTAAACTACAACAAAGGCCACCTATCTCTAATCGGAGGCATCCTCCTTTCCCTAATCCTCTCAAGCATCAACGACGCCGCGCTAAACGAGAGAAGAGCAGTCTTACTCAACTTCCGTCTCCGACTCCAACAACTCGTCAACGAGCACAACGCTTCGAAGAGTTTTGAGTTTGCGCGTTTGCCCCTGAGAAGGGTGAATCTTATCATTGAACAGCTTTTTAGTAATTATAAGGATGATGCAGGACATACGCCGCTGTCGATACAAGGATCCCCAGAAGATGCCGAGCAGAATCTTTGGATGAGCTATAGAATTGCACATCCATGATGTATTATGATATATTCAGTCAAATATACACGTTCAAAAACGCAACACATTCAATGCCTACAACGAACAATAGCGTGAAAGTCATCCTAATTAGGCCCTCAGGCGCATTTGCATGTGTATCTCCAAGTCCAATTTCAAACCACATAAACACGCATTCCCCTACACCAGCCCAAGCTTCCTATTAGCAAGCCTCCTAACCTCCCTCTGCCCCTCCGTAATCCCCTCCTCCTCCTCATCAAACCTCCTATACCCCAACGCCTGCAACCCCCTCTCACACAAGACATTCTCCATCTTAGCCCCATGATCCACATGACTGGTCTCCCTCTCCATCAAACTCGAATACCCGCTGAAATCCCTCGGAACAGCCGCAGGACCCTCAAACGCCTCGCGCACCGATAAAAGAGAGTCGATATTATACGGCGTCAGGGGATTACACGCGTTAAAAACCACACTCGAGTTCCTTGTCCCCGGATGCAATTTGTCGACTTCATGGAGTAAATCGCAATGCCAGAAGACATAATCACCAGGTCTAACAGGCGGGATACCAATCATAGCTTTCTCGATAGCGAGATGAGGATGGAATTCCGCCGTTGGTTTAAACTGCGTATTCCCCGGTTCCGCGCCGGGGAACGTGGGTTGCGAGTCGTCGAATTTGCCTGTGTAGAAGAGCGGTTGTAACATCATGTAAGCGACGGAGGCTTTTAGGTTTGGCAAAAGGCGCAGTGTGCCTTCGCCTGTGTTGCTGTGGGAGAGGGATATCCAGCCTTGTAAGGAGCGCCAACAGCTACATGAGTCGCCGACGTGGTATAAGTCTGATTGTGCGGAGATTCTTTTGTCGGCTACCCAGCCGTCCCAGTTTTGCCAGTTGCCTTCGAAGATGGCGGAGTAATTTGTGCGATTTGTGGGGTCTTCCCATCGTTCGATGGCGCCGCTGTCGAGGTGCGCTGGGAGTGTGTATTCGGGTTCTTTGGATGGGAAGCGGATGCGGAATCTATCCGGGTAGACGACCTGACTGTTAAAGTCTATGGGGGTAGTAGGGTCGTTTACTCTCCAGAGTTGGCTTACGCAGTCCATCGCCTGCAGTACGCGAGGGTGGCTTCGGATCTGGACTTGAGAAGGTGTCCACCATAGATTCCAGTTCTGTGGCTTGTGACTGGGATAACCACCCACTTCTGGATGACGATGTGTGTAATCGGTCAAATCTTGCTCCCATTTGGTTGCCTGCTCTTCAGGTACCACGTTTCGCAGGATCACGCAACCGCGATCGCGAACAAGGTCTGCGAAAGCTTCAGGTAGTTTTCCACCTAGAGCATTATTTAGTATTCAATAAATAGATGTAAGAGAGCCGGTGTGCATACCATTCTTTTCCACTTCACTCATATCAATCTCGGGAACCATTGACGATCCATGACTCGCGATGAAGTCGGTCTCGGTTTCGAGGACCTTACATAGACGCTCATATGATTCTATGACAGCTTGCTTGTGCTCTGGTTTAATTAAGGATCTTTTAAGAACGGTAAATCTTTGGTCTAGCAAAGGTGCTCTATGGAACTTATTAATCCATTCCCGTAGTCTTTAAACGAAGGAAAGCGGAACTAACTTTGCTTTTGGTTGTTCGAGGACTTGGATTTGCGCGACGGATGGCATGTTTACAGTGAGTAAGAACAACTTGATTCTAAGGGTGCAACACTTTTTGATTATTCCAAAGCGCAACTTTGCATACTCTGCGACTCTTATCTTTTATCAACGGCAGGGTGATTCCAAGTGGAGACAGTTTCGAATGATCATCCTGCCCATCCCAGAATCCTCAACCAAATATCCGCCGCGGGCGACCATATTGTGGGGTTGGCCGCGGGCCAAAAGTTGAACGCGGGCGGATTTGAGATGGCCGCAGGCGGACGGCTTGACACTGCAGACCAGGATAGGAGGCCGATCACCTAGTGCGATGACTACCTCGGCCAATCGCCTGTAAGTGATAGACTTTACGCTTCAGAAAACTCATGATTCGTCTAGTGGCTTTTTCTCCGCATTGTTCATCCCCGGGATAAGGGCCTATCCTTATCAGGTTGGGGATCGTGAGGACATAAAATGCTACTGCTCCCGCAATTTTCTGCATCTCCGTCTGTTAAAAATTGCTCAAGGATTTCCTGGACTGCTCTGCTTGTTGAGTGGGATTTCAAACGTCACGATGGTGTTTGCTAAGATTAAGACGATGGATATCGTCACTGAGATGACGAAGCCATTGTTGCTCATTAGCTCATATGCTGCGGTATGTGCATCGGATATTGTAGTCTGAAAACTTACTGAGTTTTGATTCTAGCTCGGTGGCATGGCATTCGGCATTGGTATGCTTCAGTCTCAGACATAACAGTAAAGAGCTCACAAAACTAAAGACAACAACTACTGGTCGGGCCTCCTTGGCCTTCCCAAATTCAATGAAGACTTCGGCGTTTGGGACCCGAGGAAAGAGACATGGTCACTGCCATCTAGCTGGGTATCGTGAGTCAATCGCCCAACGAAGGCTATTGCCTTATCACTGACTTTATCTCAGGGCCGGCACCGGACCCCCTAACGCAGGAATGGCATTCGGATGCCTAGCATCTGGTTTCGTCGGTTCCAGAATTGGTCGAATCCGAACGTTTCAGCTTGCAGCGCTGATATCGGTTATTGGTGTTCTCATCCAAGCCACAGCTTTTACATCGTATTGGCAGCTTATTGTTGGTCGCATTGTCAATTGTTTTGCCCTTGGTATTATTGCGAATACTGTGCCTGCGTACTCAGCTGAATGCGCGCCAGCGAAGATTCGGGGGACGGTAAGCTTTCACTACAATACAAGGTTTGATAGGAAAAATGCTGACATCGATAGCTTGTCAATGTGTATCAATTCTCACTTCTGTTTGGGGGAGTCTTGGTGAATGTCGCAAATTGGGGCATGAGGAATCGGTAAGTTTCAATCTTCGTGCTTACAGTATTCGGTTTATACCGAGATCTAATACATCCTCAAGACATGATCAGTGGGGCTATAGAATGGTCATCATTCTCCAGTTCATAGTCCCAATAGTTTTAGGAGCCTTCAGCTTCGTTGTTCCCGAATCACCGCGCTGGCTCATTGGCAAAGGTCGAGATAGCGAGGCGATCAAGGTCCTCGGCTGGCTCCGACGTGGAACGCCAGAGCATCTCATTGAACAGGAGGGCCAACTGCTGAGCGCTGCCGAAGAAGAGAATAGGAAGCACTTTAAATCTAATTCATGGAAGGCTTGTTTTCAGTATGTCGCACAAAGTCTCATGCTAGATCAAAACTAATTATGCTAGGGGAACAAACCTTCGACGAACTCTTATCGTGACGGGAGTGCAATGCCTACAGCAAGCCCAGGGCAACGCATTCACTCAATCATACGCCGTCTTATTCTTGCAGACAATCGGCGTAGCAGACCCGTACAAAAACCAGATCTTGCTTGTCACGACAAACTGCGTCTCCACTATCTTCGTTTTCTATCTGGCGGATCGGATTGGTCGGCGTTGGCCGATGATTATATCCGCTTTCATAATGGCCGCTTTGATGTACATCATCGCAGGGATCACTGGGAGCGATTTAATCAATGATAAAGCCGCAATGAAGGGTGCTCTGGGGATGCTATTCATTTGGCAATTTTTCCTTGCCAGTGCATGGAGTAGTGGGTAAGTCATTCGCTCATTTTCGCCTCATGCACTATTTTTTTCACGATGAAGAGCACCTCTGATCTTCCCCTTAGTGTTTGGATTGTAACCGCCGAAACCCCCACTCTCCAACTCCGCGAGAAAACCATAATGACCGGAACATTCACCGGATTCTGCGTTTCCATCTTAGTGTCCTTCGTCAATCCCTTCATGCAAGACGAAGGATATGGCGGACTCAAAGGTCGCGTCGGCTTTGTTTACGGTTCATTCTCTATTCTCGCTGCTGTTTGGTCGATTTTCATGCTTCCAGAGACGAAAGCGAGGAGTTTGGAAGAATTGGATGAGTTGTTCGATAAAAAGGTTAGCACTTGGAAGTTTGCGACTTATCGTACTACTGGTTTCGGCGCGATGATTGAGGGTCAAGGTGCGCCGGTTGGAAAAGATATAGATGATGAGGAGAGCGCAGTTAATGTTAAAGGTGCACAGGTGAATACGAGATCGGAAGCATAGATGATTCCGCATAGAACAGTCTTGTACTCAAGATCAAAGCAACACGATTGCGGATAGAGAGAGTTTCAATTACTTGGATGGTGCACTTCTCAAATGCACGCGCACTACTTATCTTCGTTCCATGGACTTCAAATGGCTGAGTTGTGGAACTTCAAACCTAATTCACTTCTGCTCTTCCAGCCCATACTCGGTTTCAAGCTCAGTCCTCAGCTTAATCTCCTTCTCCAAAAAGGTGAGCAAAAATGCAAGCCCCCCAAAACCAGCACCGACCGCCCAAACAACTTTCAAAGAATCCGAATAAAGCGTTGATATTGCTGTCCGAAGCTCTTCCGAAGTCGCTGCACTGCGCAATTGGGGTCCTATCTCGTAGGCTTTGCCATCGCTAAGCGCTTCCCGGATCGTCACATTGGATATAGTATGTAACAGCCTGCTCACACGATTATTGAAGATGGCTGCCGGGATAGCCACACCCCAAATATTGCCAAAGCTTCGAATGAACGCCCAACTCGAAGTTGCCACCGCTTGGTCATTTTCAGGGTGCGCAGCTTGGAATGCTGGTAGGAGTGTATTCAAGATCATTCCAGAGCCCAAGGCTGCAATGACTTGGAAGATGATCCATTCAGCCATTGGGGTAGTGCGGTCAAATCGTGCGAAGAGACCAACTCCAAGGGCAGTGATTGCGAATCCGAATTGGTGTAATAATCGATATTTGCCGAACTTCGTAAGGATGATGACCGCGACGACGGCGCCTGGGACTGCCACAAGAACGATAGGAAGCATCTGAACTCCTGTTCTTGCAGGAGAAGAACCCAGGACGGCTTGGAAATATACGGGAAGGAAGAACATGACCCAGTATAACAGCATAGAGTTGATGGAGGTGTTGAGATATATTATTGCCGAAGTCCTGTTGTTGAAAAGCCTTAAAGGAATGACGGGTTCTCCCCAGAGTCGAAAGGCTTGCGTGACAGGCAAGAGGAAGAATAAGCCGGAGCATCCAAGTATCAATGGCACTAGTATACGCCAGCTCGACCATGAATAAGGAGACTCGGCATACGTCAAAGCGCAAAGAAGCGATACAGTGGACAATATGATGACGAAGTTTCCAACGACATCGACTTTCTTCAGAGCTTCTCGCGCGGTAGTCGGTTTAGACTTCACCCGGAGGAACAAGAAGAGAAGGATGGTCGCTACAACTCCAAAAGGGAGAGTGATGAAGAACACCCAACGCCACGTAGTTTTCTGTACGATAATGCCTCCTATAAAAGGTCCCAGGGATGTTCCAATTGAATAGACCGCGAGGATAATAGCGATGAAGTTACCGCGTTCGCGAAGAGGCACGAGATCGGACACGATGATATCGGAAATCATGTTGATACCGCCACTACCGATTCCTTGAATCGCTCGCCCTGCAATCAAAGCACCGCCATTGTTGGCAGCACCGCAAATCGCGCTTCCGATAGTGAATATCGCAACAATGGAGATAGCGAGCCATTTGCGACCAAAGATGTCCGCGATTTGCCCCAGTAGAGGTTGTATCGCTGCACTGTCAGATGATAGTAAGCATCTAGTAACACAACACTCGCAGTTGCCCACCTTGTTAAGAAGAACACATTCGTAATCCATATATAGTTATTTCCTATGCTCAACTTTTCAACAATTGTAGGCAATGACGTCGCAACAACTGTATTCTCAAGGGCAGCCAATAGACTGGTGATGCATAATGCAGCAATTATCGCCCAAAATGTAAAACCTCGAGTTTGCTTCTCTGGACTATCAGGTTGTATTTCCTTTTCTGATTTGGTTGGCTGGGCATTCTGCGTAGCATGTGCAACGGCGGCGACACTTTCGTCTGTCATGTTGACTCTGATTGTAGAAATGAAGATATACAGCGAAAATACTTTACAGGTTTCAATTTGCAATGCTTCATATCTGCCCTTTAAGTCTCCGTTCATCGTAGCATAAAAGATCATTTGGGCGTTTTGTCCGATAGCATTAGTCCGGGGTCTTTCGCTTGTATTCCACGTCAGCTATGTCTGCCTGGCTGGCGTACAGGCTCGCAAAGGTTTGCCAGAAAAAAAAGGGATGCTCGAAAAGCGTCTCGTGCGAGAGACAAAGCATCGGTTAAACTTACTGCCCCGGTAGAATGAACCTATGGGATAGGTATCATTTAGATGAGCTTGTCACATGATGTTATTCAATATCTCGAATCGATTAAGCAAATAACTTCGCGCGCACAAAACTCGCATTTGCCCAGGTCATTGCGTAAGTTGCCTCGGCCGAGGTTCTAGTCTCGCTGCGCATTTCGAGGTCAATGGATCTTCCTTCAAAAACTCCTAGGGCCACATTGAACTACAAGAATTAATGGAAGGGTGGTTATTTTCGGTATTCTACATTAGCCTGTCAACGATATTTGATGAGTTTATTTCTTCACTCCTCTCATTGATCCTCTTGCTATGCGATAAAAAAATCTACTCTGGTGAACATGGCTGTTAGATTTGAGTTCGTTTAAGCCTCACGTTGTATTTACTGGCCTACCTCGCTGTAACGGGGAATCTGAATGTGAATATTGTGGCTGATTCCTAATACGACTATAGACAACTTCGGCGGCTTTCTCACTCGCTTGACCCCCGCATCCACGAACCATATGCTGCGCCACATCGCTCTTGACCTCGAATCTGACCGCTCTCCCCACCACCGTCTTTCGGAGGCCGATGAATATCGAAGTACGTTTGCGGCCAATGTTTCCAAATATGACATGGTCACATAAACCCCGAATCCCCATTCTTGTATGGTGTTTATGGGTCTTTCCTTTCACTGTCTGGGACACTCTGTATCTCGTGTTACGGCCCCACAGTCTTCCCGGCGGCAAATGGAACCATCCATACTTTGGCTATACGTTCAACAAATGGGCATCTGTTGATCGAATCTATGGACACAAGGGATGGGAAGAAAGTGATGGATGGGTTCTTGCTCAGAGCGCCATGAATATGCTCGAAGCTATCCTTTGCGTCATATACGTGTGGATCGCTTGGGGAAAGGGAAAGGGTAATTTGTGGTCGAAGGAAGTCATAGGGCGGGTCGGTGGGATAGCTTGCTTGGTTGCGTTCGGAGCGGGTGCCGTTACGTGGGTTAAGAGTGCTATGTATTGTGGGTGCTCTTTTCTTAATATTTGTGAACTTATCAGAGCTAACGACGAAGTCCTCCGCGAGCCTTTCGGGAACTTCAAATACACCGGCCATAATGAGTGGAGGTCCTTCCTCATCACATGGGTTGGCATGAAGTAATCTCTTAGATGCCAACACGCACAATATAGCAAGCTGACTTCATGTATGATAGCGCTGTGTATTTCGCCTTCTCCACGTACATGATAGTCACTTCTGCAAACAACATTTTGGACGCAATTGGAGAAGAGAATGATATGGAAAAAAAGGTCAGATAGGTCTACATTGACGGGTGAAATTGAGATCTGAAAATGTTTGCCTCACGTCTATAGGGGAAGGCTAGTCGAACACTAATCAACGGTTAAGGGCCACGAATTCTCATGTTGCACTCTATTTTGATAGACCAAACGAAGGATCAGCATTAGATCTGAAGAGGATGCATTAGACATTTTCCAAAAGAAAATGGGTCGTAGAGAATCCTTTATAGAAAAGTTCTGGATTTCAATCCTATGGAGCAACCCTCGTACCCAGAAATACCCATGAACGAGATGGATTACAACAAAAGACTACTGATATCTCCGCGGACGAAACTGGACACTTGGGCCCCTATGCATACTGACAAACCTATCCAACGTATCCAATTCCTTTTTTGATTCATTGTCACCCTCTACCCATTCAATTCTCACGCCTAGGCTAGAGCCAACCTCTTTGCGCATATCATAGAGCCACAAGGTTCGTGCAACGATCAAAGATATTTCCTGATATGCGAGGTATTTACCGATGCAGGAGGTTCGGCCTATCCCAAAGGCAGTGAAAGCGGACAAGGCTGATGATTGTTGTGAGGCCTCATCACCATTAAGATCCTGGGTGTCCCCATGGACTTGATTTGCAATGTCTGACGATTTACCCGACAACCAGCGTTCCGGCTTGAACGTGAATGGGTCCGGAAAATATTTCTCATCGTTATGTAGAGCATAATGAGGTACGCCCAGGTCTGTCCCAGGAGGGAACCATTCTCCCTCAACGGTAAGACCCCCCGGCAAAACTTCTCTCATGAGTGTGGAACCCACGGGCGGAGTCATCCGCAAGGACTCTTCAATGCATGCGAACAGGTAATGGCACTCGTTAAGTTTATCCCCTATTCGTATGTCCTCGATACTTTGAAATTTCGTACGGATCTCTTCTACGACTTGAGAAAGGCTATGACGATAATGTAATAGATAAAAGAAGGTGGCTGTGGTTGCGGTAATGGTGGTATCAGAGCCCGCGATGATGAGCAATCCGGCTTCTGATACAAGCTGATCAGTTGAAAAGCCATCCCCGGTGTCGGGATCCTTTGCTTGGAGTAGCGCAGAAAAGAGGTCGTTGCAATTCTCCTGGGTGAATCGCCATTGAAAGATTGACGCGCTGACCGCGGTGAACCTCCCCACGCCCGCAATTAGTTTACGAAATAACATTTTGTCGAGCTTCAGCTTTAGTAATTCAGGCATATAGCCCACCTTCACTGATTAGAATCAATTGGAAGAAGAATGGAATTAGAGAGCTTACTAAGTGAATACCTGCAACACCTTCTGGAAGTGACGTTAGAAGATCTCGATTGTCTGGAGCTCGCTGAACGTTCCAGCTCTTGCTAAATGTAATATCGCCCATGATGTCTGAGACAAGATACCCAACCAACTTACTCAAATCGCGTGGTGAGCTCCACCCCCTAAAACCCTCGTCCACAAGGGATTCACAAAAGTACCGAATGTTCTTGAGTATCTGCTCCTCCATAGACTTGATGTTGGTAGGGTTAAGTGCGCGGACATTGATTCTTCGACGGAACGCATGCTCTTTTACATCTGGTGTGGTATTGGATGATGGTGTACCACCGAAGAAATGGGCGGTAGACGCGTAGACCGCCGAACGTTTCACGTTGGCATTCACACTGTAAATCTTTTTCAAGGCATCGCTTGACCTAATGGAGATTCGCCTTGGGCCAAATCGCACAATATTTCCTACAATCTGATTAATAACATTATCCCTCAGCCACGACTCCGGTATTACCATATTTCTGGTGTAGACGGTGGAAGTCTATATGCCGATCGCCTTTCACAATATGGTAGACGGAATACCAATCTGTGATTGCAGCCCACCATGGGCCGGGGTATTTGGCGAGAGGATGTATTGTAAGCCTGTAGAGAGCGAGCAGGTTTAACTGTGGTATAGTTAGACCAAATCTGCTATATGGAAGCTACTCAATGAGAGTCGCACCAAACTCAATGCGAACAATGGACACAAGAAAATCACGCTATTTAATGCCATATCTTTGGTACAAATCTGGAAAAACTTCCACAATACGCAAGAAAGACTTGTTAGGACAACTACAGACAGTGAAAGATGTGCCATTGTGAGAACTCTGAACATAGAACTGAAACCTTTTGGTTAGGATGGAAGATGTTTGAATGGTCCCCCAGAGGAATTACAAGAACACTATCTGGTTGCAGCTGACGGATGTGGTGAATTGTTGAACAGCGCGCCGCGCCGCGCGACTACATGCTCGGCATTACAAAACGAATCAAACGATGCGGAAGCATGTATTGGAGCATCTACGCCTCTATCGCGCATTGTTGGGTCATCTAGAAGAACAACACCCTCGATTCATTGGCGCAAATAGGCACGATGAGCCATTCTGGTACGCTTGGCTATTATATCCGTCGTCCTTCTTCTGCGTACGGCGTCGTGGAGTCCGCCGATTAATTGCAGCAGCATCGTTTTGTGCGAGATCATCCTCTTGAGGCGTAGATTACGCCGGACTTTGGTTGCGGCAAAGTGCATTCACGCTGCTACGTTATCCCATATGCCGGGGTCAGGCGCGCAATCGCCAGGTTATATGTGTTCTGTACGATTGCATGTCAAACACGCAAGCTGGCAGCCCGACATGGGTAACATACATGAAGGAAGGGACAGGAGCATTTCGTAACAAAACAATGATTATACCGGTCTGTAAACAATCGCGCATCTCATCCACCGTATTATTAGGGTTGAAATCGTAAAAGGCCGGAATTCGTAAATGTCGCCCTTGAAGCTATTCGAATCACCATTGTCGAAGCTCGCATACCATGTTTGGAGCCAATAGGAGCAAGAAAAATCCAAAAGTATATCATAGAAGTCCTCCAAGCAAGCCTAACCAGGTAACTCGGATGATACGACAACGCCAGATCTTTGAGATGTAAACACAAATCAATATGACTCCTACTAAGAATGGCTCAATTAGCAATGTGTTGTTCTAGTTTGCTCGGGTCATCGTTGTTAGCCTGATCTCGTTCGGTAATTCCGATGAGGCTGTCTTGTGACACCGGCGCTGCTACGGTGGGCGGATAACGCTGCCTAGTCTAGAGCATGACCTCATACGAACTATTATGATCTTACTACCATTGAGATGCCGTTTTTGGGTACCTGACATTTCTTCAACGGGTATGATTGTGATCATCGTAGTCATTACCTTAGCCTCTAGGTCTAATCATCCGTAGCAGCTACGAGAGCGCTATAGTCATTTGTAAAGGTCCGATTGACCCACCAACGTTATTCATCTTCTATGCAGTTATCGCTCTGTGGTAGCATTTTTGTATGAGGGCGAGACTTTTGAATTTAGAACAGCGTACAGAGACTGTGTCTTCGCAAGAGAAGATTAACATCGTACGAGTTGAAGAGCATAAGTCGCACTTAGAAATTTCAACACCAAACAATAGCTATATGCATGCTGGAATTATGTAATTTCAAAATGTCTTTACCTCTTTCTCACACCGCCCGTTGTCGCAATACCTTAAACTAGCTTCTTGAAGGGGCCTGATTTAGCATCTTACTCTTGGCCATCTTTTGCCTTATTCAAGAAGGTTTGCCTTGATCTCAGATAATCCGAGTGTTCGCCTTAATACCACTGCTTACCGAGATGTATATAGAGCTGCTGATTCCCCCGCGTCTTTTTGTGGGCAAACTTCAGGCCAAGCGTCGGATGAATGGATACAGCCTCATCGAGTAAAATAGTATTGGTGTCTATGCCTTGTCCTACCCACACCAAATTCACATGTCCGACGCTAGCTGCTGATTTTTTATAGGGGCATACGAGAACTTACATGGCTATGGAGACATTGCATTCTGTCCGATTGGATTATGGTGTTGTAAACGTGGGAACATGTGAGCATGCGCATAGTAGGTAGTCTTGGTTCTGCGGTAAATCTAAGAATTGTTCACGGAGGCAGATGAACTTACAAGCCGTATCTTTCTCAACTCTCTGTGAGACTAGTCCTGTACTTTCAACGCAAGCAAGACTCTATTGAAACTTATGGAGCAATGAGCTGTACTTGCCAGCTGAGAAGCTGCAACATCTGTTAAGACCCACAAATGTTCACATAGATTATATTTCCCTTTGTCAATGTTCAAATACAATATGTTCAAGTTCCTTCTTTTCTCAAATTAAAGATTGTACATCTCTTCATGAATTGATGAAGCCGCGCAAAATAAGCTGCGTCATCGATTCCGCTTTCGACAGATTTCCAGACGTGAATTCAAACACCGGCTAGTTAGTAATTCAACTTGGAACCCGTGTGACGGGTTCTGAGTCGAAATGAGCATAAACATAACCGTGATTAGAAATTGTAAAATACATTACAGGCAGTAAAATTTGGCGACAGAAAATGCGCAATGGAGTAGTCCGACCTTCCTTCTCCTGCAAGACACCGGCGTAAGCGACCGCTGAACCTTGCACTCAATTAGTCTGACGAGCAGGGCCGACTATCATAATCAACGTTATTCAATAAGGAGCGGTGTCAAAGGAGAAGAAGTGGGCTGCCCTCAGGCGTCTCTGAATAGGTGTATAAATATGACTTAGACCTCGTTAGTATGCCTTATTGCGATTTCAAAGGGTTGAGCCCAATTCACCGTTTAAGAACCTCATCTATTGATTATGATAATGGAGCGACTTCAATCTCTTGGCTACACACTCTGGCTTTTTACTCGAAGCGACTTCAAGACTGTTGTTTTCCCTCAAACCACCTTTGGCATTGTAGTTGCTCTGTCTGGTAGATTTACGGACACATCAGATCAGACGCTTACACAGGTGTTACGCCGCGTTCCCCTGGAAGTCATCTGGATCTGGATTATACTACTCCACGAAGTCGTTTCCAATCAACGGCAGCCTTTCTCCGTCCTCGAAGACAAGGTAAATAAGCCGTGGCGACCTATTCCGAGTGGCCAACGCTCCCCAAGCCAAGCCAGACAACTTCTCCTCCTACTAGTGCCCTGTGCATGCCTCTTCAGCCATCTTGTGGGAGCACAAGAAGAAGCAGTCGCTTCCATTATTCTCTCATATCTTTACAACGACCTCGACGGTGCAAATTCAAACTGGTGCATCCGCAATATTCTGAATGCATGTGGTCTGTCTGCCTTTGGTCTGGGTGCATCTGCCGTTATCGCTGGCACAGATAGCCGCCTTAACAAACCAGAGCTGTACAAGTGGACTGCTATACTAGCAGCAGCGATTACTACTACAGTGCAGATGCAGGATTTGCCAGACATGGATGGCGATAGAGCCCGAAAGAGGGACACCCTGGTGCTCACATATGGGGAGGATATCACGCGATGGTCAGTCGCAACAGGGGTTCTTTTTTGGTCGTTCTTTTGCCCATCATACTGGAAGGTCACACTATTTGGACATATTGCTCCCGTCGCTGTTGGAGCCACAATTGCCTGGCGTGTCGTCAGACTTCAAAGCGTACAAGCGGATGAGATGACATGGAGATGGTGGTGTTTATGGATGATGGTGTTATATCTACTTCCTTTGAGCGCTTAGGTCTTAGGATAATGCAGACAATTCCCCCAAATTCAGTACACGATATAGCACAACATCCTTACAATCACAATCTGGGAAGGTGTAATTGGATTATCAAATTGATCAACAGCAAACTGACTTGCTCGGCATTCCCTCTTCGGGTCGAACAAAAGTGCACATGTAACATCTCAACCCCTGTAATAAAACATATGAGAGCCAGCAATTGCGAGCGTAGAGTAATGGGTGAGCTCGGGAGAGAGTGTAGTTACGGACCGACCCGCGCGCCGCATTGCCCTGCGTTAGTACGTGTCTTGCGGATGGAACGGCATGGTTTGTATGACTGTGCCACAGCTTACGATAACCGTATCAACAACATTTCAAAGTTCGGATTCGACCCTTGGATATTTCATGTCTTTCGCCGATGATCAAGGGAACCTTCCGTTTGTTGATTGCAACACAGGTCTTCAATGCACTGCATACCGTCCCTTGGCTATGGCTGGAGTGCATGCCAGTCGAAAGTTTAACTTTAATTTTTAACCTTTCCTGCATGAACGCCACCTTCGCGCATACATGATGACGGAGCTGATTTCCTTTTTCGAGAATGGCATCAGACGACAACCTCACGAGCTGTAGGCATGATGTTAAGTCTATGAGCAGCCGAAAGCTCTTCATATGTTTCGAAGATAAGTAGCTTCCGCACATCAGGTTGTAGATCGTAAATAGTACTGCAAGCGGCAACTGACACATATCACCAGCGACAGCCAGCTACGCCAAAGCGACGAAGAACAGCTCTATTCCAGCACAGATGCCGTCTTTGGGATACCGCGCACAATGAGGGAAGGTCCAAATTGATTTCTTATGGAAGGTATCGAAGTCGGAATGGTTGTTTCTTTGGCGATATTATCTTGGGTAAACGTCTGTTATGAATCGATCAATGTTATGAACATGGGCACACCTAGTCGAGGTTCTAAATGTCAACTCGTACTATACCCTCGCCTGATTGTCTTGCATTACTTCCCTCAATGCCCGCTCAATTCTTTGAACCCCTTCAATCAACTGCTCTTCCTCCTCCCAAGCCCAGCATAGTCTCGCGCCTCTACACAGCAGATCGGTCGACGTATTGCTCCCCCGAACCGCCATAGTACCGGCCGCCAGGAATTTCAAGTTATGCTCTCTCATTGCAACAGCCGCAACATCATCGGCCAATACACCTTTGGGGAAAAGTAAATAAAGGAAGAACCCTCCAGCGAGCTCCTCGTTGAGATGATCGTCACCTACGCGATTGGACACACCCATATCTATCTCTACACCTAGTGGTACCAGGTACTGTTCTACCGCTTGGCGAAGCGAGGCGGCCCGTTTCCGGTACAGCGGTATGACTGTATCTCGCACATGGGCCTCCAAATCTCCAGTACGAAGCACATGCTCAATAAGTGTTGAAGAGAATTGAGCTGGAGCGCCACCTGATAACGTGGATCCGCTTTCTATCGGTCAGCAGACGTGTGCCACAAAAGATGAACCATTGCGGATACTCACATTTGATTTAGCTTTGTTATGAATTTCGGGGTTCCTTCAGCCCACCCGCACCGCATTCCAGGCCCCATGACCTTGGAGAAAGATCCGTTGCTGACGGAATTGCCCCATTCGGGATCACCCCCGGGCAAGGAATCATCGACGTCGATTATTCTTGGAGGTAATGGAGGTGAAGAAGAATCCTTAGCGTATCCATTGGTTTGTGTCCCATTTGTGGGGTGGCCATTTGTCTGATGCTTGTCGGAATGACACTCAATTGTCCACTTTAAGAAATCGTAGCAATCGTCCGTAATAAGAAGCGCATCCTTCTCTCTTGCAAGTCGTACTAGTTCTTCTCTCCTTTTTACTGTATACGTCTTCGCGCTAGGATTGCTGAAGGTGGGCGTGAGATAAATCACATGACGATACAATCTAGGATATTTCGGTGCGCGCTTGTACGGACTGCGAGACTCTATGTCCGCTGCATCAGCTGCTTCTATCCTCTCGCGTAGGATTTGCACATCTAAGCCTTCGCTGTCTTCTGGGATTCCGACTAATCGGCCTTGGAATCCTGCGTCCTCGAAAACGGTACATGCTAAGAAATATGTTGGCTCGACCATCCAGATGCGACGAGTGTAGACAGGGTCGGTGAATGCTGTGACGATGCATCCAAGGTTTGCGGATGCTCCCGCTGTAATGCAAATGCGCTCTGGAGAAATGGGTCCAGGGCCATGGCTTGAGGTTGCTGGTGTTTTCTCTCGACGGTATAGGCGCGACAACCACTCCGCACACGCCTGTCTCAATGCAGGGTCGCCCTTGTTCGGTCCATAGAGCAGAGCTTCAGTAGCACGTTTGGAATTAGAGAGGGTAGCTTCCGCAGCTGCCAGTACAGCTTGACTGGGGAGAATCCGAGGCGTCGGCCATCCTTTTTGAAGGTCAATGTGTACTGGAGGCTGCTCTGCGGTTACCATTCTGAATGCGACTGCGAATGAATACGCTCGGTAGTAGTCCCTTCTTTTGTAGCTATGTATTTCTAGTCTCTTAGGGTATCGGCTGGCTGCGCTCAGGGAGGAGGAAATTGTTTTCCACTTACGTGAATAACTACAGCTAAGTATAGGTACTCTTGGAATCAACATGTCCACGAGCACAACGGCGGCGAACACAAACCTCCACATGTCCCAGTCTCAGGCCTCTCCACACAAATCGGTGTTATTCCCGTGTTGCTCTGACAATCGGGCGCGAAGGACTCTTCGGACACTAAAAGTCCTAGCCCCCGATTTCCTGAATCATGTTCACCAGTCAATCTGTCACTTCCCCGCATCGTAGCAGCGTAAACTCCCACTCCACACACACCCAATTCCTCTTATACTTGCCAATCCTTCTGGAGGATGTTCGGATTCGGAAATGGGCTCCGTCGCGTGCGACGGCAATTGTCGACGCGTGATGAATGCCGACGTCGGACGAAGAGTTGCCAGGCCTAATGATTTCTAGAAGAGACCTGGGTTCCCGCGCGTATTTCGAGAGGCCCACGTACTCTACCAAATTACGGAACTGTAGAAATTCATCATGCCAAACATTAATTTGTCTCTTGATGCTGAACAGGCTGCTTTCGATCAAGATGTAGCTGCCATCAAGGCATGGTGGGATTCAAGCGCAAAGCAGCGCGGATTGAAGCGGTAAGTTGGAATTGCCATATTATGGGGCCGTGAACATGCCCTTTGTCTAATTATGATCCAGTCCATATCCACCAGAGCGCATTGCGGCACTTCGCAGCAGGATCAAGCAACAGTMCCCCGCCAGTGATATGGCCCTGAAATTATGGGACCAGATGGAACAGCATCAGAAGAACGGTACTTGCGAGATCACATTTGGCTGTGTTGACCCTATTCAGGCGGGTGCCATGGCTAAGCATCAGGAGGTAATAAAATGGTCCCAAAATGAGTTTCAAAGTTGGCTTACACGTACAAATCTTTAGACTATCTATGTATCTGGCGCACTATGTGGCTATTCACAAGTCAGCCAGCCGGGAATGGATCACGCCGACTACCCCTGGGATACAGTTCCTGCAGCAGTGAATAAGATATTTCGAGCTCTACAGTGGCAGGATCAGCGGCAGCAGCAATTCCGCTTCTTATACCCCAAATCCGAACGTGAAGGCTTGGAGAAAATCGACTTCTTGGCTCCAATCGTAGCAGACGGTGATATGGGATTTGGAGGATTAACGCATACTATGAAAATGACGAGAGCGTTTGTGGAGGCTGGTGTTGCCATGTTGCACATTGATGACCTTGCTATTGGTAAGTCAGAATCGCTTTCGAATAAATTGCCAGGCTCTGGATCGCTGACTTCGGTAGGCACAAAGAAGTTTACGACCGGAGACCCTCGGACTGTTGTACCTACGAGCGAGTACTTGTCTAGATTAACAGCTGCACGCATGCAGATTGATATCATGGGCGCTGAGACAGTAAGTCTGGGGCATTCGAATAAAATCTTTCCTTGCAGCGGATATTTAGACTGACACGGGATACCTCAGATCCTCATGTGCCGCTGCGACACAGACCATTCCGGCTTTATCACCTCCGTAATCGACGAGCGCGACCATGCTTACGTGGTGGGAGCCACAAAGCCCGTAGAACCACTTACATTAAGCTTATCGACCGCATTGAAGAACGGAACCGACTATCTACAAGCCCAAAAAGATTGGATCGCCTCTGCAGGCCTTGCAACATTCGATGAAGCTGTAGCCGCCCACGCCAGCTCATCTCCAGAAAGTCTTCAAAGGTATCAAGACGCAGTCAAAACTGCTTCCTCAGCCCTATCCCTGACAGAGCGCCGCGCACTCGCTGCCCAACACCTCCCAAAGGAACTCTACTCAACTCTCTTCTTCGACTGGGACCTCGCCCGTACACCCGAAGGCTCATACCGCTTCCGCCCCACCGTCGACGCCGTCATCGCACGCTCTGTTCTCGCCGCCAATCTCGGAGAAGTAACATGGGCACGTATGGACTTCCCTATACCCTCCGACATTCACGCCTTCCATAAACGTGTACGCGACGTATTTCCGGATCGCAAATTTGGGTTCGGTTTCACCGGTGGATATGATTGGTTCAAGGCTGGTTGGACAGCAGAGGAAGTCAAAGAGTTTCCCTGGGAAATGTCTAAAAAGTATGGTATCGTATGGCATGTACAACCAGTGTGGGCGCTACAAGGCCAAAGGCGCGCTGTAGAAGATTTCTCACAGCTTCTGCAAACGGGCGGTATTGCGGCGTATATGAAATATGTGCAGTCCAAGGAGTTAAGGACTAGCTATCCTGGCTTGGTTGTTAGGGATGATGAAAAGAACCAGCATTTGCTTGCTAAGAGTGGCTTGGATGAGGGTGATCTTGGGTACGCTAGGTTTAGATTCTCGGGTGTTTATCTTGCGGACTCGCTTTTGGAGACGGCGACTATGGGGGTCAGAGGGGAAGATGAAGGGAAGTTGTTGCCAGGTCAGGGTGTTGTCAAGGGGCCTAAGGTCAATAGATTTGGTTAGAGATAGACAAATATGAAATACCTAGATTTCTCCTTACAGTTGCTCGATATATTCAACAAAATTGCATATTCGCGGCCGCCCATTGTAAACTAATGTGAAATCGACTCGTCCAGCTATTATAGTATTTTAAGGTAATTAAGGAGCCATTACAGAGTCAAATTATTACCGCCAGGATGCATGGTCCTCCATTTGCGGGCTATTGATAGTCAGTAATCCTCAAGCTTAAGGGTAGGGAATTCTCACATGTTCATGAAACTTTTTGCAAAATCGTCTAGAGAACATCGAATCGGGAACGCGCGAGAAAACGCTGCCAGGGAACAAATGACTGAGGTATTGTAAATTAGTAGAATAGGCTCGGCCGGTTGTCGCACGAAAGAGAAAGTTTTTACACTGTAACTTCACGATATATATTCATTATGATGAGTTCGAGGAGAGATTCAAGGCTTTCGAGAATAAGTGCATTTAATACTAGCAACTACCTTATCTGCGCAACAACCCATACGCTACACCCTCACTACCCCGTCGTGCACGTTTACACCACGACATACCCCATTTGACGCCTACCAGATATACCTGAAATGCTGCCGAAACAAATTAGCCTCAAGAACCAAAAGGAAAAACGTCGACCTTGAATACATACCACATTCTGCTTATCCGTCTTATCCTGGAAATCCGTATCATGATGCACCGCCTCCCCAGCAGCAGTATCCAGCGCATCGCGACGCTTATTCTCGAAATGGCACATAAGCATATAGATGGAGATGGTGATCAAAGCGAGGATGTATGCACCTAGAATCGAGGCAGTCCCTAGTGGATATAATGGTGCTTGGGAGGGTTTGAAGAACTGGGGAGAAATGATGTTGGAGACGCAGTATGAGATGAACATCATTGCGTTGACGGTGACTTTCTTCGTGTGGCCCTATATTTGGAGATGTTAGTAGTTGGATGTGAGTTTATCAGGTATGGCTTACCGCTGTGTTTGCGCCGACGATGCTGAGGCCAACGATGTATGGGCCTAGGTAAAAGTAGGACAGATATAGAGACCCGAGACGATCATGGTAGTTCCCAAGTGGTAGTGTGTACAATAGCACGGTACCAATGAGTCCGACGATGATGCCGAACATGATGAAGGCCCCGCGGAAGTGGTATTGCGGTAGATATTTCCCGGCCAAAAACACGCCTCCGTTGCAGATGTAGCTAGACGCGGTCTGAAATACACCTGTGGGGATGGTGAGGAGAGAAGATTTCTGCGCACTGTAGCCCAATCCTTTGATGATCAGTGGCGAGAAGTTTGTTAGTCCGCCGTTGGGAATGCTAATCCAGATGTTGAACAGAACCATGAGCCAGACTCTTACGTCGGTCAAAGCCTCGATAAATTGGTCTTTCTTGAACGTGTGGTTTTCGATACCTAAGAGTAGAGTCAGTGCGAGATACTCGAGGGCCTAGGGAATGAGACGCGCTCACCAGTCTGGTTGACTCTGACGCGATCAATAGCAATGGCCTTTTCTCTCTTGGAAATGAATTTGGCTTTGACAGGGCTGTCGGGGAGGAATAGGCCGACGATAATTCCATAGATGAATGTAGCCCCTCCGCAGATCCAGAAAAATGCACGCCAGGCACGGAATGAGTCTGTGTGAATGAAGCCAATGGCCCAGCCCACTGTGCCAGTAACAACTGTCGAAAGGCCGGTATACATCAGGCCGTATCGAAGCGACTGTTCGGGTCGCGTATACCACATGGACAGAATCAACATATTGCCTGGGACAATTGGTGCTTCTAGCAAGCCAAGCAGAAATCGACAGGCCGCGAGTTGGGCAAAGTTATTGACAAAGCCCATGCCAACCAGTAGTCCACTCCATACAATCATGGTAACAGACATGGTCTTTGCGATAGGAAGTTTCTGCAGCATTGTCCCTGATGGAAAACACCAGACCAAGTACCCAAACTGAATATATGGCGTTAGGAAGAAATTCATAGAGGGTTAGTAATTGGTGGGATACTAACGTAGAAGATGCTGCCAATCCACGAATACTGATTGCCCACTAAATTGATATCTTCGCGCAACCCATAAAGCGCAGCTTTCGCATGGCTCACTTTGTCCATAGCAGGCAGAAGCACATTCATCCATAAGATGGGGATGAGTCGGAGATCTAGCTTCCATCGCAAGCTACGCGCCTCCTTGCCGCTATAGCCATCAGAGCCTTCGAAGAAATCCGCAAACTCAGCAGCAACATCTGCATTTGCAGGCCTGGTTTCGCCATCGCGAATGTCGTACTTTGAAATCGACTCTGTGGGTTCCTTGTTGGCCATGGTGATTTGAGTCTTGGGCGACACTGCGGGAAGAGGATTCAAGACGATAGGAAGAAATCTTGCATCTACCCTTGACCAAGGTTATATAGAATAGGAATCCTTTTGAACGCATCTTGCTGCTCAGCATATCATCTCCCGACTCAGTGGTATCAATGGTGTCTTGGCTATCGCAAGGCGATCGGAGGTTTAAAAGTGCGACGCCAAACCATCAGGTCATCGCTCCCTTGTTAGTATTCTCGTAGTTCAATGACCATCTCTGATAGGCCGAAACCACCGATTGCCCTCGGATACAGGGTGTTTTAGTTTGGGTAGAGGCTACTAAGGGCCCTTTTAGCTGCCTGGCTGCTCAGTTCCCCCGTGTACCCCGCGTGTCCATGCTCTCTATTTCCGGGATCAAATCCCAGAAACCTCACACTTCTCCGCACACACTTCCCATAGCTCGGGGCACCGCGGGCTGGGCAGGACCCACCCCCTTATCAGCGGAAAGAGCGCGTGTCACATGGTGGTCTTGTGCTTCCTGTCGCACTTTTCACTGTCCGAATACTTCACTCCCATCCTCACCCCGGACAGCTCGCCTACGCACTCCGACGAGATCTCTTTGTTTTGTTACTGGGCATGGCTCAAACTAGTAATGTCGGTCTCAGGTTTATTCCAATGGTTGTTCTGTAGGTATCCAGGCTAACAATTGGTGGCCAGATTCGAAGTAACGCTCTTCGAAACGAATCTGTTGATAGCCCGGCATGTTCAGATTCCATCCGCCCATCCAAGCGGCAAAGGGTACTTGCCTGCAAGAGATGTCGTCATCGCAAGCAAAAGGTAGCTTCCAATGTCTGCCTTAACTATTTACCCCAGAGCCGCGATCTTGACCTCTTATAGTGTGATGGCGACGGTGAAAATCCATGTTCCAATTGCACCAAAGCCAATGAAGGTACGAGAACAATCTCAGGCCAAGTGGGCATCTCTATCCAGGCTTGATAGCTAAAATAAGCAAGAATGTTTGCCCACGCAGCCAATCCTGATGCGTGCACGCTACAAAGCATTGTGGGTCTTCCAGAGATATAGACTAACTTACAAATGAATAGAATTGCTAATACCGTGTAGCTACGTGCAATCTCTCGAAAATCGACTAGATGAACTCGAACGGCAGCTTCCTCACAGTGCGACTTCACAAGTTGGCCGATTCGCGCGGCAGGTGGAACCAGTAACCGACAACGACGATACGGAAACTCACGACACCCTATCACAGCCTGTGGGGCCTTCAACAGTCGATGCTGGCGAGCGCGCTTTGCACATGGACAACGACCGCCCATCTCCAGCCCATACACACCGGTCCCAAAGTAGCCATGCGGTTACATCTGGAGCATCCGTCTCACCTCATTCACTCCATTCACAGGCTGGTTCGGCCAACATCGCCCACCAACTTCCTGCGCGCCGAAACAGTAGCATTTCCGGCACTGTTGGGATACCGCCTTATTCGCAACGTACTAATCGAGAGCTACTCCCGGTTGTTCTGGAACATTATCTTAATCAGTCATCTATAGGTCCTGATGCTACCCCGATACCTCTGGAAGATCATCTCATTGATGTTTACTTTGGCCATGCTAACAGGAGGTATCCGTTCCTTTTGAAAGACACACTTTGCTCATGGCGTATGAGTTGGAAAGATAAATTGAGAGATAATCCTACCTCAGACCTTTGGGAAGGGTTCATGGTCAATATGGTGGGTCTTTAACTATTGTGCTGTGTGTATATTCCATGCTCAGCCTTGATTGACGGGTGCGAACAGGTTTTTGCTGTCAGTTTTCTGCTAAACCCGAAAGCATCTCCGAGCGTTACGCACACTTCCCAGGTAAAGCCTCTGCCCTACAATTCCAAAAGACTACTGAAGTAACAAGTCCAGATCTTCTATGACCATGCGGTGAACAACTACTTACCCGCTGTCATGCGATGCGCCGATCCATTACTACACATCCAGGCTCACCTCTTGATGGGTCTACACGCTCTTTTCTTGCCTTCAACAGTGCAGATCTCCCTGGCTGCGTCATCTGCCATGCGATTATGTGTGGTTAACCAATATCACTTGGCCGAAGCTGAACCCGAGCCAGTTGATTCGGCCTCGCGACTGGAAATTCAGATGCGGCGACGGGCATTTTGGGCTGCGTACAGTATGGATCGACTTGTGTGTGGCGTGCTGCATCTCCCGTTCACAATTGCTGATGACAACATTACCGTACCTGTAAGTACATCGTATGCTCCGTCGAAGCTGAAGTTGAGTAAACCAGCTTTTCGACGACATCAACGAATCGGCCCTCCTCGACGGATCTTTCACTATCAACGATCCCCTGACAAATACGGAACTTTCAGCGGTTCTGCATCGAAATCGCTGTTTTCAGATTCAGTCAGAAATCCTCAACGTCACCATGAAAACCAACCTAGCCATGAACCAAGAAATGTTGTCTGACTGGAGATCATATATCCTTTCTAAATTAGACCATTGGAGGATGCAATTAGAGCAAGTCTCGGATTCGGATACCAACAAAGTAACGGACGCGCGCTGGATACTAATAACGTATAATCATTGTCTGCTGTACCTCCATTTTCCTGACCAGCTCAATGTCCGAGGCCCTGCGGGGGATTGGTCAATTCGAGCGAGCATACAGTGTATCCTGACTTTTCGACATTATCAGACCTATCGTACCATTCCTTATCCAATCATTGGCGTAAGCACCCGACCTCATTTCATGCGACGCACTCCTTACTGATGTATACAACAGCTCATAAGCCAGTTCTCGGTCGGAATCACCATCCTGTACTGCTTATGGGCTACCCCGCCTAAGTTCAGAACCGATGCGTACAATTCCAAGAACATCATCGAGGCGGTCAGGGTGTGCTCCAATACCCTAGCCGTCATCACCGAGACATGGGAGAATACAAAGGATCTCGCGGAGGTCTTTGAAGTCCTTGCAACCGAAGTCCCATTAGCAGAGCTCGAAACACCAAACAACGAAGGCCGAGCAACGAAGCGCATCAGCGACACTGCGGTTCAAAAAGTCAAGGCGAAAATGCCACATATAAAATCATTGGTTCTGAGCAAAATCGCCATTCGTATGATTGACGAGATGGTGACGCAAGATTTTCCTTGCGATGATAATGGAGTCGAGTGTGATGCGAACCAACTCGAGAATCCTGCTGCAAATACTCAGATAACGGGCCAGCAAACCTACAACGGCAGCGTCCCGACGGAAAATCTTTCGAACAGATTTTTCAACTGGATGGACTTTCCTTATCAGATTGGTGACCTTTCTGCCCAGCACCCGCTAAATTTCCCAGAGACTTTTCCGGAGTACGAGATGTTTTAAAAGGGGACTCAAAAGGGGCGACTCATGCACGCCGATGCAAACATGTTGTCTTGAAGCGAAACTACATATTTACACACCCTGAAAACTCTTGCTGATAGGAACCGCATCTACACCTCAAGCCCACCAAGAAGAAACCTAAGAAACACTTCCCCGACAAGTGGTCCGTCCTGCGGAAGTCCAACACGCGCCATACTATCTGCAAAAGACGCCTCATCAACGGTACCCAGCGTGCGCTTAATCTCCAAAATCTCCCTTACTGTTTCCTCATCGAACTCAGGGTGGCCTTGAAGCGATATGAGACTTCCGGGCACATACATTCCCTGGTTTGCGCAAATGGGACTAGAGCCTAGACATTGTACCCCCTTCGGACACGAGAAGACGATATCTTGGTGAGAGAATTGCAGATTCTAACGATCCAATCAGCCAAAAAAAAGGTCGTAAAACGCAAAATCAAATCCAATCATGGGTTTTCTTACCAGTACGTTTTTCTTGAAAACAGTCTTCCCGGTATCACTCAAGCTAACAGGTAAGACAGAAATGCCCCAGCCGTCTTTGTTCAAGCCGACGTCGACACCCAGAGCCCTTCCTAAGATCTGGTGTCCGAAACATACGCCAATGATTTTGATTCGATTTGTTTCGAGAGCCGATTTGGTGTATGTGACCAGTTTTGTTATCCAAGGGTCGTCGAGAT
Organism: Nigrograna mackinnonii; assembly: GCA_001007845.1. NCBI lineage: Eukaryota > Fungi > Ascomycota > Dothideomycetes > Pleosporales > Nigrogranaceae > Nigrograna > Nigrograna mackinnonii. Next base: position 239,719 of record JGVQ01000226.1, read on the forward strand.
AAGCTGAATGCTCTGGGATACGTATGTGTTAGTTGATTCACATCGGTTTGCTGGATGTGCGTTCCCTTTAAAATCAAAGGATGAATGAATGGGGTCTTACTTGATCCAGTAATCAAAATAGCATCAATATCATCGAAATCTGGATATTTTGCATCCTGCTCATCGACCTGCCATTTGGTAACACTGATCCTCTGCTCGGGCGTGGTAGAAGCAATATGTTTTTGTGGCTGTGATAAAAGAGCTTCGAACATACCACCATATGTACCGTATCTTGCTCGTGCTTTATCTCGCGGCGTATCGCATTCGAGAATTGCTAGACGGATTGGCGCCGTGGGGGTGCTGATTGATCCCATCGTTTTGCGAATTAGGTGTTTGTAGATTCACTTTTGCTGAACTTTAAATCTGGCTTGGATCAGTTTGATCACACAAACAAACCCAAATGATGTAGCCTGGATCTTGTATCTAGATAGAAAACCGCCACCTAAATCCCGCTTCGTACCTAGAATTGGTAGATAACTATAGAGCACAGAACTTGGAACGCTCTTCTATCTCTCCAAGTCCGAAGAAAATATACATGCAGCGTCAGTTAACGAGCGCTTTCCTTCCATGCACCCCATCGCATCTAGCGGCAATTATTCCGAATCCGATGCGATGCAACACCCCTGTCATGCATAGATACGCCGCCCGAGTTGCAGTCTCCGCTCTTCGGACTCTGGAACATCCGATTATCAACGGCCAACGGACGCTAGTCGGAAAGCGAGGCGATTGTTATCTGCTCCAGATATGTGTGGAGATTCGTGTGGCAAGGAGGAGGGGGGGTGATAAGATCAAATTATTTAGTATTGAAGTTTGCTGGAGTTTGGATTTGGATTGTTGGGGTTGCAATATTGGGGGAAGGGACGTGAAGGAGAAAAGCGAACGGTGTCGGGATTTAATGTCCTACAACCCCACCCGTGAAAGACGCCGCAAGTGTCTTGGACCGCGTAAGGTTGGACTCGGAGAGCAGCGTTTAAAGGATTTTTGTTTTTCCTTCCGTTCCTTGCGGAATGATTTCGTGATAGACTTATTCGCTGGCCTGCTAGAGCATTACTTTCTGTTGATCGCAATCGGTATATCTATAGACTGTATCACCGGAAGGATGGTTAAGGTCTAGATCATGTCGTAAAAATACCCTTACCAATATACACAACAAGGAAGTCCAAGAATGCAAGCATTCGGATAAAATAAAATAATGTAAAATTGCAATCAACATGCTTATCCCAATACCTGTCTCAAAGCGCCATCCAACTTATCCACAATCTCTTCAACCTCCCGTTTCGTAACATTATACGGTGGAGCAATCTGCACACAATCCCCACTCTTCCCATCCACCACGCCTTGAATGGGAATCAAAGACATTCCATGATCATGCAGTGCTGCTTTCGAAATAAGCGGGCCGAGTTTGAGATCCGGTGGGAACGGTTCTTTTGTATTTTTGTCCTTGACGATTTCAACCTAGAATGAAATAAATAAGTTAGTTGCTGTTTCCGAAGAGCATTTGTGGATGGAAGAAAGGAGAAGGAGATTTGCTTACACCCCAGAAAAGGCCACGTCCTCGAATCTGTCCCACATTCTTGTGATCACCGAATCTCTCATGCATCAGTTTTTCAAGATAATCCCCCATACTTCGCACATTCTCGAGTAAATTCTCCTCTTTGATTACTTGCTGCACTTCAAACGCCGCTGCACACGCGATCGGATGGCCCTGGTACGTCTGACTGTGATTAAACCCACCTGAGCCCTTCTCAAGCGCCTCAACAACTCTTTTATTGATCAGCAAAGCGCCGATAGGTGCATACCCGGCTCCAAGCCCCTTTGCAATCGTTTGAAGATCCGGGACTACGCCTTCTTGTTCCCAGGCATGAAGTGTACCAGTTCGACCCATGCCGGACATGACTTCATCTAGGATCAACAATGCGCCGTGGCGGTCGCAGACTGCTTTCATGGCTTTGAAGTATCCGGGCGTTGGGGGTACACTGCCCAATGTCTGAACTCTCGAACATTAACATCTTACTTATTGGGATAGAACATCAAAAAACTTACAGAACCAGACATAGTTTCCGCAACAAACGCACAAACATTCCCGGGCCCAACACGCTGAAACTCATCCTCAAGCTCCTGCGCAAGACGACCAACATACTTCTCATCGCTTTCCCCTTCCTTCTGATCTCGATACGGATAACAAGGCGATACGTGGGATATGTTGGATGCGAGGATGGGACCATATGGCGCTTTGCGGGCGGCGTGGCCACCGAGCGCTAAAGAGCCGAGAGTGTTGCCATGGTACGACTTGTTGCGGGCGATGAAGCGGGTTCGATTTGGTTGGCCGGTTTCTAGGGCATATTGACGAGCGAGCTTCATCGAGGCTTCTATTGCTTCCGTGCCTTATTATATTTTCAATTGAGTGGGTATGAGTAGATGTTTGCTGGTGGCAAACTCACCAGAGCTGACGATAAATGCCTTTGGCAGTTTCCCATCCGTAGAGTCACTCAGTTCTCTGGCTAGTCGCTCCGCGGGCTCGGTGGTGAAGAATGGCGCCCAGCAATATGATATATCGTCTAGTTGGCGGGCTACTGCTTTTTTCACACGGGAATTATTATGTCCAATAGCGACGACTGCTGCGCCGCTGGTGGAATCTATAATTTTCTTTCCGCAGGAGGTAAACAGGTAGCTTCCCTCGCTTTTGATTACTTTTGGTGGCGGGTCGTTTAATTTGGAATATAATACTCCGCTGCTATGTACTTGTGGAGACGTGGCTGATGGTGGAGCTTCTTTTGTTTGGGCAGCTGTGGCAATGGATTTTCGAATGTTGTAAATTGTTGGGCATTTGGTCGGCATCCGGGTTACGATGCGCTGACATCCTTGGATGGATCTTAGTGACAGCATTGCTGATGTTCGAGCTTGCATCAAAGAGCTCATATCAGAGATCGACGCTTATTGGGATTCCTCTTAGGCTCGGGGGAGTGTGGGCGCTTAGCGGGTGCTACAAGTGATACCCCGAGAATGTGCTGGCGGATAAGAATGGTCCTCGGGGCTGATTATCGTTTGTACCTCCTCTTCCTACTTCTTATCAATACCAAAACGAGAGGTAATTGCAATGGATCATATAAAGACACTACAGTGGTCAATTGTAACCGAAAGTCCCAGTCATAGATAGCTTCACCAGCCTGGACCAACCGTTGACAACCTTATGGTGGGGGAGTAATTGTTGTCATCTCGGCAGGACTATACCACTAGGGTTTGAATCCTCCCAACTCCGAACTAGTCGTCGACTATTTGCGGGGTTCGCGTTCATGATCGGCGGAGTCTGAGCAGGGCCTGACCGTAGAGATAACGCCCATTACGCCCACCATAGAGATTGCTTGCGCTGCCATTCCTGCATGTCATCCACTTGCTCGCTATAGGTTGCTCATTTTCTCAAATACCGCGTGTACAGCGTCTTTGGAGCTTCCCGTGATACCCTCGGTTCATACCTCCCAGCCAAAATGCAGCTATGGGATGCAGTCAAGCATTCTCTACCAAGATGGAGTACGAGAGTCTCCACCGTGGCCCCGCTCTAACGAAGACTTTCAAGATATAGTGTCCTTTGCCCATCGCAGTGACTGTTCTTGATTCTACGCGAAACGAGCATACACTGACGCAAGTAAATTGGCGGTAAGAGGTCAATCTTTGCTTTAATATGTATCATGACAGCAACTGTTAGTGTACTGAAATACTCGAGCTCGGCTTCTGCGTTCGAAATGTCATGTTCCTGTCTGCATTGATTTGACTACTATACCGTCACATCGCTGACCCTTACCGCGTTCGTAGACCTAATGACATCGTGGTCTCATATCAACAGAGTATAGGCTTGCGACAAAAATAAATCTTATGTTCCTAATTCCCAGCAACTTGCGGGTTTGAATCTTTCTGATTGCGATATATCTTCAATTCATGTAGAAAACAAACATGACGTGTTCGAATCTCTCGCAGTCTATACAACCATAATTGTGATACCTATACCTGTATGGGCATGGAAACCTCCTTCTCCGAAGCCAAAGCGTCCTCAGCACGCCACAAACTAGTAACCGTCTTCCACTGAGTCCAAAACCTCAATCCATCCTTCCCATAAAAGTTAATTGGTCCGGTACCAGCGATGCTCTTCTTATTGCCCGTGAAACTAAACATGGGGAGGGGCACTGGGATGGGCACGTTGATGCCTACCTGACCTGCCTCAAGATTCTTCTGAAACAGTGTCGCCGTTGCACCGGACCTTGTGAACACCGCAGCCCCATTTCCGTAGGGGTTGGCATTGATTAGTCGTAGTGCTTCTTCGGTTGTGTCGACGTTCAGACAGATGAGGACAGGGCCAAAGATTTCTTCTGTGTAGCACTTCATCCAGGGTTTCACATCTGTGATGATAGTAGGACCGATCTTGAAAGATGAAAAGCATGAATGGGAGCCCAGATCATTGTATCAATGTGTAGAGATAGCACTCACCCAGTTGCCGTCAGGATATTTGGCCGGCTTTTGCCCACGTCCATCGAGGAGAATGGTTGCACCCTCATCTTCCGCACTCTGGATTAAATCCTCAACACGCTTTCTGCTCTTCGGTGTTATCAATGGTCCAATATCGACATTTTCCTCGAAACCACCATCGACCGTGAGCTTCTCTGCCCTTTCGACCAATCCTGATAACCACTCTTTACTCTGTCCGACAGTGACCAAAGTAGTTAAAGCCATACACCTCTGCCCGGCAGCACCGAACGCAGCGCCAGCTATGGCATTCAGCGCATGATTCTTATTCGCATCAGGCAATAATGCCGCGTGGTTTTTCGCTCCGAGGTTAGCCTGCACACGTTTCCCGTTGGCCGATCCTCGAGTGTAGATATATTCCCCAGCAGCATTACCACCCACAAAAGAAATCGCCTTAATCTCAGGTTCGTCAATAATATAGTCGACAGTCTGCGCCGACCCATGAACGACATTAACCACACCATCAGGAAACCCAGCCTCGCGACAGAGTTCAGCAATGATCATTGCAGCTCCCGGGTCGCGCTCACTAGGTTTTAAAATCAGACAATTGCCAGTCACAACAGCCTGAGGAATAGTCCACAAAGGCACCATTGCAGGGAAGTTGAAAGGGCAAATCGAAGCGACAACTCCCAATGGTTCCCGATACGAGCGCGTTTCCATATCCTTCGAGACCTCGAGAACTTCCCCCGTGAGCTGCGTCGTAATACCACAAGCTGTTTCGCACGCTTGGATACCGCGCACGAGCTCTGCTTTAGCATCTGCGAGCGTTTTGCCTTGTTCAGCGGTTATGGAAGCGGCCAAGCGGTCCCAATTCTGTCGAATGAGCTCCGTTAATTTGAAGACCATTTGTTGTCGGGTTAGGAGCGAGGTTGAGCGCCATGCTGGGAATGCTGCGGCCGCTGACGTGGTGGCGGCTTCTAGTTCTTCTTTTATACTTTGGGGGACGCGCGCTATGGTTTTGTTTGTTGCTGGGTCGTGGATATCGAGCCATGTTGTCGCTTTCGAGGGGACGCTGTTGTTGTCGATGAAATTGGTAATTTCAATTACATTCGAAACGGGATCGTGGGAAGGATAATAGTGAAGTCCGGCAGCTGTTGCGTTGAAATGAATAGTAGAAGAGTGTAATCTTCGATCGAAGGACAGTGCTGTTTGTGGGCGGCACTTTGGAGGTAATTTCTGAGGTGATTTCGAAAGTGGGACTGCGGATAGTTGATACAATGTGCGCCGCTGCGCAGCCAGTCTGAAGGTAGCTCTTGATGGAATCATTGTAAGTGCTGAAAAGATGAATGGTACGCAGATTCGAGGGTCGAGTTGGGCTTTGACAACATGGGCGGAAGGGGAATACACATTTAACTATGCGGTGATCGGAAAACCACCAATGTGCCAGATGGCTACTTGGGATCAGCCCAATACTTTGCGGGGAGAAATTCTTCCCAGACTACAGAGAGATTACACTATTTTCCACTACAAGAAACATATGCACACTCATGATGGCACTTGTATGTCTAACCAGCTCTAGTTTAGTGTGCAGCGTGAATGGCGTGTTCAGCGGTTTGCCAGATTTCTCTCCTACAGCATAGTTGGCAAATGGAATCTCCCTTTGTGATTCGCCTATCTTTTACGTTTGCCGGAAGCACAGCGTTGTATCTCGTAGCGTCCTCCATCTTCGTGAGAGAAAAACCACGCGCCATACGCTCCGGGTATCTGTGATAAGCCTCCGACGAATTGAAGGCTCAGCACAATGCTGTATAACTTGGGATAAGTCGTGTGGACACGAAACCTCTGAAGTAAAGTGAGAGTTTCCTCTTCTTTGTAGCTGGACAGCGATTTCGCCGCCAGATTGAAATTCACGTGAGGATTAACCCTCCACCCATACGACCGAGGACATCCCTCCAATCCTTCTGCTCGTTCTGGTCTTCGCTATCTGACGCATCAACTTGCTCCCAAAAAACGTCTAATACATCCAGAGCACGAGAATAATTTCGGAATTGTCGTTGGTGCAGTGTTGCGAGGAGCCTAGCCCGGATTCGATCTCTTTTGCTTTTGTCCGTCACTTCGGAGCCAGCGATAAAAAGAGGAAAAACGATGGGCCCCTCGGCGACGGAACTCACTGGTATACGCGCAACAGAATCTAATATGGCATCGACTGATTTATCAATCTCGGTCTGCCACGGGCAATCGGAACTAGGCACAGTACTACGGAAACACTTCATCGCTGCCTTTTGCCAGACGCGGTAGAGCAGAATCTGAGCGGCTCCACGATAAGCATACGCAACGTTGAGTAAGTCGGGAGCGCTTTCAATTGTGGTTGCCCAGTCCGCAAGGGATTTTTCGAGGGATGAGCAACGAGCCGCTATGTTCAATGCCGACGATGTTGGCTCATCAGCAGATACTTCTGCAGCTAGTACCGATATGTCAGAAATGTATTTCAAAATGCCAGTTGCAACACCCATGTAGCTGTCCACTAGATCTGTCATGCCATCGAGGTAATCCCCTTGCAGAAGCGGGGGTTTCCCCAGGGTGACACTGCTGATGATATCGTGGTAAGCAAAATTTCGCAAGATCCATTGTCCCTCGGAGGACTTTTTAAAGGCATCAACGCCGATGTTCGGACCAGACCGAGCGGATATGATAATGGTCTTTGCGCCAATTAGATGATTGTACCACGTCTCCCGCTCTCCTTGACTGATGTCCGAGAGCGCGAGAGCCAGGCAGGCTGCTGCGTTTGTTTCGTGATTTGAGAGATGGGGTTGGTCCACAATGAGAGCGTTGGCTAGCTCACTCATGGCTGTGGAGCGGGCCTCGAGCGCTACCAACGTATATGACTTATCCGACAGTGATAAATGGCCAGACGCCCAGGCTAGAAGCCCGTCGCGAAGAGCAGCAGACTCCATGGCCATGGGCAGAAAAGCTAAGGTAGTGTTAGCCAATGATAACATTGTCTATGCCCTGGGGCGGGTCGATACCTGAAAGGAAAGAATTGAACTGTTCGCTCACGGTCACATGCTGAGTCAATGTTGTGATGTAGTAACGCATGGCCGTGCGCCTCTGTGACGAAGAGTCCAAAGAAGGGAAATGAGATGGATTTGGCACTATTGGCAGATCTAGAGCTGCAATGCCATTGTGGGTATCAGAAGCTGCATGATTTTGTGTTTGTATGCTGTGAAAACGGCTGGCGGGGACTATATTTCGGACTTGTTCACGTATACACTCTAGATTGAGCCTGGCGCAGGTCCCACATATTGGGAAAGTGTTCTGGGTGCATTTCTTTCGCCTTGTGATGGTCACTTGTCAGCCATGTTGGACACATTATTGCGTTTGCACCGACCTGGATGGTGCCCGAGATACGTACGTACCGATACCGGCAAGTGAGACAACCCGTCTTGTCATGCTTTGACCCTTGACGTGTTCTTGTTCCTGCACGTGACATTGTTTTGGGGAGGGGACGATGATCGGGGAGAATGAGACCGGAGAGAATGACCCTTGGGCGGAGATGGCGTATTGCGCGTAAAGAAGATGTTCGGATTCTAGGATGAAAGCAGAGGACGGAGTGGGCGGAGTATGGAGCGAAGCAAAAGTGGAGTTTATGTGATATTGAGGGGAATGGCCACTCCGCGGTAGTTGTTGGTGGACTAGTTCACCCGATCTCTCGGACGGTCCAGCCCGAGGCAGGCGTCTACATCTCGTGAGTCGGGGGAAGGGTGCTGGAATGGGGCTCTGGGGCTGACTCGACTGGCCTAAAAGATTTCACTTCTGGCACTCTACCTCTCGAAAACTTGATTTAACCTATCAGCGGGGGCTTCCTGATGAGATAATACTTCTACGGCTTCAGATGTTTTCGATTTATCTGATGTGACCTACCTTCGAACACACTTTGAGTTGTAACCTTTCTTCTGGATCCTGGAAATCGGCATATTAGCACGTCCGGTATAATTCATGCCTATGGGCACTGATTTCCACAATCTGACCGATTTATTCGGTTAATTTTATGGAGCTCGCCTTGATCTCAAACCTAACCCAAGCCCACTTTTTGGTGGCCCTGGGGATCTGTTTACTGCAAGACCGAGCACATTGCGATGTGTGAATTGGTAATTGAGAAGACAATATCGAATGATTGAAGCGTTTCCATGAGTGAGAGCTAGAGCCAATTAATCCAGTCGTAGGAATACGCACGGCCCAAAGTGTCAGACAAACTTACGCCAAATACGCTCGGGTTCACTGCCGTTCGGACGCGAAGCGCGCTAGCCACTTAAGCATGTCAAGCGATACACGGTCGAGTCTTCGAGAAAACGACAGATACGTTAACTTGCACAAGGCATCGTAATAATGGTAGCTTGGTATTAACAGAACCCTTGCACAACAGTGGTAGCTTGACCAGGTCGACCCAGTAATCAGTAGTGAGGCGTAGAAGCAATCCCGCATACGCCCAGAGCGCCGGAGTTTGATCAAAAAGGATATAGGGAGCTCTTAAGAGTTTTGAGGACACCAATCACGCTTCATGTCCAGATAAACCACGATGAAATGTGTCTACAAGACGTTCCATCACTAAATGACAAGCACATCGGAACAAACTTGGTTGAGGTTGAGCCTCCATTGAGGCTACTTTAAGATCACGCTGCTTCGTCTAACCAGTCCTGGCCTGGAAACCTTCAGAGGCCGTGCTAGTTTTTTTGAGGGAACAGAAACCGTCGCCCATTCTAATCAGTTAGACCCGCTAAAGTTGCGCGCAATTGTGATCCATTTGGTTCAGGGGAGAACCCCAGCTTATGGTCCGGGGTAATGCTTCCCCATAGTTGCCGTGTATATAATAGAGCTGATCCTCGTTGCATTATCCATCTAACAAGGGCTCCATTCGTGTCTCTTTTCAAGGGCATTCTCATACCAATATTACAATACAATCCGTCCTCTCCTCCTGTTACTCGAGATGGTTGACGATAAGGATATCAACGAGACCTATTCGGTGGGATCGACAGAGATGCGAGAATTGGGTGCGTCTTCCATCTACATCGATCCTACGCATGAGAAGAAGATTTTGCGCAAGTTTGATTATTTGGTCTTGCCACAATTCGTCATCATTATCCTATTGGCATATCTCGACCGAACAAATATTGGTAAGTCAGACTCGGCTTCTTGATCAAGTTGGAGGTACTGAATGAAGCCAGGAAATGCGAGAATCTTTGGATTCGAAGAGTCACTCAACCTAACTGGCAATCAGTTTGGTGACATATCTACCGTCTTTTATGCCACTTATGTTCTGTTTGAGATCCCTTGGGTGATGGTACTACACCGGCTTGGTGCGAATGCAACTCTGGCTATTGAGATAGTCCTGTGGAGCATTGTAACCATAGGTACCGGATTCGTGAAGAACTACACCCAAATGATCGTAATGAGGCTTCTGCTGGGCTTTACGGAGGCTGGAATGTTTCCTTGCATTACGTATACCGTGTCCACCATATATCCTCGAGAAACACAGGGTGTTCGCATCGCTGTCATGTACGGAGCCACGGCACTGTCTGGAGCATTCGGGGGGCTTATTGCCTATGGCATTCAATCTATGGGAAACCGGCATGGCCTCGATGCCTGGCGATGGCTTTTCATCGTTGAAGGAATAATTTCTTTTGTCTTAGGTCTGGCCATGTGGGTTACACTGCCTTCTCAAGCAGCCAAAGCTTGGTTTCTGAACGAGGATGATCGGAAGTTGATGACGGATCGGGCTGCACGAGATTCGTCTTCGGAGCCCCGAGAGAAAATATCATTGCGACATGTCAAAATGGCATTTTCTGACATTACCATTTGGATCGCGGGTTTGGCATTTGCTGCTGCAGGTATCCCTCTTTTTGGCTTCGGCATTTTCCTGCCAACCATCATCAAAGGGTTTGGGTAGGATTGTCCGACCTCGATCCCTGGGAAGTGGCTGACACTCATATGCAGATATGCTTCTATTCAGGTCAACTACCTCACTATACCGTGCTACGTCATGGCGTGTGTCATTTTGGGAGTGGCGACGTATCTCTCTGATCGCATTCAGCAACGCGCAATGGTCGCAGCGGCGATTACTGCGATCGTGGTTTGTGGCTACGCAATAGTTCTGGGTACGGATAATCATGCGGCTGGATACTTCGCCATGTTTCTTTGCAGTGGTGGTAAGTACTTTATATCAATATGACGGCAAGGCTACGACATTAGCTTACCTTTCACTATCAGTTTATACATTCAACGCCCTAGTCGTAACTTGGGTGTCCAACAACATCAAGCCCGATCTGAAGCGAAGTATCAGTCTACCTCTGATGATGATGATTGGCAATTCCTGCGGCTTTGCGAGCAGCCAGGTCTACCCGCCGAGGAATAGCCCACGGTAGGTCCAAAGTTAACGACAAGTGAGCTACTGGATGTAAACTGACACATCCAGATACATCATGGGTAATGCGATCAGTCTCAACATGGAAGGCACAGCGATGTGTGCCCTTATTGTCATGTATTTCATTTGGCGTAGGAGGAATAACAAGAAAGCTCAATTAGTTTCAGAGGGAGTTGCTGATAATGGAAAACAGGGAGACCAGGCTCTCGACTTTAAATATGTTCTATAACTCTCTAGTATCGAGGTACGGCATGGAAGTCGCCCGTGATGAAAGGTACCTGCGACACTTGACGTACTGGGGGTTGCGCCACCGGTGAAACGTTCTGCATATGCAGGAACATAGTCTAGACGCATTAGAGTAAGAAAACAACCCATACGTGTAAGGTCTCTTGTGCTTGTCGTACTTTTCTTGAAGTAAGTAGCTATAATGAAAGTAAATAACGCCCCATGTGGTTTAGTTTTCTTCTTTAGTCCATATCCAGCTCCGAAGAATGGGGGAGGTACTTGATACATCCTAGTCACATGAAAAAAAGGCTGCACGGAGAGCATCCCTAGATCTCTGTGAGATATCGGTTTCGTAGCCTGCGCAACCTGCTTTGAAGTCAAATTAACTGATATGTACGGCGCCATTACATCAGACACATGCAATGTCCTTTGGGCAAAGAGTTCGACCCGACTCGTAAGCGAACGATTTCGTGAGGAGAATAAGCATGTAAAAGCATCGAGCTATGTTGCGAACCCCGCTACCCTTGCGTCCTGTTTCACCTATGAGTATCTAGAAAGCATTGGTTAGAGAACCAGCGTCCTACCATGCTATGAATCTGTGTATCAGAATACAAATTCTTCTACCATCGTTATGTTTTCAAATGCCCCATTATTATCCTCTTTCAATGATCGACCCAGAAGCTATCAATGTACTTGTGAAGGTTTTCTTATACAACAACATTGATACCAGGAGGTGACAAGCAACAATAAAATTGATTCAGCCCTTCAAAAATGATCACCGTGGGCCATTGTCCAACGCAGATAATAGTCGTGACTAAATCGCCAACGAGACGGAATATCCGATATGCGATACCCGACATAGATATCCGATATTGCCGATTTCTGGTTAGGGATCTTCCCTATGAAAGGCGCTAGTGAAGAGGCGCCGGGCCACCGCCTTGTTTTATACTGTAGAGGTCCGCGGGTATAATAACAGAAGCTAGCACAGTAACCGAACTTGATTACGGGTATGGCATTGGATAGCCGTGACGCTTGAGCTATGGGTCGTAAACTGTGCCTTAATTGCCGAACATGGGTGGCAGATACTTGGCGGAAGAGTGACACCATGTATTTCTCGATTATGGAAGATAACATCATACCAAAGTCAGTGTAGCTGAACAGGGATTCAATATACCCAATTAATAGCAGTGTCTCTGAGTTTTCGCCGAATAGATGTTAGCCAGCCTACCGATCGAGGGCTTTCGAGTTTGCTTTCCTCGAAACATGGACAATGTCATGAGATTCGCAAACATGCAGTTTCATTCACGTCTCGATGCTAAGTGATCTCCTGCATCGATGATCTAGTTTCAAAATTCAAAATTATTATTCAAATCTTGCTATTTCCTTAGGTTCGCAACGTCAAGATATGTGTTGCATTCATGGCTCGCAGCATCATATTGTGGCCCAATTTAGATGCATTCACTACTTAGTTTTTCGCTTTCTGTTGCATAATTACCCAGTATTTCGATGCACTCCGTATGCGAAGACGCTTTCCGAATTTAATCATGAGGAAGAAAACAGAAGAAGCCGCCATACCAACACAGGCAGCAGAAATGAAGCAGTTCTGATATCCCAGGTTAGTTAGCCATGGGGTGATACTATGCATCCGTTAGCCTGGATCTTCGGAGGTTCTCAAGTTTAGACTCACCCGTAACTGATCGCAAACGACATAGTATTCCGGACAAGAATGACAGTTACAATAGCATCTCCACTGATATCGTGGTAGCTATCAATGAGATAGTTGACACTCAAAGTGATACCCAAAGTCGTTGTGAAAGCCAAACAGCCCATGGCAAACACCAGGCCAAACCAATGAATACCTTGAGCAGCGCCTACCCCCCAAAGTATCAAGAAAGCGGGTACCATGACAACGCACGAGATGAACGGCCATAGACGTTGTTCTGCTTCCATGATGCCATTGTTCCGGCGAGCAAGCTTGATGGTCAGCCAGTCGCTGAGACGCCCAGAGATTACTGATCCAATGATCACCCCGATAAAACAAGACAGATAACTAAGACCAACCATAGAAGGTTTGAAGTTGTATGGCGGACCGCTTAAGACAATGGAGGCGGTGGCATTGAGAACGTTGAACCAGATTAGGTAAGAGCCATATGAAAACCCAGCATAGAAGATGACGGGCCATCGGAGATACCTTAAGCTCTGGATAGCGTGATGGACTGGATTTTCTCCAGCTGAGGAGTGCCAAAGAGACATCTTCTCGGTGAATGTCTTGGGTACTCTTTCAACCTCACCGACAGTCGTTGATACCTGCGGCGTTACTGGGTGGATCTTTTCGCCGTTGTCGTTGGGCGTCCTGAATTCGTCCGTAGTTTGTGCCAAACAAACGATGCCGGTATTTTTGCGGTCGAAATTCGTCTCCTCCATGAAAATAAGCAGAAAGGCAAATACAAAGCCGAGAAATATGGCCGGCCAGTAAAACACCCACCGCCAGCCTTGGTATTCCGCGATGAACCCGCAAATGATGGGAGTGAAGTAGTTCGATCCGGCTAAAGCGAATGCATAGGTTCCCATGTAAACGCCTCGCTCGTGTGTAAAATACTGTGTTTTCAATTAGCTCTTGTATCTTTAGATCGATTGCACCGTGTCCCACTTACAACATCAGTGACCGAGATTTCCGGCAAGGCTTCGATGGGAGCGATAAAGAAACCCATCAAGATTCGATTGGCCAGCCATTCGCCATCGCTTTTTACATGGGCACTCCAGACGCTGACGACTATTCCACCGAGAACAGAGACCAGGTAAGCAGGTCGCTTGCCGTATCTCAAGGCAAGGGGCTGCCAAATCAGCAAACTCCATCCGAGCAACAAGAACATGTATCCAGTTCCTTCATTTAGTGTGCTTATGGAGACTCCGCTTGTTTCGGAAAGGGGTACAAGCACAGAGTACACCGTGGACACAGCAATTCCAGCAAACCAGGTGTACCTGCAATTGGCGTAAATGAAAGCAAGTATGTATCTCCCGCAGTATTGACTCACAGGTTCTGGCAAATTGTTGAGAGGATCTTTCTACGGGAAGACCAATTTAAAGGATCGTTTATATTACTGGAGGGCGTGGGATCCAGAACGATGTCGCCGTTCGCAGCGTGACGGGTGTGTAAGGAGTGGTCAAGGTCTACGAGGTGAATGGTGCCCGGGATGGATTGTACGCTTGCCTCTGTTGTGCTGTCCATAATGAACTAGTGAATGGTACTGACAAGCAATCTGTAAGATATAGGAGGTAGAGAAGTGAGAGCTATTCTCTCGACCTGGCCTCGAGGGCAGGAAGGGTTTTTGTGCTTCACTCTTGGGCTGGCTTATCTGCTTGCATGGAGATCACGCTAAACCAGGAAACGAGGGCTCATCCAAGCACTTTAATCATCAATCTGGGGGACTAAGGTTCTGGGGAAGCAAGATTGTGGGGAAGACATGACCAAAGGCGTTTCATCGGCATGTGAGGCTTCGAGATGAACCCCGGACACCTATCTGAAAGGTTCACGGAAAAGCGACGCACCCCCATGAGCTACCGTGGCTTGCGCAATAATACCTGATTAGCTTCGTGCCTGCAGATAAATTCATGGCAGCAATGGACGGCCCAGTCTAGAATGCGCAAAAATCTTTGATTGGGCGCCAGTATTGCCGTTCCACGTGCAACAGTCCATGGTCTCGGCCACTATCTAAACAACGGCTGTTCTAACTCCCTACCCCATTTATACCATTGCTGACTTCTTCGACTTGACGCGATTGTTTTTCTTATCTGTCGCTCCCTGAGACGAAAGGGGAAGGCACGGGCGGATTACTCCTAATTAGGTCAGGTGGCGCTATTGCCAGTGCGATCTGTAGCCATGGCTTAGGATAAACTGTTGGCGTAAATGGCGTAAGTGACGCAACTAGCTTACTGGATGGGGAAACGGAGTATCTAGCGAATAAAGGAGAATCAACAATCAGGCAATATGGCAAATTGTACGTCTAAACCTATCGAGCTAGCTACGGAACATGTGAACTTTGATCTAAGTCTATGAAGAGTTCAAACTATTCTCGGCCCATGGCACGCTCAATTTCCACAAGAGCCGCAAGAACCTTTTCATCATACTGTCTACGGCCAACGATTTGCAAACTTACCGGTGCATGTGCATACTTTTCTGGAGAGTACATATCGTACACAAATCTGTCTTCGTCGTTGATAGGTTTGTAGTTCACATCGACTGGATCTTTCTTGGGATCGACCCAAGTTACAGGAAAGACAGCTGCTGGGTAATCTAGCAAGTTCCAGTTCGCCGTATAACCCCAGTAACGTGACTGGTCATGGGGTGTTGCAGCGCCGAACGAAGGAGGGCATAGAATCACATCAACCTCTGTACCATCCTCTTCGCCTGTCTTTGTCCATGCCATTGCGTAATCTTTGCGATATTGTTCTCTTTCTCGCGTACGCTGAAAGAAGAAGTTAAACACTAGGTTGAAACAATATTCGATGTTACTAACCTTCCATAGTTCAGCTTGTGAGAGGTTCTTGACGCTTGGTTGCTCATGAATGATGAACTTGGTCAAGGGGAGAATCGGTTCCCCGGTCTCCTCAAACATATTGAGGACTTCTTTACCTCCGTCAGGATAGTATAGGGAAGACAAAATCTCCCATCCCTTTCTATGATTTAGAGATGTACAATCCCAGTCTACGACTTTCATACCAGCCTTACGGCAGGCTTCCGAAACTTCCTTTAATGCTCTTATCATTGGCGGATGCGGAGTCACAACTCCATCCCACCATTGCACAGCGATCTTTAGAGGGCGAGTAAACTTGTATGGGGTCCAGTCTTGAGCAGAAAGAGAGGGGTCGATGCGCCATGGTTTCGAATGAAGAATCACTTTCATAAACAATTCCAAGGCCTCTCGGTCGACGGTCATTGGGCCCGGAGTTGACATGATAGCCTCCTTTCCTTCCATGTGAGTTCTTATCCCAATAGAAGAAATGCGCTTGTTTGTAGGTCTATACAACATTAATTTTAGTTCTATCATTCATGCAATTGGAAATTGTGGGAGTCTTTTGCATACTTGAACCCGTAAATCCCGCAGTGCGCCGATGGGCAGCGAATGCTACCACCAATATCTCCACCAATACCCTAGTGATATCAGATAGGTTCGTGGTTAGGAAATTGGTTTAAACTGACGAAGATGCTGCCCCTGATTCCTATCAAAGCCGACTCTCCTCCACTGCTTCCCCCCGGAGTTAGTTCGCGATTATAAGGATTGACCGTGCGACCATAGATATTGCTATTGGTCTCCAGGTGCATGATTGACTGAGGCTGCGTTGTTCTACAGTAGAATACGCAACCTTCTTTCCAAAGCGTCTCGTACAGCAGTGGTGAGCCATGGGGACGGTTTACCCAGGTAACATAGCTGGCGTTGGTGACAACATCGGATCCGATCATTCCATGATGCTCTTTCGCCGAAATTGGTAACCCGAAAAAAGAGCCAACCGGTTCTGGCAACGAATCGAGTTGTTTTGCTCTTGCGATAGCCTGGTCCCATAGAAGCTCGGTGAGACAGTTGGTCTCTTAAAGTAAGCTCAACTATCCTATGAAGTTCGATAAAGAGTATCTCCCAACTTACAGACTCCTGTGCGACTGCCGCTCGACGCAAAAATGCTCGCGTGACCTCTTCAACGGAGAAATGTCTCTCGCGCAATAGCTTCAACATTTCCATCACGGAATAATTCTCCGTGATTTCGATCTCACGTGGAGTGAGGAGCGCCTTGGGAAGATCTTGCGAGTTGAGGGGCAGAGTCTGGGGCATTGCATCGAGTTTTGGCTCGACTTTAGTAAGAGACTCATCGCGCCTGGCTCTTGCCTGCGAGACCTTCTCTTCCCAAACTTTCATGGCGACGTGTAGGTTTGAAAGATGAATCCTTCGGATGTCTGGTGCGGGGCTTTGGGAGATATGCCAATAGGCAAGAAGAACGTAGTTCGTAGCTACAGTGACGACTATTTATTGAGCTAGCAAATAAACTGCGAATCAATCGTGAGTTTCAGTGACCGAAAGAGGTGTTGATAGAGAAGTAGCACACTTACATCCTCGGCCTGTCAGTTCATTACCCGCGTTCTCCACGCCCTTACTCATCCATGTAGAGTGGGGGGTCCGCTCTGAACTAGTCTGGCATAGTTGGACCGCCAGATACGCGGTCATCCCTCGGTCCGAATGGATCAATCACACCAATCAACTACCCTGTCTCTGACTAAGATACCAACTAGATGAGGTGCAAAAGTGTCTCCACCCATGAGATCATGGTATAAAATGTTGAGGAAATTGTAAGTCCAGAGGCATTTAATTAGCTTTCTGTGTGTGATCAAAATTTGAAAGGTCATATAAGACCCACTTGCTGGCTAGTGTCTCATTACCAAATCTGCCCCTACTTGAAGCAAAGTCTAATATTCACCTATCGCATGAATGGGATAAAAGCCAGTACTTGAAGATATTTCTGGCTCCACTGTGAATTGTCTGGAGAGGGCTACACCAAGTCGTCGTAGACAGTCCGTGGAGATGCAGAGGCAACGGTCTAATCGTAGATGTTTGCATGGGCCCAACTTCCTAATTGATAGGCATGGGATCTAGAGCAGCTACTGCCCTGAGCTCTCATCCGGTGATCAGGAAGCTTTTTGACAATAGCTATGGGATCGTGCCCACGTTCCTACACTAGTCAGCGTAACCCGCGTCTTTGACGACTCAGAACAACGCGTTCCAGCCAAACCATGGGCCACGCATCTACAATTACTGGCGAGTGACTATTTACCCAGACGCAGATTCGGTGTGCAGACTACTATCATCGGCTTTCTTTTTCCAGCACTGCTGCTTAAGCGACAGGCGTTTGCATATGCCCGCAAATGTTTCGACTTCTAAGGATCCATTCATCCCAAACCGATAATCTAGCCCCGCAAGCTATAGAACCACGCAGCCCACATGTCGGATACCAATACTTGAACCCGACCTTCCAGATCAAAAGAAGCATCGGCGGTTTCCATAGCGCTGCTGACGTCGCTGGTATAGTACTGCTGAGGCGCCAGAAGGCATTTTCAGAGGTCAGTCTGATGCGTCAGAAGCTGAATCCGTAATCAACTCAGACCCTACTGCGACATCATCACCGCAGCCAACAATGCAAGAACCGGGCCAGGTGCCACGTACAAAAAACTCGTCACCGATTACTCCCGCTGTTCGGCGCCTGTTGAAATTAAATGGAATTGATGGCCAGGATGTTGAGGGAACCGGGAAAGGCGGTCGCATCACTAAGGAAGATGTGCAACGCCATATTTCTGAAGGAGCCCAAACACCTGAAAAAACCTCAAGCGTGGAAGAAACCATTGACTCCAAAACACCACCACCGCCACCACCACCACAGGCGCTTTGGAAGATACAGTTGCGACATTGAGCCCGATCGAGAGTAAGATGTTCCAGAGCATGACACAGTCGTTATCCATTCCGCACTTCTTGTACACCCACACAGTGGATATAACATCATTCCACCAGCTACGTCGACGCACAAATGAATCCGCATCGTATTTCGCACCTTCTGGGAAGCTCTCCTCTCTGCCATTCATATTAAAGGCTGTGTCATTAGCCTTCTCAAAGTATCCAAAAATGAATGCGCATCTAGACACAATTACAAACCCTTCGAAGCCACAGCTAATCATGAGGTCATCCCACAACTTCGGTATAGCTGTCGATACACCGAACGGACTCGTGGTTCCTGTCGTCAAGAATGTGCATGCTCATTCAATCATCACACTCGCCGATGAGATCAAGCGCCTCGGGGAGCTGGCGCAGAAGGGTCGCCTTGCGCCGGATGATTTCAAAGGTGCAACGTTCACAATCAGCAATATAGGAAGTATCGGTGGTGGTGTGGTGGCTCCGGTCATTGTTCCACCCATGGTGGGTATCGTAGCAGTCGGGAGGGCGCAGCAGATGCCGCTCTTCGTGACAGATGAGCATGATGTGGATCGGATCGTCAAGCGGGATCAGGTTCCTCTAAGCTGGAGCGCTGATCATAGAGTCCTTGATGGTGCGACCGTAGCCAGAGTTGGAGAGCTTGTAGGAGAGCTCTTGGAAGATGTAAATAGCTGGGGGATAAGCCTACGGTGAATGAAAGAGATCTAGTCATAGTTGTAGACTGGTTCTATTAAGCTTAGAACAAAATATCCTACAATATTTTCTTCTTATTATAGTTTCGTAGACCTAGATGTAAATGTTTCATTCCTTTAGATATAAGAGCGCGCGCAGTCTGTATATGATAACAAGTGCGTAATCGCGTGGCCTCCGTGTCTAGAATGTCCTCTTCGTTCTCGCATTGCTTCGTCCAGCCCAGCGTTTCAAAGAATTCCCTCACAAGCTTTCTCACTAGTATAGCTGGGGCATCGTGGAATATCACGCGAATGTGTCCGGCGAAGCCTCTACGAAAGGCCGGGCAGTGAGGGCGTAAGTGAGTGCACGCAACTCACAAAATCGGGCGAGCCTAGCGAAGGGATTTTGAGCGGAGATAGGAAGTATAAATTGAGGTCTGGAGGCATGCAGTGGTATTTACGGGACAAATTTGTAGGACAAAGACTGGATGAGCAATGGAAGGTAGGAGCCGGTCGGGGCGGGTTCTGTACAGTGAGTGGGTGGGKGGGKGGTTGGGAGGCAAGTGCATATACAACAACAAGGCAACAACAAAGAACACCTAGGAAGCATTGGTTCGAAGCTCTAAAACAAGCCGAGAACCAATTCAGTCGAACAAATTCCGACGCTCGGGTGGCGACAAGTGACATGATAGCTGGATATTCACCGAGCAATGCCGCACTAAACCGAAAATGCGCAAGTTCGAACGTGTAAAAAACGGCATACAACAAAAAGATATACAACCAAACCCACCCAGTCATACATATATATATCATGTGCCTTGTGACATTATTCATGAGAATGATTAAAGGAAACAAAAAAAAAAACATACAACAGCAGAGTTTTCGTGTGGCTGATTTCTCCAGGATTCCTAAGTCTCACACCCACTCCCATACCCGGATCCTCCCATAGTGAGTCCCCGTAGGGGAGGTGCTCGCCAATGGTCACCCACCTCACTACTAATCCACCGGTAAAAGGCTTAAAGTTTGGAGATCGGAGCGGGATCCATTGCTTTCCTTTTACCTCGTCGTATGTACTAGACTTCTCAAATGTAGCTGTATATATACACCACTAAAGCGTCTTTCACTTTCCCCCGCCACAATACCTGTGAAAGGGTGGCACGCTAGGTTTCAAGAGTCTGTGGCTGGTGGCATTAGGGCGCATGCTGAACGGTTTTTTACTCAAGAAATTTTCTTAGAAGTAAACAAAAACAAGCCACCGCTTGATTAAGGTGACGTCGCAATTCCATGAAATATCATGACACCCAAAACAAACCCTTACCAGCCACCTTTTAGTACTTACCAGAACCTTGTATATATTAGAAAGTAAAAACAAACTCACTCAGACTAAGCTTACACTCCCCATCATTCTCGCCAGGCTTCTCATGATCCCTCAAACCAGTGAACCACTTATGTATGAGTCGACGTCAAATAATGCCGACTTCGAATCTGCCAATCCACAAAACAACCTCCGCCATCCATACCAGCCCATTAAATCCGGTAAACTCCTTAGCCCCGATATTACTCGGTCAGATGCATCGCCACAGACTGTTACGCCCGTTCAATAAACACCGTGCGCAACAACCAAAAACCACAATCTCAGTGGGGACGCGTGGGATGGAAGGATATGCGGAAAATAATATCAACGCATTCGAATTAGTGTACGGACAGATGAAGAATCAGAACTATATATGCAATTTCTTCAAGCGGTGACAAATGAAGAATCAGAACTTCATGTGAAGTTCTTAAGGCGAAGACAAGGGGATGATGAGAACTACATATGCGGTCCTAAGCGAGGCATGCCTGCTTAGAACGGCTTGCGATGCGATTCGATGGCTTATATCGGTACCGGCGTCCTGAAGCGGGATCGGTGAATGCGGATGCTTGGGAATGTTTAGAGTTAAGATCGCGTATTTCCGTAATGGTTCTACCTTTCTAAGAATTGTCTCCATAGAAGCTGTTGCGTTCATTACGCCGCTCGTTGGGTAATGAGGATTGCTACTAGCTGATATCTAGGTCGAACTGCATTTTCATCAGTAAAGATGTAGTCAAGATTCACGATGAGACCTTTCCCGTTATAGGTAGCGGTCGAGAAAGGTCTCCCGCACGACACCTCGGTGCAGTACTCCGCGTCCAAGAATGAACTAACCCATTCAGACCATGTCCTTCTTCCGGGCGAAGTCAATCATCCTCGATGACGAAGCACAGAGCTTGTACGCTAAACCTAGCATGTCTTCTCTCTCATCATATTACTCAAAAAGGCATCCTATCTTGATGACAGTAAAAATGCGAAAAGTACTAGCAATCGCCGCCTCTGCGTATCGCCGTACCTATAGGCATTTAGATTCCCCTGTGTTGCTCCACTACAGGCATTTACTAGATCTACGCCCAGCTGGTCGGGTCAGGGCCTCAACAGTGCGTCGCGGGGGCATGCGCTCGACTTATGTCCGACTACATTTGTAATGTGTAATCACCAACGGCGGAGAATTTCCGTCCTGACGACCTTCGCGCGAAAACTTGGCGAATTTACGGCTCAGCTAGATCTGCTGTTGTTATATCTACTGCCGATTTCTTTATTTTCTTGGGCCTGCATCTCAATACTTGCAGCCAATTGATGCAAACAGAATATGCATACTTCAAGGATTGCCCTTGGCGCTTTTGCAATTCTCTCGCAATCCGTCGCGGTGTTGGCGCAGGCGAAAGTACTAACCGGGGGAACCATCATTGCGTACGACCAAAACACCAAATTACCAAGAGTCATCCGTGACGGAGCTATAATTATCAAAGATGGCCAAATCGAACAAATCCTCGGTGCAGCTCCAGCAAATGGCAGCTACCCTTCTGATGCCGAAGTAATCGATTGCAAAAACAAAATCATCTCGCCTGGTTTCGTCGACACGCATCGTCATGGATGGCAGACCGTGTATAAGACCATGGGATCCAACACCACGCTGGGCGATTATTTCTCTCGCTACGGTTCCGCCGTAGGTCAGCCGCTATTTACCCCAGAAGATTTGTACATTAGTCAAAAGGTGGGCATCGCTGAAGCTCTCAATGCTGGCACAACAACTATTCTCGATCATGCGCATTCTACCTGGACACGTGAGCATGCTGAAGCTGGGTACAATGCTTCTGTGGATAGTGGAGCAAGGGTCTTTTATGCATACGCGTTCCAAACTGTTCCTGATTTCACGATTGAGGATCAGCTGGATCATTGGCGGGAGCTATATGCCAGAAACGAGAGCAATGTCACCACTCTCGTCATGGCGTATGATAGCTTCACTGGTAACCCAAATGGCAAGAACACACAGGATGTGGTTCAGCTCGCGAAGTAAGCAACCTTTCCATTCCATCTTGAACCCATGCAACTAATTGCTACACCAGAGACTCCGAAGTCCAAGTCCTCACCACCCACCACGTCAGCGGCCCATGGAACGGTACGTCCCATGAATCCAATCAACCTACTCACCACTAACACACACCAAAAAGGCGGTAACAGTCCCGAAGACTTGAACGCCGCCGGTATCCTAAACAGCAGCATCCCCATCGTCCTCTCCCACGCCGCGTCCCTCTCCGCCTCAGGCGCAGCCCTCCTCCGCTCAACAAACAAACACATTTCCATAACCCCAGAAAGCGAAATGCACTATGGAATGGTGCATCCAACCTCGCATCTCATCGCAGACCAAGGCTCTCTGGGAGTAGACACACACTTCACATTCTCAACCGATATCCTAACCCAAGCACGAATCTGGCTACAATCCGCGCGACACACAATGTACGCAAACACCATCGAACGGTGGGAGATTCCGGATTCCAATCCGTTTTCGGTGGCGCAGGCTTTCCTGCTATCTACCAGGAACGGAGGTCTTGCGCTAGGCCGGGAAGACCTGGGTGTTATTTCTGAAGGGGCGAAGGCGGATTTGTTGGTTTGGGATGGGAGGTCCCCGGCTTTGTTGGGTTGGGCTGATCCTATTGCTGCGGTTATTTTACATGCGAGTGTTGGGGATCTTGAGCATGTGCTTGTTGATGGGGAGTTTGTTAAGAGGGATGGGAAATTGGTGGTTGAAGGGTATGAGGAGGATGTAGAAACTTTCTTGGATGCGGCGGAGCGTATACAGCAGATGTTGCGTGAGACGCCGCTAGTGCCGCAAGAGGGGGTTTTTCCAGGGGGTTTTCCCTATGGGAACCAGTATCAGATTGATGTTCAGCGTGGGGAGGGGACGGGGTATGGGCCGAGCTATGTTTGAGAGTAGTGGTGGAGAGGGTCCAGAGCTTGCTTACCTAGCTGGGACTATCTTGTAGGTGAGACATTGCCGCCGTGTGTCTTGGGTTTGGGTCGTTTTGGTTGAGTTGATCTATAATACATTTAGAACTAATGTCGAAGATGGCGGATGACGGAATCAACTAACAAAGGACAGCCAACCTTGTACAATAGAATAATCTCTCTCCTCAGCTCTTTACGGGCCAATCAAGTCAATTCATATACATTACAACAACTAATAATAGTAGTCATAAACTTTAAACTAATAAATAAATCAAAGCTCAATATAGATTCTTCAAGAGTAAAGAGAAGTCCTTCATTCTACAACTTAGATATACTGACGAGAGCGAAGACTCACATAGTCCGAAGTAGCTACTCAGGAACAAATCTTAGGCATTTAACCGACTAACACATTTATTTCCTCTTTTGAAAGAACTCTAATGCCTCTGCGTGAACATCAATCTTACCTAACCACCAGCCCACGTCTAATCCAACAACCATCACCCTACGCATATAAAAACCCAACCTCCCCCACCATCCCATCTACATGTCCCCTTCAACACCCAGCCCTTAACCCTTCACCTCCCCATTATCCCTGTCTTTCCCAACCTTCCGAACCCTCACAGGCCAAGAATGCGGCACAACAGTGAAAAACGCTTTATACTCCCACTCCCTCCCAGGATCCACCTGCTCGATATCAAAATCTCGAACAATCGTTGCTATGATCTTGAAGATTTGGAGGATTGCGAGGTGTTCGCCGGGGCAGCGGTTGAAGCCTAGACCGAACTATTGTGATGGGGAGTTAGAATGGTTGTTTGATGGCTTGTTTGGTTGGATGGGGAAGAGGGGGGATGGGGATAGGGGATAGGGGATAGGGGGATGACGTACAACTAGCCAGTGTTTGTATTTGGACGTGAAGTTTGCGCCACCGTCTGAAAGCCAGCGGGAAGGATTCCAAGATTCTGGGTTGTTCCAGCATGAGTCTGATTGCTGCATGACCCTAGGTAAGATGTGGTGTCAGTGTGGCTTTTGGGTGAAGGTTGAGATGGATGTGTAACGGACGGGTAGTGAAAAGGTTCGTAAAAGTGAAAGAAGTGGACCGAACTTACTGCGGGTTCACAGTCAATATAGTTCCCGCAGCAAAGTGTGTGTCTCCGATTTTGATTCCACCGGGCGGGGCTACACGAGGGAAGCCAAAGGGACCAGGACCAAACATGCGCAGAGCTTCGTAAATACAAGCCTTTAGGTATGTAAGGTTGACCGAGTCTTTGTAAGTGATTACTCGGGTTAAACACTCGCCATTGCCCTGTGCGGCTTCAATCTCATCCCTTGCTCTTGCCCAGGACTTGGGATCTCGGATCATGAAGTACACGCATGCTTGAAGGGCACCTGTATCGATCAGCAAACAAAACATCTGCTCATAGAAGTGTGGATGAACGCACTAGAGACAGTGTCAGATGCAGCCCCAATACTTAGCGTAGTCTGCGACTCCACATTCCTAAACGTCAGTTTATCTGGATATTTCTGCAGCTCCCTCAGCCAATGCGCCACCATGTCAAATCTCGCATCAGGATTAGCTTTCCGCTGTTCCAGTGCCGTTTTCGAAACCGTAAACAGGTGACCCATGGGCAACAACCCTAGTGACGTGATTATTGGATTCGCAATGAAGACGCGATGGAACCATTGATAGAATCCAGCGACGGCCATGTATCGGTTTAGAGATCTGCTGTTTTGGATTGAACCGCCGACATCTTCGCCTTTGGTAATGAAGCCAAAGGATTTAGAGAAGACGGCTTCGCCTGCATTGTCGAATGCGGTGTAGGTGAAGTATTTGTCTAAATGCATAGGTTGTTGAGTACTTGAATATCTATCCATCCAACCTAAAAGGCGCTCAATATTGATGTCATATTGCTCTTCCGAGCGCAAGACATTGGTCATCGAATACCCTGAGGCAAAATGCTTGGATCGCTCAGTCTTTACCCTTGGGTCCAAGGTGGACTGGGGAGTGACGTAGCGCCAATCAGGCATGGCAAAGATCCGATACCAGTTCCCCTATGTCTCGGTTATTATGATTTGTGTACTGTACTGGCAGCTCAGGGTGCGCTTACCTTACGAAGACGCGCTTGCAACAGAACTGTTGGCCCATCCGGGTGGCTGACGCTGACTTCATTCGGCGCTATACGAACAAAGTGGCCATACTTCTCATGAGCCTGAATAAGAGCAACATTATGGTCGCCCTGGAAGATATGGTACGCATGCCAGAGACGGGTCACAGAAGCCAGAAAAGGTCCTGGTATCCGGGATAGGGATGAGAAGAAGCGACGCCGTATAACAATTGTAAGGGCCACCAGGAATATCCCCAACGCGATCCGTGCGTACGAAACCACAAAGCTAGCCATGTTCTTTGCAAAGAAGGCAATCTTCAAGGCCCACAGTGGATGTGTAAGTCGAGGCTTTGTTCGGTCTATATGTCTACGATTCTTTCATGCACATCAACAGAAACACAGCTCTTCCGATTACGGCCCACACTTTCTGCAGTCTGATTTCGCACTTCGCATTGCCCCGCTTCCCGCCTGAGCGATGCATCTCGATTACTGCAGAGTGCCTAGGAATATCGCATGGGGTAGTAGTGTTGTGCATGGTTCGAACGACCCACGACAGTGGAACATGTAGAGAACGGAAACAACCAAAAGTCGGGCAAATTCTCGCACGAGATAGCTGACCAAGGTATATCTCACGTCTGAGATGACATCGAATAGCAGGCGAACCGGTGGCCTCTCTTCTTGGAAGGGCGTAGACTAATGCAATCCCTATGCTCGGCATGAGTCTGGATTGGTGATGGGCCAAGGCTAAACGGCGACTTAGGCTGCCAGTGGGAAAAGGGTAGATGCAAGTAGAATTCGTATCAGGCTGATCATTGCTTGAAAAGATAGGCATCTTACTTTCGTCTAATTGCCGGTTTGATCTGAGCTTTTATGACGAGATGTATATACGCCTAGTCACCAGTTTCGATTTTGGATCTATTTAAGAGCAGTGTATTGCGTGCTTTGAGGTATACAGTTGCCAGAAATTTCTTGCTGAGACTTCGTTCGGGCATGTTCAATGCGAGCAGCGAGTGTAGAGTATGTATGCTACATCCAAAATTTTGTTCTGTATGTTAAAGTCAGAAATGAGCGGAAATGCCTCAGTCCATTCACTAGAAATCCATTGTAGTGACATTGTCAGGTGATATGCGGGTCGTACCGAATCACGCACTGGAATCCACAAAGGGGCATCGTATACCTCGCCGCCTATGCTGCATAGATAGAATTATATAGTCCAGCCACACCGATTTGCTTTCCCACATATGGTTCTCGTTCGTCACTGGACTACGGGTCGTCCCACCTCCCCATCCACCACACTATATGCAGGGAGCCTGAGATTCTTGCAATTCGCTTATGCTGCAAACCCCTTATGAAAGTTGGATGTTATTCATCAACAGGAAATTCCCATTCCTGGTCAAAGGTTGACTAAGTCTATGTAACCCTAGTAGGGCGAAATACTAGGTGATGCATTGCTCACTGTGCCTATCCTCGTCTGCTCCCTGTTGGTGTCGCTTCGAGACGCTCTGCCTCGTGTTGATTAAACCAATTGACAAACAATCTTGTAAAATACGAGAGATGAGAGGCCGACGGTCGGCCATGTCGCAACCTTCTTCCTTGCCTATTCACCTTCCATTGGAAGATATTTCGTACGGTAAGCCCCGGGGCTGAAGGTGGGGCGAATACAATCGAAGCTTGAAGCAACTTTTGCATGGGGTGAGGTCTAACCTAAGCTTTGTACTACCATAAGCAGATACGAAGCTCGAATCGGATCTCTTCTTCGTTGGGCCCCAAGAGCGATTTCAATTTATCAGGATCGGATCCTAGACCCAATCGTCGATAATCGTGCCCCCCATGCCCTACATTCCCGAGGAACCCGTCATCGTATCCTTGGACATGGACACGCATCGCCACGATCATTTAGGCCACAACGTTTTACGCCCATGTCCCGAGCTGTCCAACATCAGCTTGGCCAACCCACTTCGGTGGTAAATATCCCGAACACACAATACGATATCTACAAGAAAGACAACTACCGTATCTCGGCTTTTCCCTAGATCAGATGTCTAGTTACTTACCCGATTTCGGTCACGAGTTCTTGGAACATTCCAGAATGCTGATTTTGTCAACAACTCATAGAACTTGAGTAGAGCATCCCAGTTATACACAGTGCTTCCACATCCTCATTGAAATCCCACACCAAGGAACTATCGCGTCCTACAACGCCATTTCCGCTTCCATCCCGTATCCGAGCACATGGTCCAGCGTATATTTCAGCCCGCAACCGTGCACAATTGAAGGATGCGGAAGTGGCTTACGATCTTGAACGGGCGATGAACGCCTCTGGGGCCGTAAGATCCAGGCCATATGCCGAATAGGTCAGGCATTCGCAAGACTAAGAAAAGGACCAGATGTTTCACTCTCGTAGAACACCAAGCCACAACAGATTCTGATGGGGGCTAAAAGGCTTAGTTGCTAGAGCGTTTGAATGATAAAACTGACAGCAGAGACGTTCATGTGAGTGAAAATCTTTAACGCTTTTGACTTCCCTTCCTTGTACAAGATGAGGTTTTCGAGTGCTCACGTCATTACTCTAGTGGCATTATGTTCCATATCAAGTGTATCCGGCCGAGCCATTCACCCAGCTCGAGCTATTGACCAGAGCGACGTTGAGTGCGAAGCACTGAACCAAGCACAAGATTCTTTAATCTTCCTACCAAATGAGGCAGGCTATCCGGATTTGAGGATCAAGAACTGGTAAGACAATGCTCAAATAATCCTTCAAGACAACACTGATACTTGTACACTTACAGGTCCGGAACCGCGCGGAGAAATCCTGCTTGTATCTTCCAACCTAACACCGCCGACGATCTCGCCACCGTGGTCCAACAGCTTCAGCAGAGCAATATCAGTTTTGCAGTTCGGTCTGGAGGCCATCTAGTATCGCCCGAAGCGGCGAACATTGATGGTGGTGTCCTGATTGACCTTGGCGGATTCGATGAGGTTGAATACGATGAGGCGAATCGTGTTGCCACTATTGGGTCTGGCCTAAGGTGGGGAGATGTTTATACACAATTGGATGAGTTTGGTGTCATGGTCGTCGGAGGAAGAGTGGCAGATGTTGGTGTTGGCGGACTGATCCTCGGATGTAAGTGTCCATCAGAAGTCGTCCCATGTCATTCCCGGGATGCAGCGACGCTTACAGACGGTAGCCGGTCTCTCTTACGTCTCTGATATATATGGCTTTGCCTGTGACAATGTTGTCAGTTTTGAGGTACGCAATCCCTCCGACTTTAGGATACGGAACCTCACTAACTTAGTAGGTTGTCACTGGCGAAGGAGAAGTCATCAATGCCAGCCAAACGAGCAACGAGGATTTATTCTGGGCTTTGAAAGGCGGATCAAATAATTTCGGTTTGTCCTCCTTGTCTAAACTCACATACCTTAGCTCACCTTCCTCAGGTATCGTCACAAGATTCACGCTATCGGCCTATCCCACCTCACAGGTATGGGGCGGACAAAAGATCTACACATACGACGATCTCCCCGCACTCTTTAGTGCAATGTACGAATACCAAATAGTCCCCAACAAAGACCCGAAGGCAAACCTCATGTTGCAGGGTTGGGTCACTAACGATACCATTGGCATCGTTCTTAACCTAATATACTTTGCACCTGAAGAGTCCCCTGCAGCCTTCAAACCATTCTACCATATCAACACAACGGCAGACTCAACAGGAATAACCTCATACGTCAACTTTCTCACAGGTCAAGGTCCAGGTGACTACCCTCCAAGAGCCGACTGGCGAACCACCAGTTTCACGCCCGATGAAGGCCTGTACCAAAAGCTAACCGACATGATGATGGACCCCACGGCTTTGGAAAGAATCAAAAACGTACAATCAGGAACCGCAGTTTTCGGCTTACAACCCATCTCTTCCAGCGCGATTGATGCTGGCATCACGCGAGGCGGTAACGCACTGGGTCTGCAGAACGTCAATCAAACTTGGTTCAAGATGGACGCGGGATGGTTTTTCGAGAACGATGATCAGACAGCGCATGGTGCTATCAAGGATATGGTTGATTCTGTGCAGAGCGAGGCCGAGGCCGCGGGTATACATCTTCCGTATCTGTTTATGAATGATGCTAGCTTTGACCAGGATGTTATCGCTAGCTATGGAGCGGAGAATGTGGAGAGGATGAAAGAGGTTTCGAGGAAGTATGACCCTAATCAAGTGTTCCAAGACTTGGTCCCAGGTGGTTTCAAGCTACCGAGGTGAGAGTGTAGGAGACAATTTTGGGTTTGGGGGTCAGTGGGACTTCGCTGATCAGCTCGTATTCTTTTCTATTGTATTGTTTGGGGAAACGTATGTTTACAAGAACACATAGACTCACTTCACATGTACATTTTCGTTCTGAGTCATTCAGGATAACTTTACGGATTATATTGTCCAGGTCACCTCCAAAGCTGAGTGAGAAAGAACGTCTCTAATTACTGATTATGTCTCGTTTGCTAAATATTGGATAGTGATGAACTCGCCCAGCTCTGAGACAACTATCGTAGAGCCATCTTCAATCCTGCGCAAAATAGAGGACGAAATTGGATTTCCAAGAAATCACTGCGATGCACGGGGAGAATGTATATATCGTTAGGACGGCATTTCGTAAGGTACGGTGACTCAATCATATCGGAAGAGCGTCCGATCTAATCGGAAACAGGGACCGACCGTTGGAGATATATAAACGTGCCCCGCATTTCACTAGTGCAGTATAACAATTGCTTTGCGGTATCATATTTTGTGCCCTGAAACAACAAATTGTCAAAAGAATCATGGCGCGAATTACTATTGTAGGGTCTGGGTATGGTGTCGCACTTTTCTTAGCCAATCATATTTCGTTCTGGAGTGTAGACCGTTGACCACTACTCAGCATTCTGGGCATGTCCGTTGCCTACTTACTCTCTCGAAATCACAAAGTGACTATTGTTGCTAAAGATCTACCCGGAGATGAACGTACATTCGGCTGGGCAAGTCCGTGGGCAGGCGTTTCATTCATTGCCGGCGGCTGCGATAACCGCCGTGAGATGCAAATGCAGCTCGATGCATTTGCCGAGCTATGGAGGATGAGCATCCGGAATCCAGAATCTAGTATCAAACACATGACCATAAATGAAGTCTATAACGAAGTCAAAACCGAAGATGACATTTGGTGGAAGGACTATGTACCAGAGGTTGGTCGACAGATAATCGAAGTAGAGCTGGACTTGCAATCTAAGTTTTCCATCAGTTTCGATTCTTGAACGAATCCGAATTGCCAGAAGGAACCAAGAGTGGCATAGAATGTAGCCGATCCCTCACTCCCATTCGTTCATTCATTGACAATCATTAGACAAGACCATAGTCTTAAATCCGCACCTCTTTCTTCCTTGGCTCAGAAAAGAGCTCGAGAATCTGGGAGTCCGCTTTCAACGGATGCACCTGACCGCTCTTAGCGACGCGCAAGTGCTGGGGCACGACGTCCTTGTCAATTGCACAGGCTTTGGTTCTAAGTACCTCAAGGATGTCCAAGATCGTGACATCGAGCTAGTCGGGGGCCAGACACTGCTTGTCAAGAGCAATCATAACAAAATGTTTTCACGCGATGACTCCGAGGGTTATACTTACGCCATACCAAGAGGGGATGGAACAATGATCCTAGGAGGCTGCAGAACACCAAATGCCAGGTATCTGCTGATCCCAAACCTGCGGTCAACCAAAGGCTAACAATTCCACAGCGACCCAAACCCTGACCCTGCTATGACTAAAGATGTGCGCCATTCTTGTTGAACAAGGACATTCCCAGTACTGACCCAAAGCTAGATACTAAGGCGATTGAACAAGAATCTCCCGCATTTGTTCTCACCAAATCCCGACGATTACGAAATCCTTGCTTATAACGTAGGCATCAGGCCATGTAGAAATTCCGGAATCCGCGTAGAAAAGGATGTGATTGGAGGGCAAAACATTGTGCATGCATACGGTAAGTGGAGCACCTCGGCGACGTTCCAAAGGCCAGGACTCTAATTTTGAATAAACCGACAGGTTTCGCTCTTGGTGGCTATATCTATGGGTTTGGAGCGGCAAGGGAGGCTTGTAGACATGTCGAGGAGTTTCTTTTCCCTCCATTTAAACCTAGGTTGTAGTGTACGAGACAGTGAAATCAGTACAACATCATTTCCACGAATTTTACTCCGAAAGCCGGCGCACAACATTACCAGACGCCTAACGCCATCTGCACGTTGAATGGTGCTAGAAAAATTAAGAGGATTTGTAGACCATGATTTTACACATGCAATCATCGATCCAAAGACATGACTCGTGGTCAAGCGCTAGATAAGTCCACTACGGTGACAGCGTGGCAAGCCCCCCACATCGATCTGGTTATTCCAATAGCGGCGGATATTTCATCTTTCTCCACTCCATACCCCGCAGTGATCCCATTAGACGCAATGTGCATGTGCGCTGTCCTGATAGTTTTAGCTTGCTTTAGTCTCTTCCATACATTTCACCCTGGCCCTCCTCCTAACCATTTCCAGTTACTACTATTAGAATCATTGAAATGCTAAAGTGGTGCCAAAATATTTGAAGATGGTCTAGCTGGCTACAACGATAATTTCGCCGGGGTGATGTCTTTGGTTAGAACGACTATCGAAAGTGCATTGTGAAGCGGTGTAAGTCTGGACCTTTGGCAGTGGATAGGCATGGTGAATGTACCAACAATAAGGGTCAACGTCATATGGGTGTATCTACATGAATGTCCCTGTTACTAGGAAAGCTATATTACAGCCTCCTCCATCTGATAGGAGGGGACTTTATCCAGATATCGGAGGGGAGATAAGTCGGGATGGGAAGCGTGATCGGAACCGACGGGAAGGCCCGGGATCTATATCGGGAAACCCGTCTTATCTCCCACATTACATCGTCAAATAACGATCTCATAGCGAAAAGAAAAAATGCGCAGGATTGACAATGGCACAGCTGCATGGAAAGGTTGCCATTGTCACCGGTGGAGCGCGCGGCATCGGCAAGGCCATTGCCATGGAACTTGCGGCACAAGGAGCTAACGTCCTCATAACATATGCATGCGCACAAGCAGAAGCACAGGAAGTGTGTCGCCAGATAAAAGAATTAGGCGTCGAGAGTCTAGCGGTCGAGGCCTCAGGATTCGACAGTGCCGCACCGAAAATCATCGTCGAAGCAGCTGTCAAGAAATGGAACGTAATCGACATCATCGTCAACAACGCAGCAACTATAGGCAACTTTGGACTACTTGAAACTACAGAAGAAATCTTTGAAAACCAGGTTACAGTCAATCTACGCTTCCCCTTGTTTCTCATCAAGGAGGCCGTGCCATATTTCGGTCGCGCTCCCAGAATCGTTAACATGTCAAGCATCTATGCTCGAAGCGGCGACGCGAACGTCCTCGTGTACTCGGCCTGTAAAGGAGCCATCGAAACCGCGACACGCTGCCTCGCCCGTGAACTTGGACATGAATACAATGCAACGGTGAATTGCATTGAGCAGGGACCTATCATTACCGATTTATGGGAAGAGGCAAATGAGGACTCGGAGTACAAAGATTTATGGGATGCTATTGAACAGACTCCGGCCGCTCCAAGAGTCGCGGATCCCAAGGAGATTGCGCATATTGTTGCGTTCCTTTGTGATGAGCGGACTAGTTGGACGACCGGGAGTGTCTTGAATGCGAATGGGGGAATGTTGTTTGTATAAGATTATGGCATCTGACATGGATATAAGGAGTTGATGTGGGTCTTATTTGAGTTGTACACTTTCGGCGACTTGGGTAGAAGACGGCATATTCATGAGCTAGTCGGCATCGGATTAGAGACATGATTCCATAGATCGCTTGCTTTTTTTGGCCCTTACCAGATTGTGATTTAATATTAGATTAGTTGAATTTCAGGGTACTTGCTCTATCGGTCCGATTTCTAGAGTCATGGTCGTAGATCTCCATAAGTGGTTTTACCTTACAACCGTGATGCTAGGTCTGTGATGAAGGTTCGTAATAAGCTTGACACCGTCGGGCTATATGCTAACAAGCAGTTTCGCTTTTTTCTCCCTGACTGTCTTCAAATATCCTTTATCTTCTTTCTCGATCTCAACAGGCAATCACATTGTGTGCAAGAGCTACACAAGTTCCGAGGGCGGGAAACTACATGAAAGAATCGAATAAGATACTCACCAACCTTAAAATCTTTGGAATAGATCTTCGAAATGTGGTATTAAGCCACAGCACCTGAGACTAGTGGTAGGAAAGGCAGCTGGAGAATGTAGTCCGATGGTGCAACCCACAGCGCGCTCGCAACAGGAGTGTTGGAGAATACCAAGTCTTGAATATAAGTGCAGCCGACTAGCTTGTGTTTCTTGTGGGTAGATGCTTGCAGCATTATGAGTTGTTTTTATTGTTCCCATAATACCCTGACTCGTCCAGTTTATAACCACCAGCGTGGAATCCTCACCAGTAAATGCGTATATTTCGGAGTAATGCGAGCCATCTACCTGTCCCAGATTTGGCCGAGCAGAAATAATATTAAATAAACTGGCACCGCTGCAAGGCTGGAAGACAATCCAACATGCTTAAGAGATTGCATCCTATACAGGCGTGAAGTAAAGCGCATGAGAAGAGTACTTAATATCAGCTGAGTGTTGAAACGTTCCACCATTCAACAACTACAATAATTACCTTTCATTCCGGGGTGGAATTCTAGGAGCTTCGCTCCAAAGGCATAGACCTCAGTCACCTCATCTACCACAACCTCCAAGTTACTAGCAAATAGTAGACGGAGTGACATCGCATAGCCACCTCACACAGTCAACAAAAACACAAACCAGTTCCATAGACCACCCTCGCCCTCTATAAATCCTCAGGCAACGAAATAAGACTCACCACCCAAGCCTCATCGCCACTCCACCACTCCCATCCCACACATTCCCCGTGACCTGGCAGCCCACTCCACTCCACTCCACTTCCCCACCCCATACTTGTAGTCCAAATAAGCATATCCCAAATTCACCAGTAGCGCAACGCCCCACTGCAACCACTTGGCCCCATTTCACACACTGCATAGTGCAAACCCTCACCTACCTACGCCCAAACAGCCACACCCGTGGTATCCACTCCGATCGGTCCCCAAACCCCAGAACAAACCTGTATAAAAGAGGCGCGGAAGCTTGGCATCGAATCCTTCGCTAGCAGTGGTGGAGTTGGTGGTGTGGTAAGCTCACGCGCATATTGCCTAAGTTAACGTACGTGACACAAAAACAAGCGAGAACGGTGATGGTGGTCGTGGAGAGTGGCGGTTGGTTGGCTTCATTGGCTCGTCATGGAATAGGCGAGAGGAAGGGTGGGTTGGTCATGGTCGTCATGTGGATGGATGGATGGAGCACTAGGGAATTAGCCGCGAGTCTACTAGTCACTGTAGTCTGCACTCTGGCTCCTTTCTAGAGCGCGCGTGTAGGCGTTTGGGTATACGTTGGGCGTGGGCGTTTGGTTAGTCTAGCCTCATCGTTTATGTATGTATGTACGAAGCGCGGTTTGGCGCCCGCGGGGGTTTATGCGTATGCGTAGGCGCTTTTGACGCGGTACTCTTGTTCCTGGTCATTGGGAAGCGAACGGGGGGTGCAGGTTCATGGTCGTGTGAGCGGGTGCTGCATATGTCGGGGTTTATGTATGGACTTGGGGCTGTTAGTCGACCGACACGTTGATTGCTTACATGCAACATGCTTTGTTTTTGCTTTGCTGCATCAGCGTTGGGATCCTGCGTCCTGGTACTTGGGAAGTTAGGGTTCGGTGGATGACGTGTTAGGGCGTAAATGACTATGAACGTTTGGTTCGAGATATGCAATGAATTTGGTCTTAGGCATATCTTCGTCAGTCCGTGCCACGAGCGTGCATGTTGAAATGATCACGTGGTGGTTGTCTCACTGGATTTATGAATGGTTTTGTAGTGAGACTCGGCGCTTTTTTGATTGGTGGAAGGGCCGTTCAAGGTGCTAGATAACGGCCTGCTTGATCTTGAAAGCACCTTCTAGATGCAGGTCACATTCACTCGCCTAGTTGCAGACGGAACTCTTTAGTTTGATTGCAAGGGCCGTGTTGTGTGGCACACTGAGATGAACGGTTGATCTACAAAGTAACGCCGTAATATTTGCAGGTAGGTTGTTTCACAATGCCCGACTGGCTTCTAATGCCCCTCGCACAACAAATCTATCCATACCTCTCTGAGCCTGCTATGCTACACCACGCTATCTTAGTATGCTACTCGGTTCCCAGCCACAAGGTCATCCAATGCACATGTATTACCAAATCTGTGCTAGACAGGCAGTCCAGGCCCAGGCCCTCGGTTCAAGTAAT
This sequence comes from Nigrograna mackinnonii, assembly GCA_001007845.1. NCBI lineage: Eukaryota > Fungi > Ascomycota > Dothideomycetes > Pleosporales > Nigrogranaceae > Nigrograna > Nigrograna mackinnonii. Next base: position 275,787 of record JGVQ01000226.1, read on the forward strand.
CCGGCTCTCGGTAGATAGTCTGCCTTAAAACCATCTTGAACATCTCAAAACAATGATTGGATACGTTGGAACCAATATTGTTGTGTCATTTGAAATGCTTGAAACAAAGCTTAGTCTACATCCAACGTTTTCCAAAGATAGCATATTGTGCGAAGTTAAGGGATCAGTTGGGGGCAAACCCAACATTGACCTATTTGGGAATTGTAATAAATATAGGACTAAGCGAAGCGAAGCGGAGCAGTAGCACTGAGAGTCCCTCGTCACCAATGAGCCATATGATATTCAAACCAATCTAAAACAAAGTCCTCCCAAATTTGTCCATGCATGATTCCCAAATCGTGTCTATCGTATATCATATCATAACATTACAAATGCATATCGGGGATTTGAAAATGGCTACGCCTCAGGGCTTCCGTACGCGCTCGTGGGTTTCTTCGGGTCCTTGATTAGATCCGCTGCTCGCTCTGCGACTGCGTAGACGAGTGTCTGAGTATTGCTTTGGGGTATCAAGGGGAAGATGCTAGCGTCGACTACCCGTAATCGTCGGACGCCGTGCACTTTGAATTTCTCGTTCACGACACCTCCTTTCTTTTGCGGTGCCATGGCACAGGTCCCGGACGAGTGCCAGTGTGTTGTCGAGGCGAGTTTGACGAATTCTCGTGCTTTGTCGAGGTCACCGCCGATATGCGCTGCGGGATGGTTGCGTCTCCCGCCGTCTTTGAGAAGGGATGCAAAGGGTTGTGCGGACGCAATCGTCTCGAGATAGCGCAAATGACGAGCGTGCAATTCTAGGTCGACTTCGTTGGACAGGTACTTGTGGTCAATAGTAGGGGGAGCGGCGGGATCGGGKGAGGAGATATGTACTGAGCCAGTAGAAAGGGGGTGCGATAGAGATGTTACAAGAGTGATGAAATTTCCAGGCTGAGGCTGCGATCCAAGCCCGGCAGTCGTGTCCTTTCCAGCAGATGAGGATTGCGCGGGGAAAAGAAAGTATTGTGACGTTCCTTCGTCGCCATTTTGTAATAGTGTTCGCAAAACTTCTTTTCGCGCTACATCGAGTGGGTGGTTAATTGTGCTTTGTGCAATAGCCGCCAGCGCAGAGCGCCGCGCCGCGTCGTCCTTGATGAAGTCGATTGTAGGCAAGTATGCAAAGTTTGAAATACCACTCGAACAGAAAGGCCCAGTTTTGCTAGTCTTGTAGAGATCCATTGCCCATTTAAGTCTTTCCGGGTCCTTCCGCATAAAATCATCTGCAGTAAAGATGCCCTCTTCAGCTTCGAAGCTGATGCCACATATGACATGGTCTTGAAGATTAGTTCCCACATAGGGATTTGCAACCTTAACTTCGATGCCGCACTGTTTTAGAATATTAGGATCTCCAACGCCAGATAATTCGAGAATTTTTGGACTGTTAAAGACACCGGCACATAGAATGATTTCCTTTTTCGCTCTGAGAGTAGATAAGGTTCCGTCTTTAAGGAATGTAACGCTTCTTGCAACAGGAGATATATCAGGGTCCTTTTGGTCAATATTGATTTTCTGTACGGTGGCATTGGTAATAATACTAAGGTTCGGTCGATTCGCGGCAGGAAGATAGTAAGCTGTATGTGAGGATATTCGTGTTTTCTTAATTGGATCAATGGATGAGCTTCCATTGAACCCGCCAGTCGAGTGACCTAGAAACGGGCTCGCAGTCAAGGGATGGCCGAGGTTCGCGATAGTCTCGACCCAGGCTTTACCGATGGGGTTTTCTTTGACACCGGAGAAACTCCCTTTGAGCGGTCCGTCGCCCATTGCCGCAAAGCTCCTCGCCCACGAGACTTGCAGATGTTCAGTGGTAGCCTTATCCGGCATAACCAGAGAAAACGGTTTCTCGAGATATTCGGCAAGGGTCCAGTTCCAGTCCTTATTCCCGACGAAATCCTCCCAGGCATTCAAGTCGGCTGCTGATGGAGAAATCAGAGCCATGGAGTTGATGGAGCTGGTCCCTCCCAGCAACTTGCCTTGAGGATGGCCAATCCTACGGCCATTGAGGCCATCCTGGGGAGTTGTAGCGAAAGCCCAATCCAAGTCCGAGCCGGCGGCTGCAGTAAATAAGGCAGGAGTCATGACTCGAGGGTCTTCACTCCCATCTCCTCCGGCTTCGACAACCACAATGTTCCATTTCGAAGTCTCGGAGAGGCGATTCGCGATCACAAGACCTGCGGTACCTCCCCCTATCACGATATAGTCGGGATCTTCGTCCGGGGCCATTGTGGTGGAAGAGGAAAATTTTCACACAAAGGGTAGTTGGAAAAGAGGGACAGGAAGAGGAAGAAGAAGAAGAACGACTCTCCAAGCTCGAAAGGCAAAAAGGCAATGTTCAGGCAGAAAGAAAGAAACGTGACAACAATGCAAATCTCAAACCAGGCGGAATGGTCCAGGTACCTGATAGCAGTTTGAGAGGTATATGAATAAGGCGACGGGCCAGTAGGATGTCTCGCCGTGCCGCATGGCCCGAAGCGAACAAGAGGTCCAGCGCTTGCCGTTTTGGACGAGGATAGAGGCCATCTATGGTCTTCTGGAATTCGTGCAGCACCGTCTAACTGCCTCTGGTATGGTCTCTCCGTCTCGGCGGGACTATGGATATCCTATAACATCCATCTGCTACTCTCCACTGTCCAGCCTCAGCCCACCCTTTGCCCTTCATGGCACTTGCCGGGCCCGGCGGCGGTGCGAAATTTGCTTTTCTTTCTGGTTTCCCTTGAAAGCTTGTGCTTTGTGCCTCGTGCGAGGGGCGAGAGCCTGTCCTTGTCCTGCCTGATGAACCATTACGGTATTTTAATCATTTGCAAGCGATGTCATGCTCACCCAATCAGCACCGTTGCTCGTATCGGACATAGGCGCTGTCATGTGATGGATGGGCCGGCCAGTTCACCCAGTCCGTCCAGTGTCGAGCATTACTTCGTATATGCCTTCTGGAGGCGAGGGGAGAGAACAAATCTCCAGGGGCCTGGGGGCACGAGGGGGGGGGAAGGCCAACTGCAACTGGGAGGCGGGGGCCAGGGATATGTAAGGGAAGCTGGCGGGCCGCGTGGGCTGGCTGGGCTTACTTACGCCATTCCTCCAAGTTACCCCGCCGCATTGATCAATTGGCAAGAACAAGTTCGAGCCCAGAGTCCGGTGGTTATTCTAGCTACAGGTTGTAGGCTGGTTGTTGGATGGTGTTGGCGTTGGTGTGGGTGTATGTGTTGTACACATGTATGTACGGCACATGTACATGATCGCGTCACAACAAGCCCACCGCCAATCCTCCCACACACACACCACAGAGCACACACCCGCGCATTCCCATTGCTCTCCTGGGCCGCAAGCCCACGTCGTGCAATCACAATCAGGCATATCCCGGCCTGTCAGTTGCCCTCGCACGGTTTACCTCATGTGAATTGCATGCGACGGCATGCACTTTGTATGCGACATTTGCGCGCGGCGTAACAAGCGGCGCAGTCGCACAATGCCGCTATATCAAGCTCGACGCACAATATTCCCCCTAAAACAAAATTCGACAAGAAGAGGGGCAGATATGCGGTGAATCGAAACAGACACGATAATGACATGAGATGTAACGGGTGAAGAGAAAAACACTGGGACCCGCAATCGTCCACTGTCCAGTGTACGCCCAGTGAATTGACCGCCGCTCATGCCACCCCCACAATACGAGCGACAACGTCAACTCGCTTCCACAGTCTTAATCCTTCGCTGCTATTAGCACAGGTGCCGCGAATGCCGCGGGCCTCCGTCCGCTGCATACTGTTGGGAATTGGGAACACGCTCTGCATTGGCCGCTGCGCGGGATACTGTTTGCTTTTGATTTCTTGCAGCTACGGCCCTTCCCTCGAACCCACCTGTAGGTCATAGCGAGACGAGCGCAGTGCTTGATCCGGCAATGATATCACCCACCGGTGAATCCATGTCCTCGTCGGTTCGAGGGTCTCAGCGTCAATGTAGCGAATCCCAGATGCCCACGGCAGTTTCTGAAGCAAATCACGAAAACACTGTCACCCTTTGGGCCGGCCCGCGCCGTGCTAGCTGCCCTATGGAGCAAAGTGCACTGGGTTTGTGGCGCCAGCTTCAACTGCAGCTCCACACGCGGAGATGGACTTGAGTATCGAATTAGGCCAGTCACAAGACGAGTCCTTCCCTGCCAGGTCGACTTAGTCCACATTCTTCGACATGAGATTGGCCTTGCTCTCTTTTCCGTACTTAGCGCTCAATGTGATAGGCAGAACGACTGTTCTCGAGATAGCGAACGAGTCATGAATGGCCTCGCAGGCCGGTTTCGTTCACTGTTTGCCACGTATGATAGGTAGGCCCGTCTTCTTGCTCTGCAACTCTGGATGCAGGCTGGGTAAGCATAGTTCTGTATATGGGAAAAGAACAGTCCAGTCTGGGACAAGACCTCACTAAATTCACAGGTTTGGATGCCAGTCACCGCACTGTGCCCCCAAACGCCATAATGTATGGTCAGCCTGTGAAAGTCCGAAGCGTCCGCGTCTACTCTTGGGGGATTTCGCCTGACCGTGTATATAAATGTAGCCAAACATGCCCCCCCACCTCCGAGACTCGGCCTTCCATTGTATTGCTTTCGAATTTTTGTGACTTTACAGCCATGATCGCAGATATGGTATATAGCCTCCTCCCCACTGTTGCACAGCCATTGACCTGCGTTAGTACGCACAATATTATAGTTGGACTACGTCACCCGAGAAAAATATGAGGCGGGTCTTGTACAACCTTTATACCATCTGGTTGTTCGCATACGAGCAGATCTACGATGTGGTCATACCATGCGGCATCTTCGGGATATGTGCAGCACTCTCGGGAGCAGTGCTTGACCTACCCACCATAGACCCCCTGGACATAACCGTTCGAGCACCCTTAGTGTTTACTTGGTTGTGGCTTATCGTTCTTCAATTTTGCATTCAAAACCAACGCCACCCGCACTCAATTAATGAAGATGTCATCAACAAACCATGGCGACCCCTTCCATCGGAACGTATTACCATCCCACGCGCAATTGACGCATTGTTCATTGTCTCTTGTATTGCCGGCATATACAGCCACTTTTTAGGCATTCTTCCAATCTTTGGGTTGTACTTTATGCTAATCACCGGGTACAATGACTTTGGTGGTGGCGACTGCAATGGCTTCATCCGCAATGCATTCAATGGCGGAGGGTTCTTCTGCTACTTCGCCGGAGCCCTTCAAATTGCCATCGGATCTCATACCACGATGAGCAAAGATGCCTATCATTGGGTATTCATCATGATCACCCTCATCATGACCACCATTCACGCCCAAGACTTTCGGGACGAGAAGGGCGATCGTGCGCGCGGGCGCCAAACCATGGTTACCGTCTTCGGCTCCACTACCGCTCGATGGATCCTGATTACCGGGATCCTCTTCTGGTCGACGTTCATCCCTATATATTTCAACGTCCATTGGAAAGCTACACTGCTTCCTCACGCTCTTGCCACGGTCGTCGTCGATCTCACAATGCGGGGGATGAACAAGGACAATACAAAGTTGGACCGGAAGATGTATAGGTTGTGGGCTGTGTGGGTATTCAGCCTGGTTCCCTTGCCATTCATTAGGGCGTTGAGCGCCTAGAGCAGGCTCGACGACAGTGAATGTGTCCTTTTCTGCTTGGAGTTAGAGGTGAACCCTTCGGCGTTAAGGGGCACTGATATTTAGATGACAGGTCATCATTATCACTCATTCATACCTAGCATATCTTGTATATAAGGGACTTGATCTGCTAGGCTCAGGGTTACATATCGTTCATTATCCCAAAGTCCTCTGGCTAGTTGGACTTTGGGAGTGGGGCTCCAAATACAGTTTTCGGTTTTACGTCATAACTGCCCAACGTTATCGTGGAACATGCAAGACCAGTGAATATGCAAGTGATAAAACTCCCCACCGGAAGTTTTAGCGAGTAAAGCAAAACAGCCCTACTTATCACAATGCCGCCACATATCCTATCCTCTCAACTAGGCATTGTTATACGAAATACCCCACCAACGCCCTCTAGATCCGGAATTGGCGTTATCCATGTCGGAGCGGCTGAAACAGCTGAATCAACAGGGAGCCAATGTCCAACGCGGCTTAGCGAAAACGGGCACCAGGGCTTGGAGGACACGAGAATTGCCACTGGACGCCACGAACCATGATCCCGGGAAACAAGTTCTCCCGCAGCGAACCAGAGGTCTGTGATCGTGAGGTCTTGGCTAACCAAATATACTCTAGAACCATGGCCAAGGCAAAATATGTGTATTAGAAAAGCTGGATTGACTAGCTATGTTTAGCTTGGAGGAGGGTGGGACAAGTTATCTTTATGCTTAAATGACCCCTGGCCTCTTTTTCCCATTGTAAGTCGACTGTTGCGCTAACGATCCGGAACATACCTGCAAGTGCACTGCTAAACCTCGAGTCCCGCACTGTGAACCGCTATAAAGTCTTTTAACTATAGACTAGACTATTCATCGTTCACTTACCAACCTTACATCTTAATGGCACTATTGCCACGACAAAACCAACCACACGCGATGAAAAAGCAAAATGTAAAAACGAAAAAAAAAAAGAAAAAACCGAAAAAACCCGAAAACTCCTTCAATTGTTCCCGTACCGTTCTACTCACTAGTCACTGTAGTCTGAGCACATCGTCTCCTATCAATAACTACACATCTCCCAATTCGAGAATATGCTGGATCTAAAGCATTAATCTTACAAGAACACAGTACTGAACCTTAATACACCTTGATCGCGTACCACGCTATGGGCACCCGTCATCGGCTGTATAAGTTCCAGAGTAGATTGCTGTGTCACATCCACGACCGGAGGGGCTAGCACTGCACCAACGGGCGAAGCCTGCTCTACCCTCCCATACCAAGGACTCTTAACCCGCTTTCCAAAAGACTGTCACATCGTTGACGAAAGAGCATGTTTTCCTTCGTAAGGCTACGCCACGATACCCCTGCCCTCCCGCCTCCCCCTTTCTTCCTCCTCCTGAAGAAATATCCCTCATCACCGACAAAGCAAAGCTCATACTGTGTTGGGGCCTGTAGCGCCAATGCAGTAGTAGATCAAACACCCTGAACTAACTCCCCGCAAATCCCAGATACTCTAACTCAAGGTGAATCAACTATTCCCTCCCAAGATTACTAACTCCGAAACCCCAACCAAACCCCAGCAATACTGAACATCCCGTACACAATGTACTACTCATAACTCCATGCTCCGGCCCAATAAAATCCCAGCTTAGGGGTGGAAAAAAGCTGACGATAGGCATCAGCGCCGCCGTGTCTGACGCACATATAATCATAGGATTGTTGTTTTGGGTGTTAGTTCGGGAAGTTTTGGCCTATTGGAGAAGGAAGGGGTATCAATCGAGGAGAGCGCTGATCAGAGGTTTGGGGTGGGTGTGGATGTGAAGAGGGTAAGCATGTGCCAGGGCCTGTAGTGGCGAGGGGGAAAGGGGGAAAGGGGTGCCTGGCATTGTGAGTAGGGGGTTGGTTACTACTGAGTGGAGGTGTGATACACGTTCGGTTGTGGTTGTTTTGGGGGAAGGTGAACACATATCACCACTATTGCGACTACCTCTAGTTTTCTTCGTGTATGCATTTTGGGGTAGCATGTTAAAACAGATACAAACGAACACATATTGCCCGTCTAGACTGGAGTGTACTTTGCATAACTAGCGGCGATGTGTAAGTGTAATCTTTGGGAATGTTGATGTCTAGCATAAGGCCAGCGTCTATTTTTTCAATCAACTCAAGCATCCATCCAATTAATGCAAGTCATCTGTAAATCCTAAAGGAAGCGCTCAAAAGCTTACACAGTGTTGTTTGCAAGTGTGGCGAGAGCTATACTCAGCTTATACTGCGCCGTATAACCCTTGTTCAACCACGAGATATTTAATACTATTAAACCAACAAACGCAAAGACCAATTCCCTTAGCCTTACATTCCAGCACACACACAAAATCCCGGCGTTTCCAACATCCCACAATCCCCGTAGTACCAAAAACAGAAGCGACGAAAACTGCAAGGTACCCGGTTCGGGTAATGTTCAACATCCAGATTGCAATTCATCTAGCCTCGCACCCATGTAGCAAACGATCCGCAAATGCCTTAAAAGCCCCAAATCCTTAGATGAACTTTGAACCCCAGCACAATTAGCGATTCGACAAATCCCGGTAGTGCTTCATGGACATCTAATATACTTCGCATCTGTAAGACGCGTGGCAATGTACATGTTGCGCATGTAAAGTCTTCGCCAATATGGCAATGCGATGAGGATAATATATACTTTGGGTGACGGAATACGGCTTAGGTTGCAATCGTTTGGTGTTGCGCAAGATTTATGTGGCGATCTTGTCTGTCTACAGCTACGCTACTATTGATGCGGCGCATATTACGGATTGTAACATATTAGATATTGAGGTTGCGTGTTCGGCCCTAGATAGATGGTTTAATAAATCGGGCATGTTCGCTGTTTCCTTTTTTTTTACTTTCGGTTCTTCTTCTTCGACAACACTCAAGTACTCTAGTTGTACGTTGGCGTTCTTGAATCCTTCGCGGAAACTTCAATTCAGCGGGCTCTGGAGTCAGGATGGTTTTCTCAAGGATATCTACGGTTTTAGTCGGGTCGTTAGCCTCGGGACTCTTTGCGCAGGTTGCTAGGGCGGCTGTGACTGTGAACAGTACAGTGCTGGTCCTCTCGCGCGAGCCGAATGCCACACAAGCTGGAACTTTGCTACTTGAAGGTTATGGGATCCCATATCGAGTCGTCGATCTATCGCTACCGGGTGGCGGTTTCCCTCAACTAAACGCAACTCCGGATGCTGGAAACTTTGGTGGAATTGTGGCTGTCAGCTCGAGAGACTACAATGGAGGCGATGACTGGGGAAAGGCTTTGAATGAGAAGCAATGGGCGGAGCTTTATGGCTACCAGGAATCATTCGGTGTGCGCCTGGTACGATTAAATGCGTGGCCAAACAAAGAGTTTGGTGTTGAAGCCAACGGTGGCGCCGTGAAATCCGACTTGCCCATCGCTATATCTGATTCTAAAGAGTTCGCGACTGCGAACATTATCAGGTAACAATGTCGTCCAAGATATCAAACGCCATCTAACCAAAAACTAGCGGCGCCTCAGTTCCAACCACCAACCTCACAAAGTATCCTGCGAAGATAACAGATACAACATTAGCGACTGAAATCGCCCAATTCGTTGGAGACTCAAAATCAACCGCAGCGATCATCAACACCTTCCCATCCGGCCGCCAACAACAAGTCTGGTTCACAGCCTTCGACCCCAATCTTACATCCTCAACCCTCCTCTCCCACGCCTGGATCCACTGGCTCACTCGAGGCCTCTACCTGGGCTTCCGCCGAGTCTACCTCAACACGCAAGTCGACGACGTCTTCGTCGAAACCGAACTCTACCAAACCAACGTTCCCTACCGCATCAAACCCGACGACTTCGCCGAACACATAACCTGGATGAAATCCCTCAACAGCCGTCTACCCGCCGGATCCTCCTACATAATCGAACTAGGCCACAACGGCAACGGCAACATCGAAGCGGCCGTAGAAAAAGATTACGACAACGACCCGGCCCTCTGCTCACCGCAAGAAGGCATAGAATACGAAACGCAAATCGACGGACCACCCGATTATTGGAAACCCATAGGAACAGGAAAAGACCTCTGGGATCCAAAATTCAAACGATACACATGGAGTCTGGAATGTTCTGATCTCGACCCTTTGCAGGTTTATTTCTCGGATAAAGCGAATATGAATGCTTATTTTCATGTTAGTCATACTTTTACCCATGAGGATGAGACGAATGCTACGTATGCGGATGTTGTTAAGGAGATTACTTGGAATCAGGAGTGGTTTAAGAGGATGGGGTTTACTGATGAAGAGAGTTCGACGTTTTTTAGTCCTAAGGGATTGATTCCTCCGGGGATTACGGGATTGCATAATGGAGATGCGGTTAGGGCTTGGGTTGAGAATGGAATTATACATGCGGTTGGGGATAATGCTAGGCCGATTTTGATGGAAAGGGCGGATAGAGTAAGTATTTTAAGATATCATCGAAGAATTGACGTCAAATCTGATGGATTGTGTAGAAATCCCCATTCCACCCCATATCAACCAACATCAAAGAAAACGGCCACGAAGGCGCTATAATCGTCGGACGATTCGGATCCTCCATCTACTACAACTGCGATTTACCCGAATGCGTTAACACGGAATGGAAAGCTATCGCACAAGGCCAAGGCGATTTCTCCGCACAACTCGAATACGAAAAAGGTGTAAACGCAAAATACCTCATTGGTCTCCGGTGGGATCCATATATGTTCCACCAAGCAAACATGCGTATATCAGATACACCTAAGATTACGCTTTTGGGGAAGAATCAGAAGTGGAGTCTTTTGATGGCTTGGACTGAGAGTGTTGTTGGGGAGGTTATTCGTTTGTAAGTCTCCTCTCCCCACCATACCTTACCTATACTTTCTCTTCTTCTACGAGGTGGTCTTGTTAACTATAACCCCAGAACAACATGGCCAATAATAACCCTAAAACACGACGACATCGCCACAGCAATAATCAACCGGCGGACGCGCGACGAATGTCTGCCAAACCTAACCTACCAACTTTCCGACGATAGAAAGAGCATAGTCGGCGTTAGTGTAAACGCTGGAAACTCAAAATGCTCGACGCCCATCCCTGTCACGTTTCCTGGAGCCGTGAGTAGCTCGGAAGGAGCTACGAAGGAGCAGGTTGGCAAGGATCCGTTGACGTTGTGGGTTAGTCTGAGTGGAGGCGCGAGGGAGTATGGTTTGGAGAATAAGTTGAAAATTGCGTAGATGGGATGTAGGGGCAAAAGCAGCTTGAATTAAAAATCTCATATCATTCATTCAATCACTCACTGCAATCCCAAAACACACGTAGATCGAAATCATTGCAATCATCATTGGTTCGCCCTAATCCAACGAGCGTAAACCCTAAAAATATATTCCCAAAATAGGCGCTTTAGACTCTACAGGGGGTATAGCGAGTCAAAAGTTTTAATACTAGAAGAATGGTAGGTAGAAATATAAATTAATCATAGCCCATACACACACCAACTAAAAGCCACGCTTCTGTTTACTCAACGACTACGGGCCATCCGGATTCGAAGTCGATGTAGTTGTATCCGAAGAGGAATTGGTCGAACTTGTATCCGATCTTTGGGTTGACTGTAAATTTGTTAGTTTGATTTGATGCAATAAGTAGGAGTTTAGTTTGATTAGACTTACCATAGTGGTAGTAAAGCGCAACACGATCAGTCTCCTGCTCAACAATAACACCCTGTCCACCCGGCGCATATACATTCTCACCATGGGATCCCAAAACAAGCGTTCCGCCATTCTCAGTGAGGCAATTCTTTCCATTCTTATCGAAGAATGGTCCCGTAGCGGACTCAGCCCTGCAGACCATAATCTTATACTCGTCACCACGGTTCAATAGGTTCGGGGGCTGGGCGCAGCAAGCGCCGTTGGAGAAGAACATGTAGTAGAATTTCTTGTCGCCTTGGGGAAGCCAGAAGAGGAATGCGCCCTCGGAATTTGCGAAGAAGTCTTGTTTGGGGGGAATAGTTGAGTTGTGGACCTGGTGGACGGGGGCTTTGCCAGACCACTTTAGATAGTCGTCTGTTAATGTTGTCTGGTAGATGTGTTCCCATCCGCTACCGAATTGGAAATGGTTGGGGCAGGTTTCGCACTCGCGGAAGAAGTTTGCGTCGATTGTGTTCCAGTCTGGGTTGCGTGGGATTCCGATGTCGCCGTGGTCTGTCCAGGTTCCTACGTCGCCGGTCTTGGAGGTCGCGACGCCAATGGCTGAGGTTTGCTTGCCAGACACAGACACGCTGTACCAGTTGTAGTATTGGCCGTTTGCGAAGAAGACGTCTGGTGCCCACATTCCTGCGTTTGGCTCGCCGACGTCAATCTTGGTTCCCTCCTTCAACATGGGGCCCTGGTATTCCCATGGCCCTTTAAGAGAGGGTGCAGTCGAGATCCCAATGTTTCCCGCAGTAACAAATCGCATATAAGTTCCATCCGCTCGTCGGACCACAGACGGGTCATGTACAAAAGTGCAGTTGCCCTCGCAAATCGGTTCTGGCCATTGGGCGACGGCCGTGGTAGCGAGGGAGAGAAGAAGAGATGAGATGAGCGAGCGACCAGACATGATGAAAAATGGAAATGAAAATTCAATGAAATTCAGTGACGTTTGCGTGATTGAACAAAAGCTAGATAGGGCAGAAAGGGACCCTTTTAATGTAGTTTGGAAATACAAGGCTATGCAGGCCTTAAGGCGCTCTACATCTAACTATAAAGGCGATAGGCGTCGGGGTAATGTAAGCGCCTGCACGCATTTCGTCGTTTGGGGGATAGCCGATGGGCTGTGTTTTGCACCACCTTGCGGTACCACCTCTCGAAATAGGACTTAATCTGTACAGAAGGGGAAATTGGGCAATTAAGGTTGCTGATCCCGCTGTCATTTCCATGAAACGGCGGGGCCAGGGGAGGGAATTCCGCATGGTACCTGACGATGATGATGATGCGCAGACGTGGGTGGCTAAGGAAAAAAACAGTGGAGGCCTCATTTTATTTAACCTGTTAACCCACCTTTTCCCTGGACAGGAGAACTACTGCGAGGTTAGGTGCCCCATTTCAACATCTCGTGACCTCGCGGCATGGCCTTAAGAACTTGTATGGGCATCATGGGCCTTTTCATGCTTCTGTAAGATTTCTTGGGTCCATTGCCACAGCTGCCCACCAAGTTTCTCATCCCTTGCAGTCGCATCCAGTACAGATTTAGAACTCTCCAGGCCCACCGGAATATAGAAACCCCCGTTGTTCAAGTCTCCCTTTTTCGCCGCAGCTGCAGCCCAGACGGAATTCCACGCCCCTTGATTCTGCTCCAATAGTTTCTGGTTTGTCAACCACTGCGACAGATACGTTATGATGCGCCACACGAAGGTTTGATTGTACATCAGGTCGGTCTTTACTACCCCTGGATGGAGAGATACGCTCGAGATCTGCGGATATCGGCGAGCAAGTTCCGACGCATACAGGATATTTGCAAGCTTCGACTGCCCATAACGAAAGTATGGTCCGAAGAATGGCACTTTGAATGTGTCGCCACTCTCGATCCTCTTGAATTCGATACCGCTTCGAGGATGGAATCGAAACCCTAAACTGGAGAGACTCACGATCCGAACATCAGATCCTGGTTGTTCGGCAGTGCGCAGCATCGTTGGGAGTAAACATTCGATGAGCATGGCGTGGCCCAGATGGTTGGTCGCAAATTGAATCTCGAACCCGTCTTTGCTGAGAGCTGGGGGTTGCGCCATGACGCCTGCATTACAGACCAAAATATCCAAGCGATCATGCGTGAAGGTCTCGGCAGCTTCCTTAACGGACGCCAAGGATGTAAGGTCCATTTTCACAAACGTGAGTCCAATCGAAGGCTTTTCCTCCTTTATTGACGTAATGAGCTTCTGCCCTGATTCACTATTTCTTCCTGAGAAGTAGATGTGTTCTGGGTCGTGAGCTGCAAGACATCTTACAGTCTCGGCTCCTATTCCGGCAGTGCCTAGGACTAATATTAACACTGGGCCAGCAGCATGGTCGATTTGAATCTCATACCACCGGTTATAAAGATGACTTTCCCCTGAAGAGATGGAATGTCTGTTTCGGGGTTGAAGTCAACCAAGCCATCAAAGGTTCGCATATTGGGAGAAGGGAAGCGAGACGTCGGTTACTAAAGCCGGCGATACTTCAAGGTATGACTTATCGTTCTGTATTTCGTATCTTAGTCCATCAACAGTGGACGATGCGAATACTTATACACTGTACCTATTGCTAGACGCCAGGTTCGGACGAGTCGCCGGCTCATGTCTTGAACTCTTTCAGCCCAATCATGAAACAGCTCTTCCGAGACCACCGCTTCTCGCAACCAAATAAATCACAATAACGCGCAATGAAACTTCTACAAAATCCATTACAATGACGATTAGAACAAAGAAAGAGGAAATCCCCAGGCCCGTGCTTTCAGGACTTCCAAACGCTATTCCAGATCGGTGACTAGTGGCCATAAGCAGTGTGCATGATGCTAACCCAGAAGGTTAATTGTACTAAATCCCGATCTCTTTTGGGAGTATCAGCCTCGGACGAAACGTGGAGAGAGTCGTTGAACTGTTCGATTTAAGAGTAGTGGCATAAGCAGTTTGCATATGGTTTTGTATTTACTCCTCCGATACTGATCATGGCTACTGTTGAGCGGACTCGAGACCGTGACGGATGTGGAATTTCCGCGATATGTCTGGAGGAGGTAGGACTTAGCTTTAATCACCGAATCTTATATCCCTCGGAACTAAAACCCGGCCAGGTCAAAAATGCAAAAGACGACTGGACAGGAAAGACTGATCCCAAAGAACGGCGAAAATTGCAAAACAGACTACACCAAAGGAAATGGAGTCAGTTCCTCCGCTCAATCATATTATCCAGCGCTGACATTTCCATCAGGACGCCGAAAGCAGGAAGAAAAGACATCCGCAAAGTCTGACACTCAAATAACGCTCTCATGGCCATTTGAGAACCAAGATACTGCAAATCCAGCGTCCGATCCGATATCCATAGCTTTCACTCAAGCAACGGCAGCATTCACCCAACAATCACCAAACCCCGAAAACCAGAACCCAAACCAATCAACCCAACCGAACTCCCTCGCCATCCCACCACCCTCCCGCCCTGCAACTATTTCCCAACCCACCTACCCGCCCCTCACGCCCCAATATCCAGTAACCCCCTCCCCAGCCCTCATATTCCCCCTAACACCAGACCACCTTCTCCTCCCCCTAATCCAATACAACTGGCTCCGAGGCATCCTCTCAAACCTCTGCCTTCTAAACCTCCTCCACACATTCCCACCAACCTGCAATCTAACAATCCCCCTATTACAAAACCTCCCCACCACAATCCCACCATCTTTATACCCCACAAAATTACAAACAGAAGTGGTGTATTATGAACCCTGGTTGGGCACGGTACCATGTAGGAGGCTGAGGGATAATTTGATTAGGGCGTCGCCTGGGACTGTTTTCGCTGATGGTTCAACACAAACTTCGCGGTTCGAAGGATATACTAGCATGACGCGTCGTCGTACTTTCGATCCAAACGCTCTATGCGCCGATACCTGCGGATATTACGTCTATAAGATCCAGCCTGCACCCGCTCCTTCTCCCTCTCCGCCCCCGTCCCCCTCGTGCTCCACGTCCCCAAACCCCCCAGAGGAAATATACACCCCCGCTTACACCGACCTACGAACCACAGGCGTCTTAGTCTGGGGTGATCCCTGGGAACTTGAGAATTGGGAGATTTCCGAGGGGTTTGCGGAGAAGTATGGATGGTTGTTGGTTGGGTGTGAGGAGATGATTCGGTGTACGAATAGGCGCAGGGAGGGGAGGGGGGAGGATGCGCTTGTTTTTGAGGTTGAGTGATAAGGGTCTGAGAGGTTTCAGGGGGGTTTGAAAGTGGGAGGATGAGTGGTGCTGGAATGAGAAATGAGAATGGAAAGGTGGACATGCATGTGGATTTGGCCCTTGGTTGGGATGAGAATATCGTACATTGATTGTTTGTACCCAAGCCCTTAAAGTAAGGATTGGGATTTCCGAAAAGCTACTTCCAAGAATACTGGCACCAAGTCCGAGTTTCATACCGAACTTAAGACATAATCTTCGTCCAATTAACCCCATCATTCGCCTCCCGTTAGGCGCCAACCAACCTTTAAAGAAAATGATCCCAATACTACATCTTACAAAGAAAGTTATCCCTAAACGTGACCTGACCTATACGTTTATCGACCCCGCCGTGCCACATCCTCCAAGAAACCAAGTAAGAATGATTTATCCACGGGGCTCTTTCCTTCGGCCGCCTTGTCTTTGCCTTTGTCCAGAGAGCCGAGAGAATCGGCAAGCCCACCAGATCCAGCACTGGCGTATTCCTCTTCACCAGCACTTCCCATACCGCTCTTCTGTGTGACGGCAGTAGCGGGATGAGATGTGGGTATATTGGCAGGKATCACCAAATTGGGTGGCATAGAATCTCCGATCGAAGAGATCCTACTCCTACTTGCAAGGTGGGCCGGGCTGTTTTGCTGGCTGCTCTTGTCTGGCAGTGGGCTCACTGGACTAATAACACCAGACATCAGTGACTTTGGAGTAGGCGGCTGTGGACTCTTGCGTTCTGGAAGTGGGCTGCGTGGCAGCGGTGACTTGGCAGGAGTAGCATGGTGGCTATGTGGGCTAGACAGTTCCTGGTGCGCAACTGGAGCGTTGGGCTTCTTAAACAGAGAGAGAAGGGCATTTTTCTGATCTGCTGGTAAAGCCTCCCGGCGATCAAACCCTTGGGAAACATCAGAAGCGGCTGCAAAGTGCGCGTGCGGTGAATGTCCTGCTGATCCGGGTGGACGATTAGTGACATTCGCCACAGCTTCCAGAGGCGCTCCCTGCTGTGGGCGTTTGAGGATCTGAGGTTTAAAGGTACTTGCTTGTGGTGTGGTCACGTTTGAGGTTGTTTTTGGGCTTGTGGGCTGTTCTTCTCGTACCCTTGACTCAATTGAGCCTTCCCGTCTAAGAATCTGTTGCGGAATAAATGGTTGGTGAGGAACAACCTTGTGATGCGCAGGCGATGCTCCCCGAGAAGCACTATGCGGGTGCCCATTGGTATCGAAATGAGTATTCTTCTTGACTGTCTCAAAATCTGGCACGTTCACTGGGCCGCTGACGGTGGCAGAGGTCAATCCCGGATGCTTCCCTTGCTGGCTGAGAGCAGTCAAAAGATTAATCTCTGCATTCACATTGGGTCGTGGCCTCTGAGAAGCTGTATGCAGATTAGCGAGATTCGGAGTTATTGGATGAGCGGATAGTTCTGCAGGTTCTGAAAGTTCTTTAGACGGCGAGGGGCTAGCTGCTGACACCGACGGCGATCTGAACAAGTTGAGCAATGAATCCTGATGAGCACTTCTCGGCTTTGGTTGAACCGGCTGGAAATTATCGGCGGGAGGCGGCGAATGGAATGGTGGAGGTGTTGGGGCATGGAGCGTCGCATGTGAAACGCTGTGCGGCGAGGTAAACGAGTCATACTGTTGGGTTACCTGCGCTGGTTGGTGCATCCTTGGCGTCATTTGAGAGTTTTGCGAGATCTGAGACGGGGGTTGATGAGACGGGGGAGCAGCGGGCTTTTCTTGCGCCTTGAATGCGTTCAGCAACCCGAGCGCATGTGCCGTGAGCTTTGGTGGGGGCAGCTTGGAGGCAGGTGGGATAGCAGGACTTTGAGTCCCAATGAAGTCTGACAAGTGCCCAAACTGGGGATCGCCAATCCGCTGGTAAGGCCGCGGTGCTTGCTGATCAAACACTTGCTGGATGTTTGGAGCATGAGTTGCTGGAAAGCCGGGATGCATCTGCCTGAGGGGTAGTTCGATGTTGGGTGGGGGAACGTGAGGCTGGTGAGGACCGCGGAACGGCATATTTTGATGTGGATGTATGGGAAATGGAGGAGGCGGCGGCATATGATCGTGAGTAGGTGGCCTGGGGTGATGCTGACCATGGGGGCTTTGCGGCTGCTCTGGCGGTGACATAACTTGCTCAAAGGGAGTCCTCGGTACTGGTGCAGGCTGCTTGTTTCCATGAAGCATAGCAAGAAGTGGATTGCTTTGGGCTTCTTGGGCCGGACCTGGTGCCTCGACCGGCGGCATTTGTATAGGCAGTCCAGCACCACCAACACTAAGAAGTCTCTTTAATTCCGCCGCTGGGTCAATTTCAGGCTCCTGGGGTTCTGTGGTGACCTCCGGTAGAGCATCGCTCGACCGATGCCCGCGTCCAAGTTTCGCTACTAGGTCCGCAAAGGTCCCATCCGCGGGCTGTAGATCAGACACCGGCGCTTCATCTGCAGTGGTTTCCCCAATTTCCTCAGTATCTGTAATTCCCGGAGCGACTGGGGCTGCTAGATGTGCCCCATTCTTCGTCCTTTGTCTGTCCAGTTTATGTTGCTGCTTGATCCACCCCTTGAGAGGCCCCAAAAATGGCGCAACCATGTAGAAATTGTTTTCCTTGATGAGGTCCTGGCCGGTGCCTTGCTGAGTTTGATTTTTGCGTTTTATCGTCGGCAGATCAGTGAGTTTGTACCAAGCAATTTTCTTAAACAAGTCAGTTTGGGTTCTTGCCCTGAATATATGGAAATGTACGCACCGAAATCTCTTTCCTTGTTCGCGGCTCAAAATATGTATCCATTGGTACTCCCCGAAAGACATAGAGCATCATGTCTTGTTCTCTCATGGATACACCAATCTTCTTCATCTGCTCTTCTGAGCGCACAAGCCCCGCTTCTCTCAAATCATGGCCGGTCTCTTCATAGACCTCACGCACCGCACAATCCAAGTCCGTCTCGTCCTTATTGATCTTGCCTCGCGGAAAACTCCATTTTGCGCCCTTCTTCCAGCCTTTGACCAACACAGCCTGTGTCATGTCGTCGTTGAGCATAATGGCACCGCGCACGGGGACACGTGTTTTGTAGGCAAGAAAATCCTCATATGCCTGAGTGTGGTGAAGCTCCGAATAGCTCGACGAGAGCGGGCAGTGCTGGAACATGAGAAGGGAGAATTTGCGCAAGTTCATTGACGGTAGACTGGGATCCAGCGGCCGTATGAAATCTTCGTAAAACCATTGTGCTTCCTCGATCTGGAAACATATTCGCTCAACGGATTGGAGCTCTTCGTGGGGGAGGTTGATAATGAAGCGGACGCAGAGATCATCTAGCCAGTCGACCAGCTGCATCCTTGTGTCTGTCATGTTGTATTTGGCCAGTGTCGCGCAGCATGCCGGGGCACCAAACGGGCGCGGGAGGTGGGCTCGTGAGAGGACGTGTATCCGATTGTATGCGCGCGGGGAGGTGGTCAGTTCTCGGTGGTGAGGTGAAAGGCTGGGCAAACAGCTGGCGCGTCAGTCGCCGGGCGCGGGACAAGAAAGAATCGAAGGGTCTGGACGGGTGGAATTAATGCGGGATATGTACACAGCCCCCTCAAAAGAACGTGGGAGAACTGTAGGCACGTGAAGTGGTGGAGGAGATATAGTGGAGTGAGTGAAATGTGCTTTGTCGTGGTTGGGCGCGGAGAGAGCGACACCAGCTGAACTGTGGCTTCTAGATGTGGCTGTGCATGTGGCGCCTTCCCCAATGACGTCCGTGCCTTTCCTGATTGGGCCACTAGGATAATCGAAGAATCAAGTTCCAAGGCATGAATGGAAAACACTCACCGCCAGCCAACAAAGCACCTCCGTCCAGAATAAAAGGCGCGCATTGCACACCTACCGCCGTCGTTGCGCCTCAGACCTAATCGACCACTTCGAACAAACGTCGATTCTGATACCGTACTCGTCCCTACGATATTCATAGCCAGCGAGGCGACGCGCCCGTTTCAGAATCTCTGGAGAGGAGAGCTGCCGACCAACCAGCGCCCATTGATATATTCAACGCAGAGCCGCACCACAACAATATCCTAAAAGGCCTTTGTCTCAGGATATACGTATAAAGGGCTCTTGGAGACATCTTTGTTGCGACCATATTCGCCTCCTATTCTCAACTCTTCGACAGGTGCGGCCAGTAGAGCACATAACTATCCACCTCCCCACACCGCAATCATGACGCAAGCGATTGCAAAGTATGCCGCCAAGAAGATGCTGGCTGGCGAGATGAACAAGTACAAGTCAAAGGGTGTAGAGTCACAATATGTAAGTCATGGCCCCCAATCAAGCAGTCAGATCAATAGCTAATTGCTCCTTCAGGATCCCTACTACGAAATGATCCCCAACCCCCGAAGGCCCGACAAGTTAAAGAAGGTCAAGAAGCAGATTCCCGCCTACATTCCTCCTCACGATGCCGATATCCTCGCTCGAGCCCGCAAATCTGCATACAGGCTGGACTTTTGTCTCTTCAACTTCTTGGGTTTCCGCTTCGGTTGGTCTTCAGTCATTGGCCTCGTCCCAGCTGTCGGTGATGGTATTGACGCCGCGCTCGCCCTCAACCTCATCCGCCGCATGAAGAAGGCGGAATGCGGACTCCCTGGATCGGTCGTGTTGATGATGCTCTTCAACATGCTCATAGACTTTCTCGTTGGTCTGGTCCCCTTCGTAGGGGATCTTGCGGATGCGGCTATTAAATGCAACTCCAAGAACGTTCGACTGTTCGAACGGCACCTCGACAAGGTCTACAAGCCGCAGAGTCTCGTAGATGAAGAGAAGCGGACCGGACGACGACCAAGACCTGCCACCATCTACGAGGACTTCTCTGATGAAGAAGAGGAGAGGAGAAACACTTTTGACGACCGTCATGACGATGTTCGCCAGCCCACTCGTGCATACTCCGGCCGACGCGAAAGGGTTCCAGACGAAGAGATGGGTCTGCCGCGACAAGATACTCATCGGTCCCATAGATCCCATAAGGAGAAACCAAGCCGGCACGGAACTAAGAGCAGCAGGCGCCATTGAATAGTCCTTAGGACTTTTCCCTTCATTCCTTAACAAAGCGTTTCCTTGGGTAGTGTTTGTAATTCTGATATGATTCTTAGCCTGGATGCATGAGCCTGTAGGATTAGTGTCTGTTTTAACTTGGCTTTTTCGTCGTATGACGACTCTAAATTGTGCCTTGCTCATTGTTTGGCGACGGCGATAAATTTGCATCAAAGCGTGGTCCTGGTGGTCATGGCATATCAATGCCCCCTAGTAGAGATATATAATAGTAATCCGACCCTTTCAATTCTACAACCAAGATGTGCCATTGCTTTCGTGATTTGAGCTTATTTCCGACCACGGACGGTGCCCACATTATGATAGAGAGCCAGAGAGTGTGGAGTTCGGAACGGAGCGGCTGCATCCATAACAGAGTTGCTGTGAGCTTCCAGATGAGGTAGTCACACCGTCTTCTTGGTCACCTCCCCATCCGTGGATTCCGAACCGTTCATCCACGACAGGCATTTTACAGAGGCTACAACATGGCGATGTGACGGAAGAGGATGGAGCTTCCAGTTTACTAGTTGTCCGCACCACGTTAGAAACAATACTCGGGAATTCCTCTTCCACAGACTCGAAATACTGCTTCATCAAAATGTCAATGGGCATGTGTTTGAAACCCGTCGACTTTTGTGTTGCAGGAGGTGTGTAGATGAGGGGAGACAGCGGTGGGTCAGTCATTCCAACATATGCGACAAGCTCCTTTTTAAGCACATCGCGGAAGGGGTAGTTGAATGTTAAACCGAAAGGTGACTCTCCATCTGCGATTTGCCATGGAAGAGAGAAACCGCGTCCTTTTGCGGTCTCAGAAAGTGTTTTCTCTGCAAGCCTGGTGGTACTGTCTCCCCATAGGATTCCTTCGCAGCCAAGGGATTTCGCTTTCTCGACAATGAGCCGGGTCCTGGTGGACGATATGACATCTGCACGTGCGGTCGCGGACGGTAGAGATTCCATTAATGCTGAGAGGCGTTCAGAGGCCGGAACATCTAAGTCGGTCCTAGGGTTAGGTACCAAGTCTAGGAATGCATCGTCCGGCGAGACTAGGTCAAAGATTTGCGATAAAGTTACAGAAGCATATTCGTGGTCTGGGAAACGGGATTGGAGTCCAGCCAGAGGATTTTCGCCGGATGCTGACGCCTCGACTTGTGAGGTGTCTACGAAAAGCACGACCAATGCAAAACCAGTGCGACCGGTTTTCGCTACCTGAGTTTTCAAGTGGAAATCGATGACATTGAGTAGAGAGACCGAAGAGACTCCCAAAGATATGGGAAGTAGAATTCTCCTCGGGTTATCTGCGGATGAGTTGCGAACCCGGAATGATTCCATTCGTTTTATTGCTTTTGTATGCACATATCTTATAAAGCAATCTCTGTGGCAAGGCATTAGCAGGCGAAAAGCACATTACGTGGTGACCAACCTGCAAAGTGGCTCAAGGCGGACCACAAGAACAGAAGTGTTGTCCCTGCAACGCCTGCATGGCTGCTCGCCTGTCTCAGTTACATGTTTGCCAGGCATCTTTGCAGGTGTGCGTAAAGAGTCTCCTGTCGCTACCTACAGAGAGTGACTGGACTTTTTGTGGTGTTTTAAAGCGACTGCGCCTCGATTAGGAAAGGACGCCCGGGCCAACTTCGGTCGCGGCGCGAGGCGGAATTTCCGGGACTCGCAATGCGGACGACGTCGCGTCTAATAAGCACTACAGCCATCTACCTAGACTCCCGGCATCTCTGCCAATATATTCCAGGCTTCACTCTGCGCATGTGAAGCGTACACCTCCTCCAAGCTATTCGACGTTGAATTTCGTCCTGACTGAGCTTCCAAGGCCCTCCTACCCCAGCTCCGCCAGCTGGCCTTTACATCAACATGAAGCCATGGCTGCGGACGGTCGTTCTGCTGCTTTTCGCCTTCGTCGCGGCGGTATCAGCGGTAGATGTGGTATTGGTATGGCGCATCGATCCGGTCCATTATAACTCAAGCTAATCTCTCGCTATAGACCCAAGACGATGATCAGAAATGCTCCGGCATGTACAGCAAGAAGTCCTGGGGAGGAAAGGTTGAACCCTTCATACTAGTCAAGTTCATCGATTTCAAGGACAAGAATAAGGACATTCAGGACCCGACTGTGGGCGTGGTTATCTGGGAATGGAGAGACTCTGACTTGATAGGCAAACCTTCTGATCTTCCATACGACCAGGTCAGTAATTTCCCCTTTAAGCCTCCGAAACAAACTGACATTTAGTTCACAGCGATTCTATCTATGCGCCGGTGATGCTATCGAGCAGAACCTATGCAATGCTACCCAAAGGGGCGAATACATTCTAGCCGACGATGCCCACTCCACCTCCAAGAATAACATCCGCACTGAAGCTATCAACCTAAAGGAAGAACATCCAAAATCGATCAACTACCCAGTTGCTGCGGACAATCAGCAGAGAAAGCCATTGAAGACAGGATACTACTGCGTAGCAACCGGGGCTATGACAAAGGGCGTAGAGTACAAAGCCATTGTCACCTTCCGAAATGCTTATGGAGAGCTCCCCGCGGCGCAAATCGCCAAACTCCCCTTCTATGGTGGCATCACGATTGTCTATGCAGTGATTGGAATATTCTGGGGTTTCCTCTACGTCCAAAATCGACACGACATACTCGCCGTACAAAATTACATTACTGCCATCATCGCCTTTCTCGTACTTGAAATGCTCATGACTTGGGGTTTCTACGACTACCAGAACCGACACGGACAGAATGTTGGGCAAAAGGCGCTCATGATCATCGTGGCCATTCTGAACGCCTTCCGAAACTCATTCTCGTTCTTCCTGCTCCTGATTGTATGCATGGGATACGGCGTCGTTAAACCAACTCTAGGGAAGACCATGACTATCGTCCGATGGCTCGCCGTAGCCCACTTTGTCTTTGGAGTCATCTACGCTATTGCGTCCTTGACCATTCGCCCAGATGATGCTGGTCCGCTCGTACTTTTGGTAATCCTGCCGCTTTCCGCCACACTGACCGCATTTTACATTTGGACGCTAAACTCGCTGAATCTTACGATGAAAGACCTCATGGAGCGCAAACAGCATGTCAAGGCGAACATGTACAAGAAGCTTTGGTGGTGCATCTTGACTAGCATCATTGTCATTTTTGGCTTCTTTTTCCTCAACAGCTTCACCTTTGCGAGCGCATCCAGTCCTGACTTCGCGCCCAACCACTGGCAAACTCGGTGGTTCGTTCTGGATGGTTGGCTGAATTTGGTATATTTGGCTGACGTCTGCTTTGTTGCTTACATGTGGAGACCGACAGCTAACAACAGGAGATTCGCCATGAGTGACGAGGTATGTCAGGTCTGCTTTTGAAATTTTACATTTTACTTACATTTACCACAGATTGCACAAGACGACGAAGGGTTCGAGATTGCCTCTCTTCGAGACTCCCTTGATTCCGAAGAAGAACTGGATAATCCGCCTGCCTATGATCCGGTTCGTAGGCCGCGTAGTCCAATTGCTTCTGGGCCGGACAGGGGCGTTTCCCCTCTCCCTGCACCAAAGCCACAGAAGCCTGTAGTTCCTCCTAGGGAGAGTCTTGACGGCGATACCATTTTTGCTGTAGGAGAGGACGACAAGTGGAGTGACGACGAACTCGAGCCCGCCAGTCCAACAGATGGAGATGGGGATGAGAGGACGAGATTGACCGCCCGCAAGGGTGATTAGGGGTAGCATTATGCAATGTACAGACACCAAGGTTTTTGGGAGGACGCTGAATGAATCAGCAAGACGGCGTTAGCTAGGGACCAGCATTTGCAAATCACTGGGGGCTTCTCCAGCATGTATTTCAGGGAATCTGTAAAGGACGCATTCGTGGCGTTTTCGAATAGAACAAGTCAATAACGAGCCGAATCTCTCTTCACGGGCTATTCTTCGTACGTCCGACCCACAAGGTGCCCTGAACTGAGTTATAATTATTTTTTATTATCCCTGGATTTTGTCCTGGTTTACCTTGGTATGCTTCCTGCACGTCATCCGCTCAGGGCTGGGGCACATCGCCAAGTCTCTAAGCGCCGAAGAGCCGCGGTTTGATAAATAATAGATCCCAAGAACTTTTTGTCATAGCTCCAACCTCCACAACTCCAACTCATCGCGCAGCAATGGCTTTGGCTGCATTTAAGAGTCGTCCAAGGACTGCGGTCTACATCTGTGAATCCTGTCTTGAGGCATTCCGCCCATACCGCATCGTCCAATCGTCCACACCGAAACTCTGTTCATCCGCATCGTACGCCACAGTTCCGTCATCCTTCCGATCAACCCCTCGTCCCAAAGCCTTCCAAATCCCCAATGCATATCCGCAACGATTGATTCAACCTCGACGAAGCCCACAAGAGCGCCGCGCCTACTCAACTGAGTCATTCCAAACCCAGACGCCCAAGGAGGGACTCGTCCGCCTCACCCACCGCCGCATACTAAGACTCAGCGGCCCCGAAGCCCCAAAGTTCCTCCAGGGCCTCATCACAAACAATGTCCAACAAAAACCCGAGAATCGCGAACCATCGTACGCCGGGTTTCTAGATGCGAGAGGAAGGGTGCTATGGGATGTGTTCGTTTGGTGGGTTCCAGAGCCGCTTGATGGCGAAGGCAAAGATTGGGTGTGTTATATCGATGTCGACGCTGAGGAAGTCGGGAACTTGGCAAAGCATCTGAAAAAGCATAAATTGAGGTCTAAAGTGACTATATCGCAAGATGATGGGGCATGTGAACTTTGGCATTGTTGGGGTCCAATAGATCCAAATGCACACTTGCAGGGGCGCATTTTAGCCCTTACGGATCCGCGAGCCCAAGATTTTGGAACGAGATTTTTGCTCAGGAAGGAAAATTCCGGTGCTAGCTCTATCGAAAAGTCCATAGTCGACATCCAGCATTACCATACCCGCCGCTACCTCTTCGGCATCCCGGAAGGCCAGAGAGAGATTCCGCGCGAAAGCTCGCTGCCTATGGAATGCAACATGGATCTATCCTCGGGCATAGATTTCAAAAAAGGATGCTACGTGGGTCAGGAACTTACCATCCGCACCAAACATACAGGCGTTGTGCGGAAGCGTATATTACCCGTACAACTTTATTCTCCCAAGGACCCTACGCCAGCTGATAACCAATTGGCGACTTTCAACCCAGATTGGACTGCCACGGTACCAGAGGGCGCAGACATCAAACAACTAGACCTCGACTCAGGGAGCGTTAAAAAAGGTAGATCGGCAGGGAAGTTCATCGCGCGCGCCGGCAATATAGGATTAGCCATGTGTAGGCTTGAAATGATGACTAGTATGCGTGTCAGTGCCGAAGGCGGGAGTTATAAACCTGATGCTGTGTTTGGATTGCAGGAGAGTTGCATTTCGGGGAATGAGGATGTGCCGGTTAGGATTAAGGCTATTGTACCGACTTGGTTTAGAGATAGGGAGAGGGCGTTGTGGGATAAGGGGCAGAGGGGCCTGCATCAGTGAGGTTTGAGTTTGTTAAGATATCATAATATGCCACTCCACTTTAACTCAGGATATATAGGTATAAAATATATCGATATTTAACGACCCAGCAGTAGATATTCTACATAATCATGACCTAGTGGAGGGGATTCATTCCATTCTGTGTTTGCTGCTTTAACCTCGTGATGACTACCACTCTTCTGCGCTTGGTGAGAAACATGGCCCTGTCTTCAAACCGATGGGATGCTTAGAAATATGCCATGTTACACCCACCAATCTTACCGACAAAGAGCGCTCTTTTTCCTACCCCACACAACAATCTCCCAGAACCGAAGGCACTACCACATTGAGCGTAGTACTAATAGTATTCATGCTAGTCTGGTGATCATTCACGGTCTTGAACATCGCCCGGGCGAGCTTTTCAGTTACGCTGATTCTAAAGACTGGGTGAGATGATGGAGAGGGGTTTGTGTATCCGTGGTGTTTGTGAGGTTCGTAGCTCTGTGAGGGTGAGGGGGTACTGGTAGAGTTTTATAGAGTGCTGGGTCTTCTAAACTTGGTTGTATTTCAAGGCGAACAACAATCTTTGGGACTGGAGTTTGGAATTGGATAGGCAAAGTCTTGATGTGAACACACAATGTTGCAAGTAATTTAGGAAAAGTTCCAAGTTTACTGCGCGAATGCAGTCTTCAATTTGGCTTGAGGTGAAAATACATCCGTGAACAGAGTTCAGTTGATATTGCTTGTTTCAATGAACAAAGCAGTAGACACGTTCCAGGGGCAAACTTCATCGAGCAACCTATTTCAAAGCTTCCCACACAACCTCCATGATTGCAAGCCGAGAGCCTTGCGGTTCTTTCACCCATTTGAAAACAAACCTTGAGTCTGCTTGCTCAAAAAGCTGTTTCCATTCTTCAAGTTCACGTTCACTAGCATTTCCAATCTCCAGCATCGTGAGGTCCATAGCCCTGAATGACGCTTAGTTTCTGTAACGAAGAAAGTAATGAACAAGACTACAACGAGAGCTTCCATACCTCATCTTCCGCTCAGCGTTATTTGAAAGCACTCCCGGTGCTGGCATGATGACATCCATAACGAGAATACGTGCTCGCTACTTCAAAGCTGGTATCAACGCTTTCAAAGCCTTGACACAGTACTTGTCCGGCCAATTATCCAAAGTCCAACGGAAGAGATAGACACCAGCATCGCATATCGGCTGCTCTTCAAAGAAATCATGCACCATATATTTGACGTCCAAATCTTCTTTTTCTTGACAGATCGCAACGACCTCGGGCAGTTCTTGCACAATGCAGTGAAGGGCTGGATATCTGCGAGCCAGAGCAAACATAGCGTCACCTCGAGACCCACCTAGATCAACGATGGTGCCTTGACCTATCCTTTTCCATGGGTATCCTTCGGTCAGATGGCGTAACGAGTACCCATCCCCACTTGTAAAGAAAGCCATGGTGTCGCCAAAACGGCGGGCTCTATCAGGGAACTTTGCTAATTCCGCATAGAAAGGCAGATCAGTGTTATTAGCTAGTGAGAAGCCCTAATACCCGTAAGTACATTGGGATCAGAAGCCGATGTAAATTTACCTACAGTCTGATTAGGTTCTTCAGCAAGCGGCCACTTAACTAGAGCATCCACAAGCTTCTCAGCAGACGGCCACATCTCGTCTACATTAGCTCTCACCTAACTGGCAACCTTCGGATCCTCTGCGATCGGTCTTGACACAGCATAGTGGGCGAGTACCCCATGATGAGGTTCTCGAAACACACGACGCGCGATTCCTAGATGGAGAACACAACGGAGTGCTGCGCTGTTGATGCCGATTTGAGAAGCTAGGTCTGTGAATGTGATAGTGCCATCGACTGGCACTTTATGTGCGATGTCAAAATGCGAAATCAGTTTGATATTTGCTAATGTATTGGTCCATTAGGCTACTTATACTTATATCAGTCTGTCTCGCTTGAAGAACTGCGATGCGCGATTCCTCGAGATTGGGCGGTAGTTGAAGATCGACGGGTCCATGGGCATCAAAGGATTGGTGTGAGATGCCGTTGTCAGTCAAACATTGGTCAATCCGTGCGGTGTGTTGAGCGGTTGCGGTGGCTAGCTGCATAATATGGCTCGATGGGAAGGCCACCGAGCTTTTTCAACCTTTCACCAGTGCGATGGCAGTTTAAACACTACGGAAGTGATATCTTTCGGAGCTGTAGATAAATCTTTGCTGGCCAAAGGAAGAAAGATGGAGCTAAGGATGAATGGACCACGATGGTACAAGCTTCTGTTAAATGAAATGGCTATGTGCAGAAGGTGGCACAGCATTTCATGACGGCTTTGCCGTTGAACTGCGTCGCCTTTGAGAAATACGCGGTCAACTCCAAACAACCCTATTATACTGCATAGTGTAGCATTACTATCTTCGTCACTGCTGATATGTTTTGAATATACTATGCGAACCACTTCTTACCAGTATACTGGGCCTGTACTCCTTCGCCGCTGATTCCTGTGGACTTTCCTCGCACTCAAGCCCCTTGTGGAACGAGCGAGTTGGCCCAAACTTCTATATTCACATATCCATTCAATTCCCTGCTCAACATTGCATCATTCTTCGTCTTATCAGATCCAATTTTGTCTTCATCCGCGTCAGGGATACCATCACCATCTGTATCCAATCGCTTCTCCCCAGGCTTGACATCTCCAGGCCCGGTCATTGGGATCGCATTCTCATCCGCGATCAATTGACCCACCAATCCAAAACTTGAAAGCTCTTCTATGAGTCTCTTGTCCACGCTGTCTCGTACTAGACTCGCTCCTGCATATTTTTGGACATACCCTATAGCATCTGAAGCAGAAATGATCTTCTCAGGCGCTGGAAAGGCAAATTTGTTGTTCTGAACGTTCATCCCTCCATTCTCCTCTTGACCAGTACCAATCTCTTTACCACTCAATTTCCCATCCTTGTCGCTATCCCAGAAATTTCCTTTGACATACCCTTTGAAATTGTCATTTCCCCGAGTAAATGGTTTTGTGCCTCCACTGCTCGGCCCGGAAACAAAGTAGTTTCCCATGATGTTTGCTTCAGACACCGCAGATGAATCTCCAGCAATGTAAGCACCTCCGCCTCCCCAATTGTACACAACATTGTTTGTAAAGTCATTCGTGCCTTTGACTTTTGGGTTTCGCGTTTTATTGTCGATATACAAGTTCCTGAACAAACTAATTCCGTTTCCAAGACTAGTCTGCACCAGTCCACCACAGGAATGCGTTTCCAATCCTTGAGCTATGATGCTATTTTGTATTGTAATGTTTGAAGCATCGGAGCCGGAGATGCTGAACGTTTCGTCTCGACCCCACGATACACTCACATGGTCAAAGATCATGTTCGATCCCTCGGCAATGGAAATCGCATCCTTGCCACTAGATCCAGATTTGCCCATACGAATGCGTATGTATCTTACAATTGCATCCGAGGCGGAAGAAAATGACCAACCGTTTCCATACACTGTGATTCCGTCTCCAGGAGCCGTTTGACCTAGGATGGAGATACGCTTCGAGACCACGAGACGTTCTTTGATCTTTATGAGGCCGCCGGTTGCAAAGATGACTATGCGATCGGGTTTGGATACTGCATCGCGAAGAGAACCAGGACCGCTATCGTTCAGATTCGTTACTATATATACACTGCCTTTCCGGCCTCCAACGGCGTTGCGACCGAAACCTTCCGCTCCGGGGAATGCGAGGAGAGCGAGCGCCGGGGTTAAAAGCAGAAAGATATACAGTAAGAGAAGCATTTTGTAAAACAGTGCATGTACAGACAAAAAGGAAAAGTAGTGTTATCTTGGATACCACAGTTGATTTAAAACATTCTGTGTCTTTGATGATGTGGGCTCGTCGGGCAGGGGTATGTTTAGGTGTTTAATATAATCGCGGACTAGAGGACCAGACAGGTCCTCCAATCATATGGCTGGAAACATAAGGTCTAAACATACATAAGGAGAGACGAGAAAATTGAGATTATATTGTTCTGCGTATAGATACAAAGTAGGGTGTGAGGTGTTGTTTGATGTTTCCCACCTATTTGATACTCGATTCTTCCATGCTTGTGGTAGCGTTGACACGCCTGCATCTGGTTTAGGAACAGCTCCCTTATGGTTCAATTAAATTTCAGGAAAATGGGCAGGGGCATACTCAGAAGAACCTTGACAACCGCCGTGTATCCTAAATAGATCTCAAAGATGACGTTTTGTTGATCCCCAGGTACATTGATCTGCGTTTGAATGTTCCTGGGTTTAGGTAGGCGATTCTAAACATCGAGAGATATTCTATAGACTTGTTCTTGTTCGTGCCTTTGTAGGTATATAATATTCCAGTGAAGTACATATGAATAAGATTAATAGTTAACCCTAACCTTAACGCCACTCTTGCAAATTGAAGCACAGCTTTTAGTTCCCCGTTTCCCTTACATCCTTATGAGGGTCCAAACACCAGAAACGCCACCCTCTCACTCCCCAAAGATCCAGCCCAGTATCATTTTTATTATCCGGTGTAATGTGTTGATACATAGATCGAATCACTTGGAATCGCTTGAAATACCTTTCAGTAAGCGTTTTATCCATGGTGTACGCTTTCTCTTAGTTTTTCCGGTGAGTGATGAAGAACATCTCTTGCTATCATACAATAGTCTCTCTAGATAGGCTGACCTATCTGGCAAGTACCGCCCAAAAGCGTGGCTGATATAAGTGCTTCCGGCCCGTTCATCATTCGCGCGTGGATCTGCGCCGGCCTTGATGAACAACTCGACAATGACGGACCAATTGTACAAGCCGCGGATTGCGGAATGATTTTTGTCCTTTCGCATCTCATGCCCCAACTTGCTTTCTGCTACTCGAAATTCATCAACGCATTTGAACAACAACTGATGCCATATCGTCCATTGACCTGAGCTGAATTTACTGTTCGGCTTTAGATTTCTGCCTAGGAGACACTGAACCATCTCAACACCTGGCGTTTGAATGGGCCATGTTGAGGTTGTTGGTTCCGAGAAGGATGTATTCGCAATTCCATGGGATAGTATATATTCCATCAAGCCTTGGTCAGAATTTCCGGGAAATATGGGTACACCATTTTGAACTTTTTCTAATGCGTAAGAGTAAAAAGGGTACATTGCCAGGTAACGTTCGAGTGAGTGCTGACTGACGGATGTTTGTAGTTTCCCCTCAGATACAATCATAAGGACCTGATCCATGAGATACGGGTTTAATGATTCGTTCTTCTCGGCCAGAAGTGCAATGTAAATAGCATCATTATATATTCCCCCTTTAACCTGCTCTAGATGTAGGTCGTTGCTGCTTTCTGTTACGGCCTTCATTGCCAGGAGAGTGTACGCCAAATTTAGCCCGTACGGCTCAAATCCCTTTGTGACTTGCTCAATTTTGTGCGAAATTTCCTTTTGCCCTAGAAAGTCTTTGGCTGTCCTGTGAAGGTAAGATATCTTGGGCGTGTGTAAGGTAGATGGCTGTTCGTAGTATGAGGTTTCAAGGAATCCTTTGCATCTACTGCTTAGATGACGCTTTGTGCGCTCATATACATCTTCTAGGTCTTCTTCTGTCATTAAATGGATCGGTGTTTCCAGAGCTCTCTTTATCAACTCATCCTCCTCTTCCGAATACGACAATGCCAAAGCATTGAGATGACCATGGCCAGCCTCCGCAAGACGAAACATTCGATACGCTTGGATCTGATAGAAGGGATCGATGCTTTCAAATATTGATTGATAGAAACTTTCTAGGTCGCTTGGAAATTCATCCAAGCGCCTTTGGAGGTCTGATATGCTGTCATAACTAGACAACCCGTTCGTGAGTGACTTGACTACTAGGTACACCCAGAGGAAAACGCCACATGCCTTTGTAGCAATATTCTGGATTAAAGTCAAAGCAAATTCTTCTTGCCGGCGTTGTAATCGTTTATATCCCGAGTTGCTGCTAAAAGACTTTGTTGTGTAGGCAACGATGTCGTCGTAAGTGAGATCTTGCAGCATCAAACTAGGATTCTGGCTAAACGCTTCCTGAAAGACAACCCAGGGACGGCTTGAAAGGCAAGCCTTGACGTTTGGTGCCAGAATAGCCCGATGAAAGAGGGAAATTAACTCCTGGTGGTCTCCTCGGAACTCATCAAGGCCGTCCACGAACAAGCAAAGTTTGAAAGGAACTTTAGACGTGCTAGCAATGAGTTGATCAAATGCACGCAGTAATGCTGGCATGCTACTCATTATCGTAGAAGGCGGAATAAGTCCAAACATCTCATAACGTGCCCACTGATTTGGTAGAACATGTGGGATCAATCGAGGCATCTGAGACAAAGCACTGTGTAGGATCGATCCCAAGAGACCTTCTTGAGACATCTGGTGAGCGCTGCCAGAGTTCCAGAAGTAGAATCCGGTTGAAACCAGTGGAATGGATCCTGCCCACTGGCGTAAACAACTTTTAGTTTCGTGATGCTGTACAATGAACTTCATCAACGTTGATTTTCCTGAGCCTGGCTTCCCTGTAATCCAGTACACACTCCCCTCATCCTGTTTGAGCCAGGCACCAAAGTCTGCCCATTGCTTCTTTCCATGCTTTTTGGGGTCTTCAAATATCCATTGGAAAGTATTCGCATGTGCCTTCTTTATTTGATACTCTCTTTCGTCGTGATCCTGAAAATTGAGCTGCTCCAGTAGCTGCGCCTGAACGAATAAATCTCTTTCACGCTGGTTCATCTTGGACATACGAGCGATTAATGCCATTACCTCTTCCGTAGTAGGTTGGGTAATTCGCGACTCTTTGTACGGTCGGGTCGTGTTTTTTTGAATAGTTTCCAGTATTTCTGCTTTGATCTGGTCAATCGGTGAGCCATTTTGCAGATTTTCAAGAAGAAATGGCGTGATATCATCGACCTTGTCCCTAAACCACCTTTAGTATCTGAATTGAGTTGCTAACGATATCTACTGCTTTACCTCAGCGAAATGAGAAGAGCCGATTGCATTGCTGCTCTGTTCTCTTGGAGACGTTTACGAAATTGATCAATTTCGGTCTTAGCCCAGACTGCCCGGAGCGCATGAACTATGCTTTCCCACTTCGAATTCGGGTTCTTAGTCTTGAGGTAATCCAAAGCCTTCATAAGTTTCGTTGCAAGCTTCTCACAGTCTTGTGCGAGTTTGGCAATTGTTTGGTCTGGGCCAGAGTCTGAAACGTCTTGTCTACCATTTCTGATCTTAGATGTGGTAGATCGTTTGATTTGTTCATTCAAGTTGAATATGGTGCTGACGGCCGCTTCGATATCAGCATTCTCGACCGTTGTTCCCTGCAACGACTCTCGAATTTCCTTTCCAGTCCCTATCAGTCTTATCGTGAACTCAGCGAACTGGAGGATGTTCGCCCCAAGGCTGATGGCCGTCAAAGGCTCCATAACAATACATGTAATCGCAAAGAAGCTGAGGCGCTTAGAACAAGCTTGGATATTATCGCAACCTTGATATAAGAAAATGTTTGTTGAAGTTGGGAAGTTCGCACAAGGCTGGACAGCGAAACATCTCAGCTGAAAGGTCATGCGGATGATGTGCTACCCAGCCACCTTCCTCTGTATGCGGGCGCATGCAAAGCCACCGTCAAGCAGTCAGCCTTGCCAGGTTTATCTTGACTGCAAACTCGATTGGCCCAAATCTTGCATCTTAATTTTTGTCGAAACAAAGATTAGGCAACAATTTGAGGGGTCCCGCCACGAGAGGATTAGACTTGGACTCATTGCTTAATCACCGACCAGAATGCTAGGACGTATCATTCATAGTCTTCCACAGCTCTGTTTTTCTACATATTGTATCTGCCTACATAAGGCCAAAAGTTACATATACAACCTTAAAGAAGCGCCCGTCTAAAGTAATGCCTCAAGATGTCATTGTCAGGCTCATAAAATCTTCGCATCGCTACATCCATCTCATTTTTGTTGGTTGATGGAATGATTATTATTGTCCGTACATGGTATACGCACTGAGCACGTGATCCTATACAGGCAGTGAAAGCAATTCACGCACGGGCTGCGGATAGCGCAGCTCGCACGTGATACCTACGCACAGGCCTGTATCCTTACTATATATTCAACTCTCCCGCCTCGTAGATAGAACTAAGAATGAGCTAATACAACCTTGTTCYCCTACTAGTACAACCGTACTATCTTTGTGATATCACAACCAACCTATCGAGTTCGCACGAGATAGGCCATTCAACAATTATGAATAATTCGTCTGTAATCGAGTATTACGCAAATTACTGTGGAGGATAGGGAGGTGGGTCGGCCCGCAGTCGAGTGACGTGTAAACAACCATGTAGGATAGCAAATCGAAGCAAATCGAAGCAAATCGAATGCATTTTTCCTATCTGCGTGGGATCCTCGTTGAGGCGTAGGATGCCTCCTTACTCGTTGCCGAACGCGATGCCGATATACAAGGTACTTGTACTCCAGGATCATCAATTGCTCGTATTATTCATCATCTACCTTAGCAACTTCACGAAATGTCGGTGCTACTCGAACAGTCCATTCCAGCATAAAAACCCCAAGAAGATCTTGTTTAAATCTTACCTTTAAAGGTTTCTACTCAAGTATTCGCTCGAGCTCCATGATAAATTTCTCCATACCCACTTCGACTTCCTTTTCTCCTCTTTCAATCCTTTAGTTCCGTTACAGTGCGCAAAGGATTAACCCTGGTACACTTTCTACGATTACTCAAACATATTCCGCAACAAGTTCCAATCTCTACGCTTCAACCGACCAATCTTATCTTCCATGCCTCCATCACGTACCCTTATCCCCCTTCCTACTTTTCCCCACCTCTTAAAGCGCTTCAAAATCCCAATATTTATTCGTACAATCGCACTCCACGAACTTGGACCCATTACGCCTACACCAAACGCTCCCCGCCATTATCCTAGAAGGCATGCGTGTGAAATGTACCACACTTCTTGCCCCCCAACTTTCTTCTCTTCCTCTTCGCCG
Source organism: Nigrograna mackinnonii (assembly GCA_001007845.1). Classification (NCBI taxonomy): domain Eukaryota; kingdom Fungi; phylum Ascomycota; class Dothideomycetes; order Pleosporales; family Nigrogranaceae; genus Nigrograna; species Nigrograna mackinnonii. The sequence goes on from JGVQ01000226.1 coordinate 310,936, forward strand.
TGTCTTACACTACAGCACTACATATAAAACAACAAAAGATAATATACAGCACTAAACCACACTCCCCCACCATACTTACACTGTTCATTCGCAACCCCCATTCCCATCCCCATGCCCGCCTCCACCTCTCCTCTAAAACTCCACTCAAGCACATCCCCACTTCACTACAACCCTCATCCCTATCTTCCACTACTTCCAAATCATAACATCGCCAAAAACACTTCACCGCCACAAGATCAAGAATGACACAACACACAACGACCCTCTTTCCCCCACAGAATTCCTGACTCCAAAGGCCCAAACCTACAACTATTCCAACCCAACATATCCCAGTCCCAGCTCTACCCACTCCCTAAACACCCTCACCTCTTCGTCAGCAATCCTCCCTAGAATCCTCGACTTAGACTTTCAAACCCTAAACATAAAAATTTTCAATACAGCACACCACGCACACTTCCCCTCTTATTCGAGATACAAACCGTCGTCCGTATGATATACAGATGAATAAATCTGTGTGGAAGGGACTGGGTATTTTCACCATCATTATCGTTATTCGAGTATCGCTGTAATCCGATTCGAGAACTAAATAGTTTCCCTATTATGAGTGAGTGCGTAGGAGTCAAGAATGGTATGTATGGCATGGCGCTAACTATCTATTTATCTAGATAAGATAGATAGATGGTTAGTTAGATGGATGGATGGATAGATAGATAGCACTTATAATTCTATCCTTTGTTTTGCTTTGTCAAAAATGGTAAATCGCTTCATGATTGTTGATCATCGACTTTGATTTGTGGTTGGTTATGAATTGTTCTATATAATACAAAAGGTCTGGTTATTTGGTTTTACATATTCCTCTTACACAAAAGGGTACAATCTATGCAATGCATTGATATGTCGTGGCAGATCAGATCAGATTACATCCTTTCCCTTCCTTTTGCCTTCTCTTCCCATTCGGGTCATCAATAATCACGGAAGAAGGACAGCACACTATGTCGTCTAAATGTCTACCGCCTGCCTAATTTCCACCTTGCGATCCGGTTCTGGATGTCGTCCCACTGGAAGTCTTTCCTTCGCAGGCCTTCGAGTTCACCCTCTTGTAAGACGACGGTGGGTGCACCACTACCATCACCTGCGTTCTTCACCTCTCCGCCAAATACTGTGCGAGCCACGCGCCGTAGGTCCTGGATAGTGACTTGCTCGATCTTGGCGCACATTTCCTTGACGCCGACCTTGCGGCCATGGACCTGGACTTGGCGCCCAAGGTCTTCCAGTTCAACCATTCGGGATTCCAGGTTCATCAAGAGAGAGGAGCGGAGTTGGTTCTTTGCACGCTGGACTTCGCCTTCTTTGAGAGCGGCGTAGCCAGTTTCTGTACCCAGAGCGTGGAGCTCGCGGCACATGACTTCGAGCATTTGGGCGACCTGACTTGGCGTACATGATGCCGAGATGCCGAAGAGGCCAGAATCGGTGTAAGAGTGATTGAAGGCGATGCATGACTCAACCCAGCCATGCTGATTCAATACATTGGTGTACAATCGAGAATACATGCCCTTTCCGGGGCCGCCGGCGCTGAACGACCCTCCACCACCCAGTAATGTCTGGAGTGTTGCGAGGGCATAGATGTCGGGAGATGAAATGGGGAGAGCCTCAAAAGCGAGGTGGATATGGGATAGGCGAGGGAGGTTAGGGTTGGCTGGAGGAGGGATAGGCGGAAGGGTCAAAAAGCCGCCCGTGTATTGCGAAGGTAATGAGGTATCGATAGGTGGGAAATTGAGGTCGAAGGAAGTATTCAGAGAAGCGTTGGAGGTGGCGGATGTAGAGAGGTTCTTGAAGAACGGGATCTTGGAGAGGAGATTGGAAGATTGCGGAGGTGCTCCGGATGGTGTGGGATGTGAGGCCGTAAACTCTTGTTTTGGGTACTCGCCACCCGATATTGAGCTATCTGTTCCAAGTCCCACGAGCGATGGGCCCGCTCCCTTTTGCATGTCGCCAAAATATTCCTCGGTGAGTCTGACTGCTTCACCGTGGTCCACCCCCGCAAACGCCACCACCATCCTCTCCGGTTTGAAGAATTGCTTGCGGTATGCCTCGACGGTCGCACGATTGATGAATGGGAGTCGTTCCTTTGGGCAGAGTAAAGGGTTTCCTAGTGTGTTATCCCGATACGCCGCCATGTGAACCAGCTCTGGTAGTATTAATTCCGGCTTTGACCAAATCTCCCCAATCTCGTAGTCTGCCGTCTCCAGCTGTTGTTGCACCTCATCCTCGGTGATGAGCGGGTCACGGATGGTTTCAGCTAACAGTCCAACCGTCGTTCCTACGGCCGAATTGAAGGTTGCGGACTGGTACATGAGGGATTCTCGTGACGAAGCGCATTGTATGTTCCCACCAAGAGACTCGAGCTTCTCTAGCATCTGGTCGCCGGATGTTGCACTCGTGGATTTGAAGGCTAATCGGTCTATGATGTGACTGACTCCCCGTAGCGCGTCATTCTCATATCTCGAGCCCGCATCGACGTAGACTCCAATTCCGGAGAAGGGGCCAGGAAGGGCCTCGGTTGCGACGCGAATGCCATTTGGGAGGGTGGAAATCTGGTCAAGCTCGACGGGGTCCTTTCCGCAGTGTATCAGCATAAATTCACTCAAAACATGGGTACCAGAAACATTGCACACCTTTTCCTCGGCTACGACGCTGGCCAGGCCCCTACGACCGGCGCATGCTGTGGGATTTTTGAGGGATGGCGATGCGGTATTTAATGTGCGCGACAGTGGTCGAAGTGATCGAGGCCTCAACATGACCGGAAGATGAGGGAGATGCGGGGGGAATGGGTGGATGAGTTCTCTCTTCGATATTGAGATTGTATGTCATGGCCATGGGAAAATTGTCGGGGAGGTCGGCGGCAGTGGATGACATAATCACGAAATCAGACGGAAGGGGACTAGCGTGATTCTGGCCCGATCCGGCGGATAACCGAAGGCGAAGGCATGCCAGGCGGGGAGAGTGAGGAAGAGAGAGGAGCAATTTAACGCATGAAGAATTAGAATTTGGCGAGAGGATCCTGCATGCGGAGCTTGAAACACTTGACAGGTCTGCCAGACTCTTCTTCTGTCATGGTGTGAGGGTAGGTTGGGAGGAGTATGGGCTGTAACGTCCCAAACTTGTCGAGTCGAGCAAAGGGGTTCGACCATGTGCGGTTGGCTGAGGGGGTGAATGTCGAATTGGATAGTACACCATCACCACCACCACCACCTGCACCGACGGATGATTAGAAATGTAGCAATTCCGTAGTCAATTCGAATCAAAGATCTGACCGAATGCTTATCAGCAACTGGCGTCATGGACAGTTTATGGCCGGGCTGGGCATTTCTTGTCGTCTGGACTCTCGTTTGCGGAATTAATACAACGTTAGCCCAGGACTGGACTGGACTCTGAAGTCGGTGTGCCGGTCAGGTCCAGGTACAGGTACGCCCCAGAAAGAAAGAAGAAGAAGAAGCAGCTCGGCTCCCCCCCCAGGCCCCAGACCCAAAAGCCATACCCAATACCCAGACAGAGACCAGACAAGAGGCCAAACCCCAGCCCCCAACCCTCAGGCTCCACCCCCCTCACAGCGGCGGGACCACACACACCCCCCCAGTCCCCCCAAGCACAACGAAAAGTAAGCCACTCGCCGTCGCTGTCGCCGTCGCCGTTCGCCTCTGGCTTTTGCATCTCGATACACAGACACAGACACACCGATTGCCTCAGACTTCTCCTCTCCAATCTCGCCTTGTCGCCCCAAGCCTGTTCAAACGCGCATCGCTCTATCGCACCATCAGCCGCGAAAACGCCTGCAGGCACGCTTCGTCCTGCTCACTCCTCCAGCTTGTTCCTTGTCCCTTGTCCCTTGTCGGGTGACGCTGGCCAGCACTCAGCACTCAAGTCTGGTGTTGGGCCTGTCGTCGTCGTCGGCGTCGTCTACATAACTTCGTACACATGTTCCCCAGTCAGGCCCCGGCTGCTCCGACTCTGTCAACCACTACCGTCACCTCTCACTCCAACAATCCCTCCACCCATTCGCCCACCTCCCAGCGACCCAGCAGGCTGCGCGACCTGAGCATCAGCCTGAGAAACTACACCCATAGCCTCCACTCCCACGCCGCCAGCCCTGCGACAACTGCGACCTCACGTGCCGACGCTAGGTCACCCCGAGATCCCCCCTCTGAGACACCCAGATCAAGCAGCAATCGCCCGCGCGCCCAAACTGCCACCCCACTCCCTTCACCCTCACACTCTTTCTCAGGCTTTGCAGACTCCACAGGCGCAAACGCTGCTGCCTCTGTCTCTGCCTCTGCTTCCAACCGTTCAAGCACCTTGTCTAGGACCAACACCGCTCCAGACCGCCCCGAGACTCCTTCACAACCATCAGAGACCCCCTCCATTGTCGCTGCCATGACGAGAACTCGGGCAGACCCAGCAGCACCTCAGCTAACCGTGCGAAATCAGTCCGGGCCAACTCCAGCATCGACACCCTCTGCCCCAGCCATGGATCCTACCGACAGTTCAGACAGAGACAACCTCGGTGGTGCCCATAAGCACCTCCCATCTATCAGATTTATCCCTCACCAAGACCCTCGCGCGAACCGTCCCTCACTCCAGTTTCCTACCATAACACGCATCCTGCCAGACGAGTCTTCTATAGTTCGAGTTGGTCGATACTCGGAAAGAGACAATATTCCCGAAATCCCAGCCAACGTTCCGTCAGCAGCAGCCGTCGGCTTCAAGTCAAAGGTCGTCAGTAGGAAACACTGTGAATTGTGGTGCAAGGATTCGCAATGGTATATCAAGGATGTGAAGAGCTCTTCGGGCACGTTCTTGAACCATATCCGGTTGAGTCAACCAAATGTGGAATCCAAGCCATTCAAACTCAAGGATGGTGACATCATCCAGCTGGGAATAGATTTCCGTGGCGGCGAGGAAATGATTTTTAGATGTGTAAAGATTAGAGTGGAATGTAATCGCGGCTGGCAGCAGGCCTTGAATACGTTCAAGTGGGTCGATTCCGCTACTTCTGCGTTACACAAACATTGACAATATGCAGTAAACAAACCCACCAGCGCCTTCGTAATCTCGGAAAGAAAAAGACCAAGGAAAGCGACACCGCTTCAACACATACTTCAGAATGCTCCATCTGCCTCATGTCTATTGCCGTAAGGGAATTACTACATTTTGATGCATCCTGCCGCTAATTCCTTGACAGCCTTGCCAGTCTTTGTTCGTAGCGCCGTGTTCGCATGTTTGGCATTACAAGTGCATTCGCCCCATATTGAACGGGCCCACGTGGCCAAACTTCCTATGTCCCAACTGTCGTGCAGTGGCTGATTTAGAAGCGGATGCAGAGGATCCGGGCAGTTTTGAAGAATGGGATGATGATGTTGTACCTGCCAACGGCGACTCACATGAGAGTTCTCAAGAAGATCGCCATGTAACACCGCGTGCATCCATTATACCTTTGGCTAACGGCACCGACACGCAAGCCAGTGGCCAGGTGAGCATTAGTGACCTAGAAGCTGCAATCTCGACTATAAATATCACGGAATCTTTGAATGGCATAGCGAACCAACCCCAGGACATTCCCGAGACACCTCAACAACGATCAATTAGCCCTCCTCCATCGTCATCCGTCACGCAACCCGTCGCCATTAGCATAAACGGCAACACCGATCAATCCGGAATGTCTCCACTGTATCCCAACACGTCTAATCGTCTCAGTCCCGATCGAGTCCCAGAGTGCCCAATGACACCCCGGAATGATGCCGGACCGTTTGTTCTGGATGGAAGTGCAGGAAGAGGGCCTGGTAATCGAACGAGGGAAGAATCTCCCACTTCTGCTAGCACAGCTGCCGCGCCTACGCTTCCGCCGTTACACATTGAATAGATGTGGAGATAACTAGTGCCTTGTAATATGGCGCTGCGCAACGTTTACATTATCGTCGCGCTGTAACTACATTTTTTTCCCTTTTCTTTTCTGGCATTTTCATAGGCGTACAGCGGCGCATTTAAGCGATTAGGGAATGGGAACAAGTCTGTCACGAAACTTTTTGACGGTTCTGTCATTACCAATGTTTTTTTTTGCATACAAAGGGAGGGATGTCTGGAAGTAAGCGGGTAGCGGGAGTAGTGAGGCCCTCTGTAATTCACAAACAACGCCTTTTTTTGTCTCGTCTTTGTTTTCACCTGCGTATCGTATCGTATCGTATTGCAAACCGAGGATATATACGTCTTGCAATGCTTCATCTTTCATCATTTGGGGCAAATCACCCTTTTACGTTTCGTTTTGACGGATGTTTGGTGCCGGCGGTGTTGGCCGTTTCTGGTGGTTTTTACCTACCCTATCTCACTCTCTGTATCAAAGCTCTGTGGCTTGCACCTCTAATACGTGGCCCCCGCCCGCTACCTAGCACCGAATATACGCATAAAGATATACACATAAGTACAGTTATAATACTCCGTTGTTTACTATCGCTATAACCCAATCTAGTTAACAATCAAGTGAAGTGAAGTGAAGTGAAGCAAATTAAATTAAATTGAACAGAAAAATAAAAGCAAGCCACGCTATATCATCATGCCATCACACACCCTTTATGTTTTAAAGTCTGGAAATAACTGGGCAGTGTTTAGGAAATAAGTGTTTAGGATTTTTAAATGTCAAGTATGCGGGTATTCGGGGTTTTTGCATAATGTTGTATTTACATGTAGATTGGATTTGTTTTGTTTGTTTTGTTTTGTGTTTTGATGGGGTGGGTGGGTTGATGTGTTGATGTGTTGATTTGTCGATGTGGTGTTAGAGTTTGGGTTGCTTTTGTGATAGGAGTTTGACTATGTAGGGGAGGTAGGGGTAGTAAGTATGGATAGAGGTCTATATGCGTATATGTGTGCCAATTCGCTGAAACGCTGGAGACTCCCTTCTAAAAGAAACTCGGGGGTCATGATTCTAGATTCTATGCCAACATACATACTCTCTTTCCCACACACCTACGCAACCATTTCACTCAAACATACCCCCAGACCCCCCACCACCACCCTCCAACCCACCCTTCCACCCCTCCAAAAGAACCATAACCTCCCTCCTCGCATCCTCCACAATCCCATCCATCTTAATATCATTCTTATCATATCCAAACGGATCCTCAAGCTGACTTCCAATCCCCTCAATCCCATAAAGCGTAAACGCTACAACAGCCACGATAGGAATTGCCCACCATCCATAATCATCTACAATGGCAAATGGCAGGATACAAGTAAAGAGGGCCAGGACTTGTCGCTGGTGGATTAGATGGGCTACGGGGAGGGGAGTGGAACGGATGGTTTCCATGCGAGCGTAGGCGTCGACTAGACTGTTCAATTGTACGGTTAATTGTGAGGCTTGTGGGGCGTGGAACCAATTTCGCCGTACGCCGCGGCGTATGAATGCTTCCACGAGGATTGTCAATTGTAATGGTAGTCCTAAACCCTGGTCTTCGTAGCCCAACATTCCGTCCGGTAGCAGGGAAATGTATTCTGATTCCGCGGTGTGGATACCGTATTCTTCAGCCAATGAATTGCGGCGGGATAACGTGCCAGGTGTGAATTGTAACGGTTTTACGATGCTAGCGGGTGGAATGTTGAACTCGGCTCGCAGATTGTGTTTTATAGCGTAGAGGATGGCGATGAGTGCGCGGACGGTCTTTTCGGTATCGTGACGTTCGGCTTCGGTTAGCTCGGCAATGGTTCCTGAGTCCCCTCGGGCGCAGACTAGGAATGAGCGCGAGAGGTTGCGGACTGAGGTCACGACTGTGGAAAGGCAATTTCGTCCTGTCCAGAAACGATCGTAGCTCGTTGAGTTGCGGAATACGAGCATTAGGCCGACGACGATGGAGAGGGAGGGGATTATTGTGGCGGGGAGACCGAGGTTGGAGGTTATGTTTGTGTCGAGGTAGACGATTAGGACTGTGAAGACGGAGTGGAGGAGGACGGGCAGTAGGATTAGGTTGTGGATTGCGCCGCTCCAGAGGCGGAGGACGAGGGGGAGACGTCGTCGTTTTACGCGGAAGGAGTGGGCTAGTGGGTAGGTTGGCTGGCGGGTTGGAGTGCCTGGGGAGGAGGGGGTATGAGGTGGTGACATTGTTGCTTGTTGTTGAGTGCGTGTGTTGTTGTTGTTGTTGTTGATGATGATGTTGTTATTGTGGTGGTGGGGAGGCTCGAGGTCCGCGAGGTGGCTGAGAGGAGGTTTGGGTTGATGTGATGCACTGTCTTCTTGAATTATCTAGTGGAGTATCCAAGGAAATCCACGCGATTGTGAGAGATTGCTTCTCCGCGGCTGGGAGGGGAATAAGGTGAGGTGACGCCAGGCGTTTCTTTGTACGTATGGCTAACCCGCCAGCCTTGGATGTGTAGAATTTGTCAATTGGCGGATAAAGACCTGTGTACGTAAAATAAAGGGGAGGAGGATGTATGTACCAGCTAAAGATGGTATGGAGGGGTACTATCAGGTGCAATTATTGCTGGTTGTCGACTCCGGCGGCTACGCTATGCGGAGGGTAGGTAATTGAGGTCACGTCAGGTTGGGACTTGGAAGGGCATGTGAGTTATGTCCAAGTGGAGATGGGGGGGGGAGCTTGGGACGGGAAAGGGAAAGGCAAAGGGACACATCTGGGGCGTGGTGGGCGCGCGGGCGGGCACGCGGGGACGCCCCGCCTGCTACCAAAAGACAGACCTGGGAAGGGCAGGGAAGGCAGGGAAGGGGAAAGGCAGGGTCCGGGGCTTGCGTAGGCTTGCTCCAGGGTCCTTTATCTAGCTATGTCATACCAAGACTCAACGCAAAGGGAGCAAGAAGTGGCCAAAGCTCCCCTTGTTACCAACCTGGAGAGGGTTATGGCATCGCGTGGTCGACGTTGTCTTTGCCATGGCTCTGGTAAAAAAAGTCAGTCGGTGATATTTCACATCTCGCAATCATCTTGGTTATCTCGAATCAAACTTTGTAAAGCAAATGAGTTGCTCCATCGATTACAACTCGTCATACTAGGCATTTGTCTCGTCAGCTCTAGTCTGATTGGCCTAAGCAGAAATGGCGTTTCGGGAAGAGGGAATGGACAGGTCGACAACTTTCTGAAGAGAAAAAGAGCAAATTTCATCAGATCTGACGGTTAATGGAGAATTCCCTTCCGGTGTATATACGTGGACGAAGGGACTCCCTCAAATTTTGTTGTTCCCCGCCTGCCCGTCTAGTGTCCCCGCCTGGCCTGCTGGTCGAACTACCACATTCGGCAATGCGGAGCGAGGGTTTCGCGCTACCACCAAACATACTCGGGCAGGCAAAGTGAGAAAGAGAAACATGGAAATCATCGTTCTTTCTAACCATTTATCAACCTAGTCCGGTGAAAAGGGCTCTTTGATTTAGACTAGGTACTAGGGAATGGCTTGATGCACCGTGCCGCTTAATCTTAGGATCGGTTTATAGGGCTTACCTGCCCGCGCGGTTGGGTTCGTTTGCTTTGTTTTTCGGTCGCTTTGATTTGCTTGGTTGGCATCAACTCCATAGACTTATTGTTATCAGGGGAGTTTACTGCCGTGATAGACTTGCAAGTATGGCATTGAAAGAGCAAGGAGGAGAGGAAGCCCAGCATTCATCGACAACCATCCCGTCGGAACCAGCACCATCGGCATTATCAAAGTCACCTACCTCAACTCCAGACATTCCCCCTGCCGATCCACGACCAGACTATTTATCCCCAAATGTACGAAATCTCAACAATCACATCCTTAAGCGCCTCCTCAAGACCGCCAAATCAGCAGACCGCACACTCACCCGCCTGTCAACCCTTCTCTCCAACCCAACCGACACCGACGCCCTCCTGACCACACTCCAATACACTTTGCAACTCCTCCACGGCCTCTCAACATCTACTTTCCTATCGCATCACCTATCCACCTTTTTCAATCTCATATCTTCAAACCCTCTCCTCCTGTCCTTGCTACCCAGGAACCCCAAACTCCAATCAATCCTCTACAATAGGTTCCACCACTTCGGAGAATTATGCCACAGACTTTTGGCCGCCACAAAGCCACTCTATGAACTAATAGACGACCACCGAATCTTCATCCGATTATGGGGTTTGCTGGGGTTATATACCTGGGCTCGCGAGATATACACTTCCCCTGCAACCTCAGACTCCTCCTCGGATTCCGACCTTGACTCTTCCAAGCCCCAACTATGGAGGCCCCGTCTAACACCCCTCCTCCTCCTAGCCACAGCAACAAGCTTCCAGATCCTAGAGAACGTGGCGTATTTATCATCAAAAGGAATCCTGGCACCTTGCTTTGAATCTTGGAAGGGGGAGCGCGGCAAGAGGTGGGAGGGCTGGTGTATAAAGTGGAGTTGTAGGTGCTGGGCTGCTTTTGTGGGGGTTGATGTTCTGAGGTTGGGAGTGGAGCGGTTTAGTGCTAGTAGGGTTGGGGGTGTGCATGGGAATGGGGATGGAGAGGGAGAGGAGGTGGGTATACGGTTAGTTGACCACGACACTGACACCGAGAATGCGGACACAGAGGATGCGGATTCGAAGTCACAAGGAGAAGTAAACGACAAACTGAACGCCGAAGTACATAAAGCCCTCCTCCTAGACCAAAAAAGAGCCGAAGATGCAATCTGGTGGCGCGATTTTGTATCTCAAATCGCGTATTTACCTATGGCCTTGCACTATAGTTCTGAGAATGGATTCTTGGATGATGTGGGTATTGGAGCTTTGGGCGTTGTTGCGGGCGGTGCATTGGTCCGGGATGCTTGGAGGAGGAGTGGGGGTCTTTGAGATGAAGTGGTGGGAAAGGAAGTGGTCGTGGTTGAATTGAAGGGGGTGAATAGATTCTTTTCTCTACAACATTCTAAACCCATCAAACCCCCTTCACGACAAGCATATCCTCCGCACTCAACTCAATCGGCCGATCCGAATCAGACAGCGTGAACTGCCAAATATCCCCCGATGCCCCACCCGCAATCGGACAAATCTCCACATCAATATCGTCATCTGGCCCTGGAGTAGCTTCCCAGAAGTCAACTTTGTTCTCCGTCGGCTGCACCCACTTCCCAGCCAAAGGCTTCATATCAAATCTCATAAGCATGACTGCTGTGAATGCGAGAATCTCTGTGGTAGCGAAGTGTCTTCCTGAGCAAAGAGTAGATCCGCCTCCGAATGCGCGGAAGGATGCAGTAAACCGGTGTTGATCGGGAGCGGTGAATCGTTTGTAATTAAAGGTGTTGACATCATCACCCCAGATGTCTTGGAAGGTGTGTTGGACTGGATTTGGCATCAGGACCGTGCTTCCTTTCTTGAGCAGGTATTGGTCGTTGAGTAGGTAGTCTTCCATTACTAGACGTGCTGAAGCTGAGGTGCTGTGGTGACGGAGCACTTCTTTGAATGTTGAGAGGAGGATTGGGCATGATGACTTGACTTTGGACATGTCTATGATGTTTCTGCGTGCTCCCTTTTCTTTGTTACCATCGGTTGCAATTACGCTTGCTAACTCCGCTCGGCAGTCCGCGAGAGCTGTTGGGTCGGAGTAGACGTGGTATAGCATCCAGAAGGAGGCGGGCACAGTGTTGGCAAGGAGAGCAACAACGTTAGCAAATTCTGATCTAGCAATGTCGTTTATAGGCATTCCATGGGCTGTACTGTGTTCATAGCGGGCTTGAACGAGTGCTGATCCTTTCCGATGACTGTTGGTTTTAAAATAGTCTTCAAAGGCAGATGCTCCCATGTCCAGGGATTGAATGGCTTGCTTAACAGTCCAAGAGGGGAAATCTATGATCAACATTCCCATGCCCGCTTTAAAAGTCCTGTTGCAGGTTAGTCTCCGGTTGATGATAGTGATGAAAGGCTTACCAGAATGCCTTCCTAATGGCGGAATCTCTAAAGGGATTGCCAGGACCATAGACAGCGCCCGTCGTCGCAAGTGTAATTTGATCCCGAATCCAATCTAGAAATTTCACATTCTGTTTTTGATGGGCTGCCTGTTGATCAAGTTGTGATGCGACCAGCCCAAGCATCGTTCGGTTCATAGCAGCCAAGTTGGGCCCTGGTGAGACGGCAGGATGTATGGCATCGTGGAAAGTGTTCACGTAGCCCGAATCACGATCTTCTCCGGTGAGGTTGGTGTTGATGATGTCGGCGGCTGTCTTGCTGAATCGAGATACTTTGATGGAACCTTTCGCGGCAAGGGGCATGAAAGCTAGAGCCTTTGACTGTTTTTGCACGGCCGAAATGAGCGATGGAGAATTGATGATGTAGAGCCTTGAGCCTGGTAGACGAAGAGTGTATATTGGGAGGCGATACTTGTCCCTGCGAATTGCCATGAGTTTGCTGTCAAGGTCAATTGACAATGATGGAGCAATGTGACTTGCCTGAGCTCTATGTAGAATTTGGATTTCTTGCGTGACATACCGATAATTGGACTTAAAAAAGGTATGGAGGTAGCAATAGCCGCTGGCTCTCGTTTATCTTGAGTAATGTGCAGGATTAAATGCAAGGATAGATAAAGGACTGCGGCAGCACCAACCGCCGCTCCGACGACCGTCTTGTCCATTGGGAACACGTCTTTGTGGGTGTTTGGACGTGGAGTGAAGAGTGAAAGGTACAATCTTGATGTCAAAGCGAGCTTCGGGGCCCAAATTCAACAAGTCAAAGCGTGCGGAGGCTAACAGAGATAACATTCACGCTCCGTGAGCACTAAAACGCATGGGGACAGACGGGGTGATTTTCATCCATACATTTGTGGAGAGGCGAGTTGCTACGCCGCAAGCAAGCAGGTTGCAGCTCGGGAGCGCTAATGGGAGGCCTTATCATGAAACCCTTATTACTGGTCATCTCGGGTTCTAACAAGTTCTAAACTTGTTAAAATACTATCTAACATAATAAGTACATGCGCTTAACGTGGTCATATACTTTAAAAGGTCTAAATTCTTATTTTAAAAGCCATCAATAGAGATTCATAAGGTATTTAAATACTTTTAAAAGTACTTAGAAGAAGTTATGTTATGATTTATATTTTGATGTTCGTTTTGTTGATGGGTTGAACTTTGAACTTTTAGCGTGGTTAGCCGGCTTGTAAGGACCGCCGCAAGCACTTTGACCAGGAGCGAAAGGGCGTGCGATTGTAGAAATAGATGGTTATATCGTGCCGTGGATTGTTACAGGGTTTACCTCATGCTTTTGCCCATGGTCACAAAGCGCACAAGTGTTCAAGTAGACAAGAAGGTGAGCTGAGGGGTAAATACGCCCGAGTCTCACCATCACCTTTTCCGACCATTGCAGCCATTTACAAGAGTTAATCTATCATGGTTTCTCATCTTTGATTCTTTAATCCATTGAACAAGTGTAGACGGCGACTAGATCAAACCACTGATAGCTCGCGCGGCCTAGAATTTACATGGCAATCTCCCAGAACTCTCAAACCATGAATTCAACGAGTTTCAAACACAAAACTTATTCTGTAGACAGATATGGATCAAGGACCTTACACAGCTGAACCATTTCATCGGTCGAGCCAGTTTCCACCTATCCTTTTGACCCTTAGTAACTGAGGCAGTCACCATTCAAGGCAATAATGTTGAGCTCGAGACCGCTACCGCCCACCCTGATAATCATCCTATCTAGTGTGTCCCGGTGCGAATGCGTGATACCACCTGGCAGTATTGATTTCTGATATTTTCCAAAGTCACTGTCATCTCCTCGCATAAAGACCATGAATTTCCACGTTTGGATAGGACTGTAAGGTTTTAATCTACAATGGGTATAGTCTACTCTGAAACGAGTTAAATGGGAGCAGAGGGCCCCACCTTCGAACACTCTGCATATACGGCAAGTTCACTAATCTGTTCTTGGACGGGGCATAGGCCTAGAGTCGAATGCCGCATATAATTGGGCTCTCGTGGTGAAGCAATCTCAAGACAAACATAATATTGTGTCGACCTCATATTAGACGATCAATTGCACGATAAGCTAAATAGCATGATTCTAGTTTCCTAAAGGAATCGTCTTCCTGTCCAGTATTAATTATTGGAGACTAAAGTCTCCGAATCTATGCTCTCTAAGATATGGACTTTGTTTCCGACAGTTCACTACTATGAGAGTTGAGGCCCTAGTCCCAACTTCTTGAAGTCGCCGGACCGAAATCGGTCGAGATATAAACATCACGCATCGATTCAACGGAGAGTGCCCAGTTGGTCACTTGTAAAGGACTTGTCCATCTTGTACCTCTGTCTTCTACATCTTATGAAGAGGCTCAACAATAACACTGGCATACTACTAGTTTCTATGATGTTTCATGCTAGCATATAAATGCCACACTTGCTACTCGTGAGGCGTTCCTCAAATAGTCAGGTCTCATGAATAAAAAGTATAACTTAAGCATTTCCATGTTGCGAGGCGCTGTTCCAAAGCGAAGGCTACCAATTATCATCTATGTTCCTTTACCAATACAAGTAATTAGGCTATCGTAGATCATGTCACTCATAGATATCTTCTATAGTTGGTCAGCTTCTTAATGGCTTTTGTATTTTAGACGCATCTTTTATCTCTTCCTCTTGACGCTTGACGCAAGTAACCTCCTTGGCTCTCTCAGACTACGCGAAGTCTCATCTCTTCCTTCCTTCTCTTCTGCAGGCTCTGGCCCCCATTTATCTTCAGTGAACTTGATTATCTCATCGTTCTTACTCGCTCTCATAATTTGATAGGAGCTATGCCCCGTTTTCTCCCGCTTTCCTGTCTTTATTTTGCAGCGAACATGCACGTCAGCGCCTCTTTCTACCAACAATCGGGTCACTTGCAAGTCTCCGCGGGTCACGGCGCTGTATAAGGGTGGTCCGTAGATTATAGTAGGAACACGACCATTGGTCCACTTCACAATTTTCATCTCGAGGGCATTGATATTGGCGCCTTTGTCTAGAAGCAAGCTCAGTATTCCAAGGCGATCTGGATCGCCCTGTTCTCGGCGGGTCGCTGCATGAAGAGCATCGTTGTCGATCACGGCGCCGTGGTCGAAGAGACTCTGAATATAAGGGAGTGGGCAAAATTCTGCGCAAAGACGAAGTAATGTGTAATTCCAAGCATCGCTGACGTTTGGAGATGCATTGTTCTGAAGAAGCCAATCCATCAATGCTGGAGCTTTCCATGTGTGCCTGTCACTTCGTTAGTCAGAAGTTGTGGGTGGCATTGTGCTGGTGAGTCCCGCATCACGCTGGCATTTCATATCAAAAGATGGGGGAGCAGAGACGGAAGAAGCATACACAATCGCAGCACGGTGGCCCTCCTCTACACTATTGATATCCCACCCACTTGCCACCAACTCATTCAACACCCCTCGCACCTCCTCGTCCTTGAAATTAATTTCTGTGGCCATTTTACTCAACTCTTGGAACACGAAAATGGTGACCTTTACCCCGTTCCCTAATATAATCCTTGCCATCTCTCGATTCCGATTCTTTACTGCGACAGCAAGGGCGCTGGCAAAGTAGAACGATCCTTCCGGCCGAAACGCCGGATAAGCGTGCCATTCTTCGAAAATGATTCTGGCTCGTTTATTGTCATTTGACTGCGCGGCTAGCTTGATGCCACATATTGCCGTGGCGCCAAGCCATGTTTCTGGAGCGGGTTCGTAGTCAACATCGGCAAAAGGACGATTGAGGAGAAGGGTACATTCTAATATGTTGCCGGCATCTCTGCATTCGCTCAAGGCACGAAGAACTTCACGCCCATTCATGAACATGTCAAAAGTGTTTTGGGATTGGGTTGATGTTCTTCTGTAAGGGAATATGCAGATGTAGACACGGTAATCAATCTGCACAGGCGTGTGCGGCGAAGTCAGGTCACGCGATGATCCAAGCCTGTTGCCTACATCGTGGTCAGCAGCTATGGAGAACACCAAATCAAATAATTATCTGAGATCTGTAGGTAAAAGAACTTATAGAGGTGGTTGGGTGTCTAAATAGAGCATTTTTTCACATCACATAAAGGTTTCGAGCCATTCAGACTCATCTAAGATTCTCTCAGAGGGCAGCTAAAGTGTAGGGTCGAACATCACTCGGTGTAATAATTCGGCCCAATCACTGATGCACACACTTCTTGGGGGCCTCGCTTACTGGATTACTGTGAAAACGGTGTACACTCCCTATAACTTGAATACGCCGGAAAACTTAGCTAGGTTTTTTTCTCTTCTGATTAACACTGCCCTGATCTTAGAGTTTCTGCACGTTCTCTAGATCATTTTCTGATGCTGATTAGACTAAGAAATTTTAAGAATGCATCTTGAAGACTAGCAATGCCGATTCCTCTAAAACATGATAGGTCATTCTTCTCTCATACTTGAGAATCCGCGGGGCCAAAATCAAAGCAAAACGAACCTCCAGGGCCAACGCCAGTATCACTGAATCAAACAATTCGCCGTTGTGCGACGTTCAGCCTTGACATGCGCATTAGATGACTGCTTTCGATGAATTACCTCGCAACTTAGGTGCAGTTGTGGTAGGCTCCAAGCTAAGCCTTCAAAAGGATTCCACCAGTGTGGAGATGACCCGCTAACCCGCGTCAAGGCCAAGCATCCTTCAAGCCGTCCCATAACGTCCTTCTACCGTACTGTCAGATAGTGGCTTACATTATAATTATCTTAGTTTATGCACTGTTGATGGTTTACAGGACGGAAAAGGAACAATACTTCTCTAGGAAGGGGAAGACTAACTGGAAACGTGCCCTAATAGCAGTGCAAGGCCAACCCAGTTCTCACTCTTTACTTTCATAATCATCGAGTCTGGGAGGAACTATATTCTAGTGTAGTTGAGATGTCTCTTGTTTGGATTATTTCCTTCCAGACACCATCATTATAGGGAGATCTGTTTGGGCTATGGCTTTACTGATGTGGTAATAAAAACACAATCATGCTTCAAACGCACCTGAAGGATCTCACTCAATTTCTAGTTCATGCCATACATAACCACGGTAGACCTTCCTTTGTGGTAGCGTCACACCCCGACCGAGACATTCGAGGCCTTCAACACGCAAAGAAAAAAAAGTTCACGCAATGCACTGCGTATGAATGGTCAGTTGAATCGTGTGTTAGAGCCATGCATGCGGCCATTGCGAACTCAGTGCCATCCTCAGCAAGGCTCAAGCGCTTTCGCCCACTGAAAAACAACAAGGCTAGCTTCTGAGGGAATTATCAACACATTGCGATCTACAAGAGACAAATCTGCCTCGTAATTTTAGGAACAATGGCTCGGGGTTATTGTAAATTTAAGTACTTAAAGCCTTGATACAAGCCTCTCAAGAATTTTCCACACTCACATCATCCGGGTTTTCGACAAAGTACATTTGCCAAACAGTCATTATGCGATCTACCCTCTCCGCATTTGTTGTGCTATATGGGGTCTCACTGCTTGTGACTGCTGCTCCAATGGGACCTGGTAATAACTAGGTTTTAGATCTAGGTCAATACACTAACAAATTTCTAGCGGAGAAAAGAGCGGACTGCGTCGTCAACTCTAGTGAGGCTGGTGTATGGCATGAGGGTGGACTGCAAAGACGTCGTACGAAATTCTCTTCGTGGAATACTCCTACCAGCGCCTATTGTGACTATTTCCGCAAGCGTACGTACACCACCACAAGGCTCCCCGCAATAGCAACTAACTCCGTATAGTGGCCGCTTTTCGTGACGGCAGTAACATCCAATGCTGGGATGGAGGAGCTGAGGGCTGGTTGGTGGATGGGTCTTGGCCGTTGGGGCCTGCTGGAGACACCCAGTATTCACTTGTCGTGTCAGGCTCCCGCAGCCAGTGGATGGAAGCTACAGGTTGCCGCACTGGCTGAATTCTCCAGATCGCACACTCGCAACGTCGATGACAAGGAGCACGCTCGCTAGGAATGAGATGCCGTAGTGAAATAACATGAAGAACATCTACATGCTAGATAATGATCTTGAATTGAAGCCATCAAGCATCAGTGACTGCTTTGCATATTGCTAGTCTTCTTTGCATGACATAAAGATGGGTGCTCCAAAATACTCTTAGAATAGAGGCCAAATTTCTTTAGAAACCCATAACTACTTTAATATACTTATAGAAGGAAAACTCCAAACAAGTCACTTAGGCAAGCAAATCATGCATCCTGCGTCTTTCATTAGATCACTTGAAAGGGGCGCAGATATGAAATGTAATGCCGGGGGAAGCGCTGGCCCGCGCCAAAGTCATAAGATTGAGTCCTTCGAAGTTTCGCATGACCTCCTACAATCCTACATTAGAGCATTGGTATCTCCTTCTACATCTTAAGCTTATGTATGGACCCGTGTTTAGATCCGCATTTTGGTTCCCTTATGCGATGTGAAATAATCGATCGACACTAGCATTCCATGTCACTCTCGTGAGCACCAAGACGCGACAAGCGAGGGATTTTCATTATTGGAAAAGCCCAGGTCCGTCAGCCTTGTTTGTTTCGTGCGCACCGAGACACGGCAAGAGAAGGATTTTACGGCTGAGAACACGTCTTGCGCCTCGCTCAGTCCGGCCCCATGATCATTAATTTCGCGGGGTAGGAATACTTTGCACAGGACTTGACTAACAGTCCATGCGATAATTTCCCAGACCAGTAGAATCATGGTGAAGTAGTACTGAAATCAAAGGTATGTACTACTATTCATCGCGGGGTAAATTTAAGCTTTTGATCAGGTGAACGTGCCGATTGTATGGTCAAGGATGTGAGTAGTCCAGAGATTCTACAGTGACTACTGCATTACGAATGGCTGTAGATCACTTGACCCATCATTTTAGATCTAGATGCGAGAATTAGTACCTCGTATTCCCGAAATCACGGATTATGCCTTCCAAGTTAAAGGACGGAAGCATTGGGAGATCTCCGCCCCCAAGCCAAGTGTAGTCCAAATCCTCCAAGCCATTGTCACGTTGCCACACCTTCCTGACAGTACTTTTCATCACAGTCACTGGACGCACATACAATTCTTCTTCGGAGGTGTAAACCCAAAGCATCGAGACCGGGGGCACCACACGCCAGAAACGGCCGCCAACTTGGACCTGCCACCAACGCGGTGCTATCACGGACTCAACTCTACCTCTCGCGAGAGCTGCCTCTGCATCCTCAGAACACTGCCCACTCAATGACAAACAGAAACCCTTCCTGATGGATTGATCACCACGATGAAAGGTATGAAAGGGGAATACCTCTCATACTTGGCGTAAAGCATCTCGCGGGCTATGGCCTTGGTATCGCCAGTAGAACAATATAAAAAGCTGCTTTTCTGTACACTCTAATCTTATCATCCACAGAAGCACTCTTCAATATTCTCTTCATTACAGATCTACTCTCATCAACTATACAGAGGCACCTTTCAATCTACATCATGCAATTCACGTTGTCCACTATTCTGCTCTTTGCAGCGCCCTTGCTCGTTGCTGCTGCTCCTGCGGCTGAACCTGGTAAACCTCCAAAACGACTTATCAATCAAATCGCAACTAACATAATAAAGCCGAATTGCTATCTAAGAGAGCTGATTGCGTCGTAAACTCCCTCGAAGCCGGTGTATGGCACGAATCCGGCTTGCAACGCCGCCGCACCAAATTCTCCTCCTGGAATACCCCAACTGACGCTTACTGCGATATCTTCAGACAAGGTACTTCATTCATAGATCCGTCAATCTGGCTATGGAGAGCTAACTTGCGTTCACAGTCGCGACAAGCAATACTGGCAGCAATGTTCAATGCTGGGATGGCGGGGCTGAAGGGTGGCTTGTCGACGCCAGTTACCCGTTAGGTCCAGCGGGAGATCTTGCCTATTCTGATACGGTTCGGGCTTCGCGTGATACTTGGATCAGAAGGACTGGGTGCCGCACTGGTTGATTGGAAATATGGGGAATGGCTTGTGATGCTATTGACAGGTAGCATCAAGAAGCGGCGGATGTTGGAGTTTTACCTTTCGCTGTCAACTACCTTTGTGATTTACATTTGGTTAGATATATCGCATGACTTTGTTAGTTGTTGTTTGATTTCGCTGAGATCGCAATATAGTTTTATTTGTGCTACTTATATCTCTTCACAACTTGGGTCAGAATAACATTTCAGCCGTTCTTATGTGTCGCAGTCGCCCTGGCGCATTCGTTGAATGTTGGACTTTGAAACTTGGCTCTTCATTCCATGCTATTAGACTTCACGCCTGTGAGTTAGTTGTCCGCACTAAGGTATACTCTGTTCCTCCGCCGCTGAGCGTCAAAATATCCTGTGTTTACTGCTGGGTGAAGTGTCAGGGAACGAGAAGCGTTTTGTTTAAGTGACACATAGCCTGTGATTGTGGAGGATGAAATCGACGCAATTCCTTTCCATTATAATTACAACATTGCCCATCATTCATGCTTTTAATCAACGCTCAACGCTCCAAGTCTATACATTAATCCATCAAATCCAACAAAACTCTAGCAAGCCTTATCATTAAAGTTGTAATACCCAGACCCAAGATCCGCCGAATCCGTAACAGACTTGTCGTACTTGCGGCAAGTACCGGTCTGCGTGCCAGTGGTTGGGTTAGTGACAATGTAAAATCCAGTAGCTAAGCATCGGTTGTCTGTCTTGCAAGAAGCAATGCAATCTGCCTGATTGGTGTTGAAGTTGGCATCGTAGATGAAGGCATTGGGACCGGGAAGACCTTGAGCGTTGTAGATTTTAGGCTTGACGAGGATGGGAGTCACTGTTGTGAGAATTGTTTGTGTGTCGGTTGCGACGGGTTCGACGGTCTGAGTGATTGTGTCCACGGATGTGATCTCAACAGTCTGGACCTTAGCATGACCCCTGACACGCGCTATCCAGAAGAGGCTATCGGCCTGGTCGTGAACAACTCCCAATACTGAAGCCGTCGTAGAAGAAGTTCAGCCGCATCGTGTCCGAAATGGGCAATGCGCGAAAATTTTGGCCACGCTTGAACCTCACTAGTTATTGGCCGGAGGTTGCCAATTATTGCAGAATAACACACTGCAATGTTCGTGTTGCGCCTGGACTTCCTTCTCTGAATCTATTGACAGTGGCTGCGTAAGCCTCCTATGTTGTTTTATGTAGGGGCTTTCTACGATAGGTAGGAGACAGGCACATATATTCCAGTTTGGGGCGAAGCATTTAAAATGCTCCAGACTAGCATAAGCAGCGATCGAGGGGTAGGTGGGCAAGGACCAACGGGCAGCTTAAAGATGAGGTCAGACCTTTGGGCCTAAGTACGACGGCGCTGTTCCCGTACTCACAAGACTTCCCTGCCGCGGCACCAGAGACATTGGTGTCGCTTCTAGCCCTTTATTGTAAGATGATGATCTTCCTCCGATCATGTACAGATGTCCGAAGTAGCGACGAGCGAGGCTTTGCAGATCAATAATTCTTAAGAGCTTTGGTCTCGCAGTTGGGACTACCTTTATATCTAGAGTGAGACTGGCTCGTCCTAGTTTGCAGTCGCATAGAGCGTTGTTATTTGGACTTGAATTTTAAAACAACGGGCCGAGAAACTTGACGGTAACAATCCTCTAGCCAATCTGCGCCGCCGCAACCCATCTGCAATTCGTTACATGCTCTGGCGGTGGTCTTTGCCATGGGCCGGGTCGATTCTAGTTTCCTTCGATCATCTTTCCAGTGTTCACATCATCTCCTTATCCACGACCTGCTGCAGCTGTTTCCAAAGACATCTAACAATCACCGTCGATGCTAGCCAGCTGGGGGTTCTCGAAGACACATTACGACACCGCCATTTTGCCTCAAGGAACTAGACTTCCTAGGTCCGCGACTCGAATAAGACAACCGTAATGTGCATATAACTTATTGAGAGTGAAAAACACTAAAGTCAATAAATGGGAACTGTTTCTCAACGTTCAATCTAGAGAACAAAGTTATGTTAGGAAGATCTCGCTCCGCTTGATGGGTACTACCGGGTACACAAAACCCATGGTTCTCGCGCGTACCGAAATTGAGCGACGGGCCGAAGAACGTCCCCAAACTTGCGGATGGCGCTAAAAGTCTGGCTTATAATACCTTCGAGAAAGATTGGTTCTAATCTACCACTTCGTCTGCAGAGTTTATCTAGCCAACTTACTGTAGTAGCTGTCATCGATCGTCGGCAAAGTGCGATTTTTGAGAGCAAGCACTGAGACGGCCTAGAATTCCATGCAAGGGTCATTGCATGAACGTCGACTGCCCTGCTTCGATCGTTGCGCGCCGTAGCGAGCAGAGAACCATCGCTACTTGAGATCGGGTCTTACCCTACTAAATATTCTTGAACCTTTTTGGCCATCTGCTTAGAGTTGATGCAAGATATGTATCTTACTTTTACAAGCAGAGGTTCAAGTCCAAGTCAGCTTTGCGGAAGGAAACTACGTCATCGTGCACATGCTGCTGCCTATCCAGTCACATGTTGTACATTAGCCAATGATGGTTTGAGCTGCAAGATATTAACATGTTTCACATATAGTCTTACACTGGCAATCTAGGGATCTGTTTCGCAGAAGCTGTGCTTATGTGGCCCCTAAGGCGTAAACACACAGCCGTGCGGCACAGACCTCAGCTTGTACAGTATAGTCGCACATATAAACTGCCTCTACAGCAGATTGTGGAGCTGTACTTTTTATTTGAGGTACTGAAACCTGTTCGCATGTGCCCAGTTAATCTTCATTTACCAGCAAATCGTAGCTGTATACCACAATGATCAAGCAACTCTCAGCACTGGCCCTCCTCCCTGCGCTCATGTTGGGAGCGGAACTTCCAAAAAAGGGGTAAACCTCGCCAAAAACAAGTCTTCACTTCACTGACACACACTGACCCGCTCTAGCAACCGTAACATGACTGTTGCCTTCTTCAGCGACAAGGACTACGCAGGATGCGACAGCGCAGATACCTCCAAAGCTCTGGTTCTCACCACCTCCTTAATTCCCGCCTCATTCACCTGTTTCAATGTCTCCGACATCTTCTCACAACCCAATACGACGGGGTTCCAAAACGGTACGGCACCCTTCTCTAACCCGGAAGAGCTTGAATACCCCAACGGTGTCGACTGGCTCGTCCGTAACCTCGACAATTACGACTCCAGCGCGAATTACTCGCACGTGTGGTTCGAGCAAAACAGCTTTACTGGAGAGGTGGAGGAGGGCGAAGATGCGCGCTGGGTTTTCTACGTTTATGCGTTTGAGAACTGCGAGCAGGTGGGCGGGGACGACTATGAAATGGAGGACTACCCTTGGTATGAGACGAGTTGTCAGACTAAGGAGGGAGGCCAGTGTAGGGTAGTACCGAATACTATCAAAAGTTTTGCGTTGAACCTAGCGGAGAATTATAATGTAGGGCATGGAGGGTGCGAAACATGGGCGTATTTAGGTAGTGCATCATCGCACTCGAAGGGATGGCCAATACGATTATTTAGTGTGGTAGTATCTACTATGTTATTCTTATTACTGTAGAAACGCCTCCGGCGTCAAGTTATAATTTTCTTTTCCTGGGCGAAAATAAATACTGTAGTGAAGTGGGCAGAAGAGATGGAACATAATAGGAATCATGCAATTCAGTTTCTACTATTCCCTGTTCAACAATAACTCTCATGAATCGTTCGACTGCGAGTCGTATCACTGCCCTAGCCATAATCTTATAATCATGTTTTGATTTGTAGATACAAATCAATTACCTGCAATTATACGCAAAACAGTCAAAACCTCCCGAAATCGATATGTTGTACTATTCTAGGGCAGCCACTGTTGGGGTGTGGGGCTTTTATTTTGCCTTTCTCAATATTTGTCGAATGCAAAACTACAAAACGTGGATACAGGTCATTGCTAATGTTATATACCGAGCCCCTACATGGGTTATCACCATGGCTTTCAATCCCTTTCTACTATAGTGGAGTGCTAATCTGGCAGAGATTTACACACTATACAATTGCCAGCTTATTATTTTCATTTTGGTTAAACTGACTTGGTAGCAGCTAATCCCGCGCTTATAAATATCCTCAACCGGACCTTTCCGCTCATCATTTGGAACTTCAAACGAAGCCTACTCTTTGCAGAATATGTTCCTCACGTATAAATATCGCTAAGTTGATGTTGGGTGCAGGATCTGCTTTCATGCGTGCATGCTAATCCGGCCATGACGTTATCGCACCATGTATGGTGTCATTAGCGACACTCGAAGCCAACATGCATGGTTAACGCTCGGTCTTTCATCATCGCTCATGAACCAAGTTTTTCTCAGTTAAAGAGGGGCAGCTTTACAAGTTCAAGATTTCAGCAGGGTACTTCGTTATCTTTTTTGATCTTTATTAACGATTCTGACAGTTAGTACAAGCACGACCTTACCCTTGGACGAGGACCAATCTCGATTACACAGAAACATAAGACCAGAGCGATTTCCCCTCAAACCTAGAAAACTTCTTCACATCCATCTTTTAAACCCCCTAATTACGCTCTTAGCAGTCCTAGGTTATGGGCTTTCTTCGACCACATGGCGTTACATTCAGCGACCCTGACCTTGCATTCAACACATTTGTTCTTTTTACCGGCGCCGATGCCGTCACACGACTGATTGATCTACAAGGCAAAGTTGTGCGCGACTGGCCGTTCCCAGGTGTACCTTCCCGAATTCTCGACCCCGCTCTTGCCAACGGACAGAAAGGTCAATTAGGCCTTCAATTATCTGAAAGTGGGGACCCCCGGGGAGGGATTTACGCAAATGGTTCGATAGGAAAATTGGACTGGGAGGGTAATGTGCTATGGGAATGGGGAAAAGAAGCTCCCGGGGGATTTGCACGCCAGAATCACGACTGGCAGTTGCTCCCAAATGGAAACTGGTTAGTGCTTGTAACAGTACTGCGTGTGGTTGAGGATATAAGCCCGAAAACCATTGGAGACCAGGGCTTAGTTGAAGTTCGTCCAGATGGCAATATTGAGTGGAGCTGGAGTTCTGGTGATCACTTGTCTGAACTGGGTCTCTCGAACCAAGGTTTCCAACTGCTGCGCGAAGTTGTGGAGCGCGACCCGGACAATTCGTGGGGATGTCTGGAGATGAATAGTGCTTCAACGCTTGGGCCGAATAAGTGGTTTGACAAGGATCCTAAGGCGGATTCTGTCTTCCATCCAGATAATATCATCGTTAGCTTTCGTAAAGCGAACGTTGTAGCCATCATCCAAAAATCATCAGGTCACATTGTCTGGAGACTAGGACCATATTTTGACGAGAAGGCAGGCGAGGAGCATGAACGTATCTTACAGCACAATGTACCTCGGCTGCTGGACCAAATCTCAGGCCAGCATAACCCACATTTCATTCCTAAAGGTCTTCCTGGGGCTGGAAATGTTCTCTTATTCGACTGCCAAGGTGGTGCAGGGTATCCTCCAGCATCTCTAGGCAAATACGCTGGCTCTCGGATACTCGAGATCGACCCCACGACCAAGCAGATTGTATGGCAATGGACTGCAGAAGATTCTGGGTTGCCTCCCTGGACATTCTTCAGCTCATTTGTCAGTAATGCGCAGCGTTTACCAAATGGAAACACTCTCATCACTGAAGGGATGCAAGGAAGGATTTTCCAGGTCACTTCTACAGGACAACCGGCATGGGAGTATTACGCACCGTATACGGGTCAGGGTGTAGCAGGGAACCCGGAGGTCAGGAAACCTCGAGTTCCGGGAACAGATCGACTCACTATTACACCGCTTGTTTACCGCTCACAAGCTGTTCCGGATGATTGGTTACCTGATACTGTGAAGAAATCAGTCCCAGTGACGGTCGATCCTTGGGTCTATCTTGACGTTGTGAATGCTTAGATTCAAGGGTTCCCCCCTTTCAATCCTCCAAGTACTATTTCATTAGTGTTCATCGTACCAAGATTGTTTACATATTCGAACGGAAAATATCATTTTTCAACGGATATTAAGATAAGAGGCTCTGTATCTGGCGTACATAGTCTACCATAGTAGCGACCGAAGCTATATAGGTCAAGTGATTGCAATTACTGTTGTTGAAAAACATCTACTCAAGATAGGTAGAGGATATCTTGATGTACTAGCGAGTGATCAATGCTACTTACTCTCAGTGAGGACATATTGAACATAAGTTCTATTTAACGAGAATGCAATGTATTTCAAGGTTGTGATCGCAGTTACGAAATGTTGTATAACAGGAAGTTTAGTGGAGTTCACTCAAAGAAGACTTCAAGATTCATATGATTGGTGTAAGATAGTTACAAAGACTGTTGGTGCGAGAACAAAGCCTTCGCTAAAAGGATGCGCCTGTCAACAGACATTGAAAGAGGAAAGATGATGCAGACCTGCACAATTCAAGCCAATCGCTCGCGCTTGTGCCCCATCGCCCGAAGACAAAATAACAACGGAAAATAAAAGTCCTAATAATACATCATGCGAAGCTTTGCAAATAGCCTAAAAATTTCGAAAACTCATAAGGACTCGTCGCCGCATTACTCATATGCTCAGAAATCCAGCATCGTGCAACATTTGCATCTAGTCGATCTCACCCCAGGAGTAAACCTTGTACTCCACAGTATCAATGACACCAATAGTGGAGTCATCGTTGGAAACTGTAAACTCGACCTTCTTCAGTCCACGAAAATCACGGTCCAATGTAGCCTCCTTCATCTGGTTCTGAAGGATGCCACTGGCAGTGAAGACAAAGTCCTGGGAAGCAGCTTGATCATTTCCTTGATCATCTCGGTATCCCTTGACGGTGATGGTGCAGTCCTTGGCCCCAGACAGGATCCCACCAGTGCCGCCCGTAGTGCATGCATAATAGAAATTGTGCAAGTCAAACCACTCAATCTGGCTCTCGGGATAGTTGGCAGAAATGGAAGGTTTTCCCTTGAGAGTATTGTCTTGGGGCGAGAAGGCGGCGGCATTTGAGCCGGTGTTGGGTTTGACGCCTCCAAGAGGAATAGTAGCGTCGGAGGTATACATGGACATCCCATTGAAGAGAATGTCTTGGTATACATTGATTGGGTTGGTCGCTACGAGGGGGCTGCCCTCTTCATTGTCAAATCGAGCAGTGTGAGAGCGGATCCAACGCTTTTGGTGACGGTCACCGCTTGGGGCAGCTGAGGCCAGGCCCAAAAGTGTAGTGGCTGCAAGGAAGAATGTAACCATTTTGAATGCTGAGTATGTACTGCAAAGAAGCCTTGAGCTGAGCGAGTGTGAGAACGACTATGGTGCAAGGAAGATCCTGCTGGAGTGGAGATGCCGGGACTGAGATGCTTTGGGGATTCTTTCTGCGCGAAAGGCAGGGCCATTTTATAGACACTTTCAGTGTGATTTTGGAGAACACAGGTTGCGCTCAACGCTTCGTGAAAGGTGAGACTGTCGATGTCGTCATTCCAGGCGTCACGCCCACTCACACACCATTTTCATAGATGAAGGTTGAACCATTCTACGACAATTAGGTTTTTTCAATCATTGGACAGAAATCCAAGGAGAAGTTTGCCGACTTCAGATCTACACAGGATTGCATCATCCCGTTTTCGCACCATTAGCACGAGACAGATCTTCAGGAACGATGAGTGTTCGGCAGACACAACATAGACCCTCAGAATGGAACACTACCTGCCTGTGCCCCATTACGACCGAAGTTATAGGTCGGAAATAAAGATCGGAGGGTTGTTACATCACTGGACCCTTCTCTCCATATCCCCAGGGCGGTTCGGCGATACGGAGAATTTGGGAATCTGTGGAACCGTTTATTATAGGAGCACGCGGATGAAAGAGCCGCACTAATGTTTCTCATTATGGGTAGGAGACAGTGGTTTGGCAGGGATAATTATTGCTCCCAAACGAACCCGACGACATGGGTACTTTCAGGTACAATGCTCATTTACTCGGCAAAGGTACAGTGGATCATGGATCAGCAGGGATACACTATATAGTGGAGAACCCCAACCCTAGACTAATATTTCGTGCTGATATTATGTACCCACAAGTTCACACAAGACCAAGTTCACACAAGAGCAATGTACACTGCTCTCCCGCATGTTCCAGTCGATGTCGGAAAAACTCACAATCTTAATTCTAGCGATACTAGCAGATTAGAATCAGAGAGTGGTGTCATAGGGTTCTTTGCAAGACTTTGTAGTTTGGTGGGCATGTTCATAACTAATATGTACCCGGCCAGCATCGCGCGATCGCAAGCAGAGCCTCAGGATTTTCGTAGTGGAAACACTCGAGCGACCAAGATTGTGCATATCCTTCCTACGCATTGATTATTCTAAAGGACTAATCCAGAAGAAAGCTCTAATGTATGCCCCGAACAGTTGTGTTGTCCTGGCGCGGCCTCCACAATTATGCCTTGTTTTGCGTGGCTGCGATCGATCGGCGTGTTCACCATGAACACCGACTCCCCGCCCCCCAAAAGAAGGAATACGGCCTCGGAAGAAACACAAGGTAATCAGCGCCCAATTATGCGCCCATTTAGCAGGGCAGTCACCCGCTAGAAAGTGCCAGTCTGCGAAGTGAATTTACCTGAGTAAGTCGAACAGCATTCAGTCGACAGCCCGATCTTTCGCGTGCTTCACCGAAAATATAAGGCGACACACAATTTGGCTACAACTCAGACCATTCGATGGACCTATGATGAGGGGAGTTGTCGTCGATGTGAACCTCATTGGACGAGACCAAAGTTCTCCCGCAAAGCTTACTGTAAGCCGAACAATGCAGACTTCTGCTCACGCCCAATCGACTCCCACCCCTGTTGTCGCGATCAGGCTTAGACTTTGCTCTGGTCAGTAGACTGTACTTGAAGGCGGGTATGCCTGAGCCCGGCACCGTTCCTGAGGCTCCTGATATTCAAAACCGGAGCGAAGGGATGCATCTGATAGGCGGATGCCAAAAGACGTGGACTGTAGGATTATACAGACTCACAATGGCAAACACCTATACTTCGAACTCTACCATTGTAGATAGATATCTGCTGGAGGGTGGGTAATGAAGACCACTTTGTCTCGAGAGGCCTCATTGTAATCAAAGCCTTGCCCGTCCTAGCATCCCCCTCCAAAATATATAAAGATCAAGGTTTCCACTCAGTGAGCGCTCATCAACATCTCGACTCTTTGCTAAAAATCAATCTCATCATGCTTCCATCAACCCCCATCGTGGTAGCTATTTTCGGCGTTGTGCTTGAGGGCATCATTGCTATCATCGCGCTTTGGAGCTGGTATCGCAAAAATCGTACACAGTATTTGAATAGTGTTGATGGAACTCGTGATTGTGGTTTGAATATCCCAACGCGACTTTGCGGTTTAGGCTTACATGGTAGTAGAGCTTGGTGATGGGCACAGTGGAGCTTTACCTGACAACCAAGTCAACACAAATTCAAAGGTATGCCATTGATTAGACTTTCGAATCTACACAGACTTAACATAATTTATCCTAGGCTCAAGAGAAATAATTGAGGTGGAAGCTGTTATATGGGAATCACAGTTTTAAGTCTAGGAGGGGAGTTACTCGAGGCTATTCCTTTTCTGAGATTTAGCTGTTCGTTTAATTACAACCATTAAATCCTGTTCCCTTGCTTCTATTCTTTGTAATGACAGACTTATAAATTTTTCTCCTGCTTCTCATATATGTATTGTCCTTGCGCTATGCTTTTGATGTGCGGCGGCAAATTGAGGACAAGTCCTTAAGGTATGGAGAGGTGAAAATCATGCTATCGCCTCAATAGTTGAGTGGCACAAAGTCTAGAAACAGCCGCATATGACATACAGCGAGCAGAATTCTATTCCGTCGCTTAAATGACAAGATTCCTGCAAACTACTCCGACGTGTTCGTAATGCAACTGCTACGGTTATCCGTTCACCCCCTGTTTGCACACCGGTCGACTCGGGTGCACATGCAATATGTCCCCAATGATCATACCAATGGCGGACCACATGTAAGTCCTTCTTTGAACGGGGCAAAGACCTTGCATGCAGCAATCTGCCGGCTTTGGGCCTTGTGGCGTACTTCCGGTGAACTAGATATAACTTCCAGCGTCTAGTGGCTGAGAGAAAGCGACACCAATCTTTGTGCTACATGTCTTCTTGGCAATGCTTTTGGTTTCGGCCACTCATCGCGTTCGCTCGAGAAGGCTGAAATAACATGTTAATAGCTAAAAGGACCGACCCCCCTTCGACACAAATACCGTCGAACTTTACCATATACTCTACCATCATATTGTTCTTTACTCTTCAACTTGGCCTTGTACATACAATCTGAGAGTGCGACAACAATGCCACCGTCAAGAGTCCTTGTGAACCGGACAGGAGAAGACTGGCAAAAGATAGACCTCATTGTGTCGGAACGTGAGAAGCAAAAGAAGAAAAGCGAAGTCTATGATTGGGGAGAAAAAGTTCCCGACAGAAAGGTCCAGAGAAACAGAAACCGCTACCGACCACCTCTTTATATGAAGAGATTGCTACACGGTAACCAAGGTCAGCTACCTTAACCATGCTTAGAGACCTTTACTTATTTTTTCGAAGCTGCGATTTGTCACGCCCCTGCCGGTATTGTAATCCTATCACCTGTCGACTTGAAAACTTCGAAGCTTTTCTTAGAACATCTCCCCTTTCACGTATTCGAGGAAGAGGTTCGCGCCGACCGGTTATGTGAAACCGGCTTGGCTTTAAACACGACATCAACAGAGATTTTATATCCGCAGCACTACGACCTTCTCAGCGATTTTAATCTGGGAACCCTTGAAAGCGCAGTATTGCCAACCGTGCGTGCACCAAATGCCCTCGAGAAACTTTCGCTTGATCTGGAAGCGATTTCACCCACTATAGACGGCGCGAGTCTTTGTTCAGATCATCCGCTCTCCGAATCAGCTCTCGGCCCACATGTCTCTCCGCTGTATCGTTGTCTCTTGTTTTCGGCTTCAAACAATTTTGCTGGCTTAAATGAGGATTCATTAAGAGGAGTCTTTGAATACCTTCGGAAAGAGACTAGTACAAACCTCTACCGGATCATCACTACCATCTCCACGCACACTGCAAAAGCAATTGCGCGAAACCTATTTAAAGCTGCTATTGAAGTAGGTGATGCCCGAATCGTCGAGTCTCTTATGGAGCATGCCAAAATCCTTCCTGACGAGGAAATTTGTGTGCATCAAGGCTGGAGATACACTCCACTTGAACGCGCAGCTGATCTAGGCCACCTTGAAATCGTAAAGGTTCTCCTTCAACATGGAGTTGATGTCAACAAATCAGTTAGAAACAGACAAGAGCTCTCGTTTGCTGTTCAAAATGTATTGAGCTGCGCAATGGGTATCCAGAAGTCATTCCACCAGCGAAATCTTGAGTCGCGCAACATGAACCGCCAGAAAATCATCGAATTAATCTTGCAATCAGGGTTTAGCCCGGAGTTTTTGTTGGATCACGTCTTGAGAGAAATCATTGCCCGCTATGGCCATTTGTTCGCCCAAGTTGTGAGAAAGTGGGGTCCGTCCAACCACAAAGATTGGACCAGGCTGGGTTTATTCCACCACGCACTCAGTCTACTCGATATCGAGGCCTGCGAAAACATTGTGGACCTGTTAGTGGCATTTGGCTCGGATCTTAATTATCAATCTGTCCCGAAGGACCCTCTTCGACCAACCTCAACTAAATTGCTTGACATATCTGCTGATCGTGGTCATCTGTTAATCATTATGAAACTTGTCAGAAACGGTGCGGTACCAACGACAGATACTGTCGCACGTCTTGTTCTAAGTAGTGACTTAGCTGCTGTTGAATGTCTTCTTAAGGCCTGTCCTCCTATAGATATCAGTGGGATCCCGGTCAGGCTACAAGAACTACAAGAAGGACTGAAGCTGCAACCTCCAACATTCCAAATCTTGGACCTTTTAGAGAGCTACGGTGCGCCTGACTGCATGTTTTCCAAAGGACATAGGTATTTAGCTATTTTGAGGTCTGCAAACGATACCGGCGATGCAAACTTTGCGCATGTTCTCGTCGACCGGAGAGACGATGCCTCACCTATTGCCCTTGGCAAAGCACTCAAACTGTTGATAGAGATGGGGGACAACAAGGGTGCACGCATGCTTATCGATTCCGGGGCTGACCTTGCCTGTAAAGACTGGTCCATACTCGAGGAGGCTATGAATTGTCGCAATGAAGAAATTATTCACTTGCTTCTTGATGCAGGTGCGATCTCAGAGAACAGAAAATACCCTTCCCGGGACTATAATACCAAAGTTGCGGACTTGGCAGTTAAGTGGGGTAATCATACTGTTGTCAAAAGGCTCATTTTTGAAGGATTTATGGGACTTTCTACGCTCTGTGAAGCTGTTCGCCAGCGAGACGATGAAATGGTGATGATTCTATTGGAGGGTGGAATCGACGCAAACGCTTCGGAATCTAACCTCCATCCCCTTAACATTGCGCTCGAGCAACAAAATATCGAGATGTTCCAACTTCTCCTTGACTATGGAGCTGAACCAACTGAAATGAAAGCTCTCTACGACAACGCTACTTTCTTACCAAACAATATCCTGGACATTTTGCTTACGCATTATAACGAGATACGCCCAAAACGCTTATTCGGGTATGGTAGCGAGTTACTTTCTGCATTGATTCGCAGAGGTGACATAGACCGGGTTGCACAGTGTCTGAGGAGATCCATGGATCCAAACGCGCCAGTGGTGCGCGAAATGAGGCCCCCCACGAATTCCTTTTCCTCTCTCAGTCCGTTCGGCCTCGCTATCATTCACGACCAGCCGGACCGAATCCTAATTGTCAAGGCGTTCCTGGAGGCAGGGTGTCGGCCGGATAACATTGGTGGAAAATATAATGGCAATCAAGAGACTGCGTTCATGCTAGCTGTAGGCACCAACGACAAATCACTCGTCGAACTTCTGGTTCGCTGGGGCGCCAAAGTCAACCTGCCCGCTCTTGGTTGTATAAAACGCACTCCGATTCAAAAGGCTTCGGAGCTTGGTTTACACGACATGGTGAAATATCTCATCCATTTGAATGCCGATGTCAACGCTGCACCTGCCTCCAGGGGGGGAGGTACTGCACTTCAATTAGCAGCAATCAGCGGGAGTATCCGGACTGTCAAAGTACTTCTCGATCGTGGAGCAATTGTTGATGCTCCCGCCGCCGTGGTAGATGGGCGCACAGCACTCGAGGGAGCTGCAGAACATGGGCGACTAGATATCATCAAGATGCTCCTTAATGCTCGCAGAACTCAACCTGGCGGAAATGAAAGGCCACCTTACGAAAAGATCAAGAAATTTGCTGTTGAAAATGGCCACTTCGATATTGGGGACTTACTGAGGGAGGATGAAGAGAAATTCGAACGACTTGAAAGAGGAGAGACAATTGATGAATAGAAATATGGTTTTCAGTATAAATTGGCTTCGAAAGGTCATTTTCCTCTTGGTCCGGACGTTTTTAACGAAATCATGTCAGATGTTTCCTTTGATGACGGGTATTGCAACGTTTCAGTAATTAGGAGTTGTTTTGAATTTAATTATGTTATTCTTTTCTTAAGCATTCGATATTAAGCCAAAGCGAGTGATACTCGTCAGTGTCGATCAGGCCCTGAACCCCAAACATCCAGATAAACCCATCGTGCACAGAATTATCAGAACGGAATGCTGGAACATATAATCAATGATGGACTAGATCCGCGACCAATAATAAGTCAGTAATACTAACTTCTTGTGTCTACATCTCATTTAGGATTCTTCTCAGATTTAGATCTCCTATGGAAAATCTTGCTCAATCGCGACTCCTTCTTCTTTGAAAACTTGGCACTAGACTCGTAAAGTGCGTCCAGCTCTCTCCCTCTTTGGGCATCAACCCCAGTCATAAGCCTTTCGAAGAAATTACCATCACTTGACGGAATATCCCCATTATCAGCGCCATGAGATAGGAAAATCTCAACAATGTCGGCCCATCGTAAAGTAGTGAATTCTTTCTCGGAATCTTCAGACGTACGGTCAGATTGCATTTGAGCTAAGACGTCTTTCCAAGGCGTAGAATTTCGCGCTAACGCAGTCCGATACTCCTGGTTCGGACTGGCACCACTTTCAAGTAGGACTCTTAGTAAACGAAACCGGAGCACTGAGAAGGTCTCAAAGTCTAGTAGTGTGTAGGAAAGAAGAGGTCGCCCATCTTGGTCTTGCGCAACGAGATGACCATTACGTAGTTGCAGATGTACATACTCATACAAGCCAACTTGTTCAGTGAATGAGAGAAACTTCCTCTTATCTGATCCAGCCGTGGTAGTTCTTCTCCATTCGACTTTGAAGTCACGCAGACTGACTTGCGATTTTGAGGAGTTTGTGATGACCTTGATTTGGCGATCGGATTGTGAGCGAAACTCTGCTCCGGGAGGAACAGCCTCGATTTCGGCTGCCACGAGTTCCAATTCGCGGGATAATTCGATATACGAGTTGGTCGTTCGGGATTCGGCTTTCTTGATGTAGGTATGGCATTTTTCAATAATGTGCCACATGTTTTCTTCAACGCCAGTTAATCTGTCGGGCCCATTATCCTTCGCTTTCATTAGAAATGCTCGTGCGAGCGAGAGACACGGATCGAATGGCGGTCTTGTCCCATTCTCAATTCTTTTCCATACTTCTGGAGCCTGAAGGAAGTCCTTCACTGTTCGATGTAGGTATTCGACTCTCAGAGTGGAGAGCTCGACATTAGACAATGATTCATATGGATCTCTCCCCGTTTTTGAATTGCTATTCTCACGCCCGTGATCCCTAGACCGCACCGAGCTTGCCGAAGGTGTCCGGCTAAGACCATCTGTCGTGACTACCTGGAGGAACTCTGCTTCGGCACGATGATGCTCAATCGTAGGAACATCGAGAAGACCTTTGGTGCGGCTGTTTATACGCCGCCTCATCCTATCACATGCGTCTACCCTTTTTTTATGACTCAAAATCTCAATCGGCAACTTTATTGCAGCATCCAAATCCTCCTCATCTGCAAAGGAGAAGTCAAGAAGTGCCAGCGATCCATGTGCCTCCCGCAGTATTTGAAAAAACTGCGATGCATGCTCGAAGTACAAACTCTCCAAGCGGTCCAGAATGCTTGTGTAAAGTCCATCCAGGTCGGTGGGAATCATTTCTAATCTCCTTTGCAAATCAAGTAGCCGGTCGGAATTCATGAGGCCTTGTAGCAATGATTCGACGACAAGGCGGACCCAGAGAAAGACACCCTGCGACCTTTTTGCGATCTCAATCTCTAAGGCCTTTGCTTGCTCTGGATTTCTAACTCTCAATTCTTTGAATTCTGCATTCGAACAAAGCTCCGACTCTACGAATGCTGCAATATCTTGGAAGGTAAGATCTTCTAGGAGGAGGCTTGGCTCTGTTTTGAAAGCGTCTTCGAACACAAGCCATGGCCTACTTGAAACGCAAACTTTTGTGTTTGGTGCTTTAGATAGGGTTTTCACAAGCTCAATGAGATCTTGATGTTTTCCGTGAAACTCGTCAAGCCCATCGATGAAGAATAGAAGCTTGCTTTTCTGAGACTCAATCTTGCAGAAGATTTTGAAGGCTTCCAGGAGCTCTTCCCAAGTCCAAGGATGGAGATTGTCGCCATACAATTCACACATGCGCCACCTATCTGGGAAAACCGACTTCACCAGGCTTGGCCGTTGTGTCAGACACTCATAGAGCAGGGTCTGAACGAGTCCCATCTCGGACATTTGCATATCGCTCCCGGAATTCCAGAAGAAGAAACCTGCCCGCAGGAGTTTAGTCTTGCCAGACCATTGGCGAGCGTGCTTTACGGTGCGGCGGTTGTCATATAGATATTTCATCAGGGTTGACTTTCCAGATCCGGGCTTTCCAGTAATCCAATAAAGCTCGCTATCTTCTTCAAGCCATTTCAGAAAGCTACTCCAAGAAGCCCGCTCCGAATTGGGTGGCAAGTAAATCCAGTCAAACGTTCGTCGATGCGCTTCGACGATTCTGGCGCGGCGGTCAAACATGCCTGGAAAGCGCAATCTGTTAATGAGCCTCGGTGCAACTAGATTTTCCCATTGTGCCTTGGCTTGCTTCGACAGACCTTCTGAAAACTTGCGAAGATTATTCGGATCTTGGGCAGTCATATTCTGCTGGTAAATGGCAGTCAGCATCTCAGTTTGCCAAATTTCGCTCTTAGCCGCCATTCCTGCCAGTCTGTCGAGCATCGTTTTTGTGCGATCCTCCAGATCCTTGAGTGTTTCCGTCTGGTCTACCTGACGACTCTCTACTGCGTCCATCTGTTCGCTGTGTATGTTTGTTAGAGGGTTCCTATATTGTAGGAATGAAAAGCGTACCGGATAGAGTTCATCAAATCTGTATTTAACTGGGATCGGAGCCTGTCTAAGCGTTTGGCAAGCCCTTCGACCACTTCGGCACCCCATGCCTCACATAATGCTTGCCGAAAGCTCCTCCAACGTGTCTTCGTCCCAGCAATCTTTAAATCATCAATGACTACAAGTAGGTCACCAGCTGATTTATTACAGGCTTTACAGATCTCGTGCATATTTTGATCTAGCTGTCTCTGCCTTCTTTCGTGCCTATCTGCTTCTCTTCTCTCGGAGGCACTCATGAGCCTCCGT
Source organism: Nigrograna mackinnonii (assembly GCA_001007845.1). Lineage (NCBI taxonomy): Eukaryota > Fungi > Ascomycota > Dothideomycetes > Pleosporales > Nigrogranaceae > Nigrograna > Nigrograna mackinnonii. The sequence goes on from JGVQ01000226.1 coordinate 347,551, forward strand.
CTACGCTGGCTGTCTAGATCGACGCTATCAGAGACGAGGTTGCTGAACAAAGTGCCGGGGTTGGTCTTCTCCTCGGCCTTTTGAAGATTCTTAGATAATTGTAGCATGTTCTCGGCCACAGCCTCGAGTTCGAGATGTTCGACAGACGCATCATTAGTAGAGTGGTGAATCTCGATCCCTTTCGAGATCAGTTTACTGGCGAAGTCGATGAATTGCACGGCACCTGTAGCGATGGAAAGACAAGAAAAGGGATCGAGCATAATGGCAAGTTATTGAAGCCGTGTTTTGACCTGGCAGCGGAAAGACCACCCTCTCGAAGTTCAATGACATCTCGGAGTTCTCGTGCGAGGCTGAGACTTTAGCCTTTTACGGGCCAGCGTGAGTTATTTTTATGCCAAGGGTGCGAGGGTGCTATGGTACAGGACGCCATACTCGCCCAGGCTAGAGAGCATGCATATACATGCAGCCCACCCAAAAAGGCCATCATTACGAGATCATTTCGATGCTTCGCTTTTCCCACTAGCGAGTATCTTGTCAAATTCTTTCATTGCACCTTGCTTCAAGACGCACTTTTCATCCTAAATACACCGGAATACCTGTAAAAAGTGTAAAATTCCGATCATGCCATGCATGAGAGATTCGTTGATCATGTCTAGGTATGGACAGATGCCATTGAATAGAGGTCGGAGAGATAGCTAGAGGATCCTTAAGCTAACAAAGTCCGGGTTTGTTATAGCTACTTTAGAGATAGACGTCCTATAGTCATAGAAACCATTCCTGAAAGCATGTATAGATTCAAACGGTAAAGAACAATCTTATAGTAGGAACAGAGTAAGAGTAAGGAAAATATCCACCGTTTCGAATCCTCTCCACTTGAACATTTAAACCTAGTACCTCGTAATGTCAAAGATGCGTCTTGCGAGTGAGGAGATTCTTGTATGGTGTTCCACGATATCGTTGTGGGGCGAAGGTATACCCACGGCTCCACAGACTACCACCGACCTGAACACTCAAAATGAACTCATAGATATCTCAGTATCAACAAGTATAAGCACATACAACCATTGGTAGAGGGGAACATTGCGTCCCGTTCGCTCCGCATACATTAAGCCTCTAACCGGCGGATTAGTAGTTAGGTGGGTGACCACTAGCGAATACCCGCTGTTGTATGTTTTTTTTTTCTCATTTTTGCTTTTCGTGTATCCTTCATTGTCGAACTAGATATCCATTCGCTAGATTTTACATCTTTTTTTGAGTCTGTGGATGAACTATCTACCAATGATTGTTGCGATGGTCCGAGAATGAAGTTTTCGAAGATGGCGTGTGGGAGCTTGCGAGACAACACCACCATGCTCGCACTTGCCCTCTGTCCGACTCTTACTTTTTCAACAACCACCCAGTATCAGGAGATTTCTGTACTGAGATGTGATCCTCTAATAGCAGCGTTCAAGAGACTAGTGATTGAATGTGCCACTGACTACAATTTGCATAGCGCGATAATTACGTAGCTCTCTATTCTGTAGTGATGGAACAGCAATCGGAAGGTCCCCAATTTTAAGACTGTTACCCCTAAGTTCCCCGTCTGCACAGTGCATAACAGATTCCGCGGATTATTACTTTCTAGCAGGGTTTCATGGAATCCATGAAACACAGCCCATTCATAAGCCTCTCCCGCCTCTTGCTGCCTATAGCTGAATACGCATCGTTGTCCATTTCATTCTTCATAGGAACGTAGACCGATCGGACTCGGCTCTTCGGATGAGTTCACGAAGGCACGATGTCGCAATCATGCCGTCTCTTGAGCTGGTCGTGACCATCGGTTCGAGTGTGAATGGCGAACTTGTTGCTATCAGGATGGCAGGCTTCTTTGGGATACAAATTATCGGTCCCACTAAAGTATCTCAATTCCCTTAATTTCCAGCTTCATCAGGATTCTTTCAATTTCATACTCTGCTCATCAACACGAACAACCTTTTTGTACTGGCTGTTGTGGACCCCACCCTGGCTCGTGCTCTGGAAGACATTCAAAGGGTGTGAATTATTCAAAAGAGCAAACAAACCCATAGGGCTCTCCCAATTCAATCCTGTTTTTCTGTCCTTTCGAGAAAGCAACTTGCGCTTCAAGACGACGAGAGTGTGTAATACTATTAGGGCGCAATGGAATAGTAACCCTGTAGCAGCAAGTACCTGCGGGGTATCCTTAATCGAGAACCCGTACCCATATTGCTTGATCTCCCATCGAATATGCATAAATCTATCAGGATTAGACCTAACATTGTCCATGACGCTCGTTGGGTCGGTATCGTTTGGCGTGGTCGTGGGCGCAGACATTATCGACTTGAAACCACCACAGCCGTCGCAAAGGACGTGCATAGGTACGCGCGAGTTGATTCTCGCAAGACCATCCGCAATCTGAAGTGAAATGATTGTTGCTCCAATCCATGGCCATGGCGACGTCCCATCATCTGCACGCCATGCGCCGTTGTAGTCGCGGTCGATCGCAGTGCCCGCGTCCGTCGAAAGAGCTTCGAATTCGAATTCGAAAATATTAAGGTTGAATGGGGTCTCGGCGGCGACTCGTTCTGCGTAAGTTTTGTTGACGTCGATGGGCTTCACTTTGTCCATTGGATAATCGTCATCTTCTAAAGTGAATTTTTCGAGGAGCTTTTGAGGCTGGGGGTTGTCTACAATGGTTACGTTATCGATGATTGGGTCTATTGATGCTGTAGTTGGCATCCAGTGAGCTGCGATCGTGCAGGCCATCAGTCCAAACCCAGTAGAGCCATCATACTCCTCACCGAAGACTTTTTGAGGCTCTCGGAATTTGAGCGCCACAAGCACACCGAGAAACGAGTTTCCCGCTTCAGAAAGGTCTTGGAAGCGAACGGTCGTAGCCTTTTCAGTGAACTCTGTTGAGTTGATTGTCTGGCTCAGGTTGATTGGATAGCCTTGATTCGGTTTCGAAACCAATCGATCTGAGGGAAACGTTATTGTGAGCTGCTCCTCATTCGAGATGGGCTGCGGAGTGCCACACTGTGTCTGAACCAGTGGCCGCAAGAAAGGGGAGTTGGGGTTCCCCGCCGACTGAGTTATCAGCGGTCTTCCGAATTGCGAGAATGGTATCTGGTTCGGCCGCCTGATTGCATAAATCCACATGAGCCCAAGGTGTTTGGCAACCAGATTCATTGACGTGGACGATGCTGCTGTTCCATTGCTGTTATATGGCACGCTGCTTAAATAGCGAACCATGTTTCTATCCGAGATGGTCGTAATGTTTGCGGGACTAATAGCGCTGAACTGTGCTAACGACCAATCTTGAATACCCATGACGTTCGAATACGGACAATAATGTGGAATAACAGGGCCCATAACTGTGCAGTTCGTGGGATTCGTTCTTTCGTCCTGCTCTACCAATGAAGCATCGACTCTTCCAGGCCAAAGAGTATCATACCCAATGTCTAGATAAGCAAATCCATCGGTGATTCCGAACGGGCCATCGAAGTGCCACCAATCGAGTTGCGGAACAACAAGTATAGCAGACCAAGGGTTCGCAAAAGCTGCAATGAAAATGGCAACGAAAATGGAAATCCCAAATAGATATGTCCTGGGCGTATTGTTCTTGGTCCCGAGGGTTTGCCAGAAATGAGGTGTCAACAGTACCTCTGGTGAGGAGATTTGAAAGGTGTAAGCTAGATAGCCTGCGGGCGTGCCTTTGCCGCAAAGTTCGTATTTCAGATGATAGACTGCCATGGCTGCTAACGAGATGCCGATTATATACCCGTGCAGTGCAGCAATGAACTGGAAAGCTTCCAGGATTGAGTTGATATCCGACCTAGTCGCATTCACATAAAAGGTCTCCTTTACGCAAAAGTAGAAAATAGTTATTGTGAATGCTATGGCTATGGCATGAGCCAGCCAAGTTGGAGAGAAATTGAGCCATCTTCGATCCGCGGCGTTTCTGGGGATGTTTTGCTGTTTATCAGGATGATGGTGTTTGGAATGTTCGCCACCGATCAGACGTTCAGATGTGTTCCCTCCAGCTTCGGAGCCGGAACGCTCATCATCTGAGCCATCTTTACGGAGACTGTGGAGTTCTGTACCGCGACTACCCATGGTAGAAAGGGTTTTGAGCGCGATATGCGGTTCCGTTTGAGTTGTGTGTCGAGAGTTTGAGTGTTGGGTGCGCCTTCATGTTAGGCTACAGGAATAACGTCAAAATGTGTGATGAGTCGGAACGAGGATCTTGTGCTACACAATTACCTGTCGCCCCAGTCTGAGCCTCTTTCACGGCTAGGGCTGTGCATCCTTTGATCATGAGTACAATACTCATTTGCGGGGGCCAACTGGATTAGATATATGGGTGATCAGTGACGAGAGGAGAAGGATCAGCAGCCACCGAAGCACGGGCAGAATTACGGCAAGGCTCGAAGAGGAATATGTACATGGGCATTGACAGGGGATTCAGGCTTTGTTGGCTTGATCTGACGTAGCTGTTGATCTTGCTTTCGGGTTGCCGAATAAGGCGTTGCGAGCGACATGGGGGCCAAACCTTCAGCCTCGCTTGACAGCTAGGAACCATAAAACAGTCAATGTTGGTCACTTACTGTATCGGTATTGGGACCATAACGTACTTGCGGATTTCGCGGAGAATCCGCTCCAAATCGTTTACTTATATACTAAATGCAACGGATTGTAACTAAAAGATAGTATTCACTTCCTCATTATGACAAGCGTTTTCGTTCGAGCCACTTCGAAGCCTTTTAGGCGTCCCACGGCCTTCGTATAGCTGTGTTGCACAGCAGCAGGGAACATCAATTGATGTCACGCAGTGGAGGCCTGAACCATATTATACAGTAGACCAGCAAAGAACAGTTGGGGGCGAACTATGATGGTTCGGAACCTCGAACGACTAATGAAAGAGCCCGTTCTACGTCTTGGATACCTTGGTCTCTGCCTACAAGGCGAGATATTATAAGTTTTACAACTATAATAGAGGGTCTCGTCTCTAGATTGAACTTCTTGGAGGGGAACGCAATCCGGCTCCAGTTTCAATAATGCACTTAGGCTGTCAGCTTGTGACGATGTTTCGCCTGCCAAGTCTAACAGATTATGCTAACCAGTTCCTCAAAAACATCACTGCACAAGCGTATCGTTCATTCTGAGGTTATATGGTTGTTTTTTCATAGGCATTACACATTTCAAACAAGTTCACATATAATATGGGAAGGATCACATCTTTCGCAATACACAGCTCAAACTTCGTTGTTAACATTCCAAGACCAATTTACAAAACAAAACATTTTTACTCTCTCACACTACTCCAGATTATATGTATGTTCAATTTCAGAAGGTTGACTACTTCCATCAGCGGCTCTAGCCCATTTTGTGCCATGTAACGTGTACTATCACATCTTGACTGATTGAAAACAAGCCTCGCACGAGAACCCTCACACCCACACAACCGCAGAACACTAAGCGGCGCCACCCGCAAGGATCTTCGCATGAGCAATTGGGTCGGTAATAGTTACTTCCTTCAACAACAAGAACTCATTGAGTCCATAGTTCGCATTCTGCCTTCCGTAACCGCTTCCCTTGAACGCACTGATTGGCACAGTGGCTATTCAATTTTGCATTAGCCATGATTTCCATAATAAGTTTTGGGATAAGTATCGACTTACCTTCATCATTCCCAGTCCCATACGGCCAATTGATATTCGTCTGCCCAACCTCAATCTCCCTCGCAACCTTCAACGCCCTCGGCACATCCTTACTAAACACACTAGAAGTCAAACCATACTTAGTCGCATTCGCCACATCAATCGCCTCATCATCCGAATCCACAGCCTGAATATACATAACCGGGCCAAAAGACTCCTCATCAAAGATTTCAGATTCTGGTTTCACGTTACCCAGGATCAGAGGGTGCAATTTATGATCTTCCAACAACTCGGCTTTTCCGTAGAGAATCTCGGCGCCGTGGGATACAGCTTCTTGAACCAATTTGAGTGTTCGTGCAGGTCCGTTTGTAGAGATTGCTTTCTCGGGGGTGAAGGCCGCTGCTTCTTTCTTAAGCTTCTCAAGCAAAATGGCATACACACTACGGTGTACAATGATCCTCTCAGTAGAAAAGCAAATCTGCCCATGATGCGTATAAGCACCAAAAACAGCAGATTTCGCAACAAGATCCAGATCCGCGTCCTCGAGCACGATAGCAGCAGCTTTACCACCTAGTTCCATCAACACGGGCTTCAAGTACTTGCCTGCAAGGGCCGCAATGTTGGCACCTACGCCTGCAGACCCGATGAATTCGACTTTGCGAATGTTGCGGTGCGAGATTGCGGCTTCCGTTACGGAGGCTGCGTCTTCGCGGCTGGCTTGGATTATGTTGAGGACTCCGGCGGGAAGACCGCCGGAGTGGAAGAGGGATGCTAGGAAGTGGTGGGTGCGAGGAGATTGTTCTGAGGCTTTCAGGAGGACGGTGCAACCCGTCGCGAGGGGAGTGTCGATTGCACGCGTGGCCAGGTAGAGAGCTGCATTCCAACTATAAAATATACCAGTTAGCTCGATTAAAGCGCGATTGCAAGTTATCAAGCAGGAACAAGAATTTCTCGATTGTCTTGGATTCAGAACATAGTATAACATGGAAAATGGGAAAATATACAAGAAAAAAGCATCGATGACTTACGGCGGGATACTCAACACAGGCCCAATGGGCTCCTTATAAATAAGTGCCATCTGCCCCGGCGTCTCACAAACCGGCAACTCACCACCCATAACCTGGGTGATCCTCCCAGCCATCTCTTCAAGATGAGCCGCCGACCACCCGATATTGCGTTCCGCCCACATGGGCGTGCAATTCGTCTCCTCGACTTGAAACTTGATTAACTCGGCCGCATGTTCGCGGTACAGGGCAGCTGTCTTTTGGAGAATGGCACGGCGTTGAGAGGGTGGTGTTCGGCGCCAGGTTTTGAAGGCCGTGAAGGAGGAGTCGACGGCTGCGCGGGTGGAGGTCGCGGTGGCGGAGACGTATTTTGCGTAGGGGGTTCCGTTGGAGGTCGTTTTGTAGGTGTGGGTTTTTGCGGTGGGGTCGTTGTAGGGTTTGTTGTCTATGATGAGGGGGAGGAGTGGGATGTCTGACATGTTGGCGAATAGTTTGTTCGAGACTGGTTTGACTGTGAGGAAGGTAGTTGCTTGAATGCTGTGGATGTGATGTGTTTAGAGCAGCAATCGAATGGTATTTATATCAACTGAAGTACAGCTTTGGGAGTTAAGAATTCAGAGATTTCTTAACGCCGATGGTTCTCAATTTCTAAGGGAAAGTAAGCAGACAAACTTGGATGCATCATAGTATCAGGCGTACTACAGCACTAGCTCGCTGCCTTGACGTGATTGGTGAGGATCACAGAGACATTGGATTTTGGGCATCGTGTATCAATTTCAGTAATTCTTAGATCCCTTGATTCCAGAATAATCGCTTATTTACGCCAATCTTCTAAATTGTACCTGAGTTACCTTTTAAACAAGATATTCCTTTAACTTTTCACCCCGCCAAGTGTAGACTAAAAATGTCCGTGCACCCATTTTTAGTTGATTATTATCTGATCACTTGAACATTCATCCGCTCCCCATACTTTCTATTGGCTCAATATTCGGCGATTGTGCCCAACACTCGCTCTTAAATCCGTCAAATAACTTAAATAAATCAAATGAAGGTTTCATATTTGACGTACAACCGGACATAATGAAGACTTTACAAGGCCGGGCGTGTATCTGTCAAAGAGGTGGGTTTTTGGTAGGAGGCGAGCGCAAGGCTGTTGGTTCTCGCTAAAGCTCTCTGCTGGTGTGCAGGTCAGCGCGGGGTAGTGGCTTGCCAACTGCGCAGTCAGGGGTCGTGAGCATTGAGGAAAACTAACTGGCGTCCTCTTGCTTATTTCTCCCATCGACACTTGAGATGGTTCACTTCTAGCATAAATTCGCCGTCTCCATTTCCTACACAAGCAGGTGGCGCCACTGCAAGGATTGGATTGAATTAGATATCGTTGCAAGGCTAGCGGACTACGGGTAGGAAGCGAAAGGACGGATGAACCTGTGTGAGAGTAACCGTTGGATTAGGTGCAAGTCTTGAGATATTGCAATAGTTACTGAAAGAAATCATAGGAGCACCAATCCCAGAAATATCTCTAGACTTGGACGAGGACTTGGACGAACTATTCGTGCTGGCATGGTAATTGGCGTAAATATAATGCAGAAATCACCAACCGCCACAAGAGCATATCTACAAATGCGTTTTCCATTCATAGTTTGAGCGAGGAGGAGGACGAAAGGGCAATCAAACCGCAGGAACGACCGGGTGCGAACAAGATACATGCGGTAGACGGTATGAAAAGTCAAATATTTCACCAACTTTTTATCATCACTTCGGCTTTTTTTTCAACGCGCTTGGGATCTTCCGTACCAACCATATCTGCATTCGTGTTTATTCTTGCAGCTGCCATACGTGGTTTCCATAAGCCTGTTTTAACAATATATGCCATCGGTGCTCAAATCTCCTCACAACTACATCCCTGATCCGATCGACAATCACCCTCTCTGAGGATAACCTGCTGGGGTGAACAATCATCATCCGTCACACAATTGAACTCGCCTCCCTTTCCATTCTCCAAGACGATCCAACACCATTCACCGTTGCCCCAAGGTCCGCAAATCCTCCAGCAGCGTCCTCCACCCTCACATCCCCATTTTCGTCGCGCGCAGCCAGGTGCGACTTGTCTTTCGAATAGCTGGTTTGCGGGGGTGAGGAAGTGGGCCTCGGGGAGGGAGGCTGCGGTTGTGAAGGTTGTAAGGGTGGTGGCGAGGGAGAAAAGGATGGTGGTTGGTTTCATTGTTTTGAGTAGGTTCTTAGGGATTATCCGGGTTGGAGCCGGAGGATGTGTGGTGTTGCGGTGGGTATTCTCTGCTACCTTTAAGTGTAGATATGGAGTGCGTTCCAAGGCCGAGTTGGTAGTGTTGAGAGTGAAAAGATCGGTGAGGAGTTCTATGAGCAGGTCGAGCAGATGCTCTGCTTTATACATGTCTTCCCCTGACATTTGACCCTAACACAAGAGCGGAATTTGTTTCTGTCTACCGGTTATTCGCGCCGTAATATTGGATTTGGGGCATTATGACCCCATTTTTCCGAATTGCTTTGAATGCATGTAGAAGAATGCCGGGCCAAGAATTTGATTGGGTGTAGCGATCTCAGGAGCTAGCACAAAATGCGAGAAACATATCACGGATAAAGAATAAGCTGGTAAATACGTAAGTATGAAAGAATCAAATCATCAGATTTGTTAGACTGAGACTGAACTCCAGAATCCTTGGCAATATAATTGTGATCAGTTCGTCATATTCAGAGACATGTACAATACAAATATCTCAATCTACGTGAATTGAACTGAGCTCTTACAATGTGAAGTTCCCCAAGTATTGAGTGCAGAGGTCCTAACAACCATTATAAGCAGATACACTAGCCTAAAGAATCGATTGCTATGTGCTCAAGCATAGTGTAGTAATACAAAATACCATTTCCCGTATCGGTGAGCATTTCGCGAATTGCCTAGGGTTAGGGTGCTCACCTATTACCTTTCAGAACACATTGCCGAAGAGACCAAGACACTAGTGACTCTTGTCATATATTCCATTAGGTCATGAGATGATATGTAGAATTACACGTTGCGCTTGAATTCAGAAGAGATCATACGCGTTCCGAAATGTAACGTCGTTGATGCTTGTCTAGCGCACCAGCATCAGCTTTTGCAGCCTATGGTAACGTGCTGAACTTATTCTTTACATAAGTTTCACTGCGTGTTCTTTGGTAGTACTGGGACCGAAGTCATTGCTTCTACGGTACTTGCCGGGTAAGTTTCGCTCACATACAACGACCGTGAATATGAGAACGACGACGCTACAACAGGCGAGTGACGTAAATCAGCCGCATCTTTGGGGACTACCTTTTTCGTCATGAATGGTGGGAAAGCACCTCAATTCACTAATCAACGAAATTTTGATCTCCGAACGATATTGGAGTAAAGAAAGATGAGCTTCCAAGGATTACAAGATAGGATCCATGATATTAATCATCAGGGACGATATCAAACAAAACGGAATCGACATGATGAAACTGAAATGGGAATTGGAGGCTATCGAAGCACAAGCAGAGCTTCGAGCATAGTGACAATTTCGAATAACATATAGCATCATTCCATAAATACCAGATCACGACACTTTGCCAAATCACTTTATAATATTTAATTTCTATAGGACACCGTTATCAAATACGAGACAACTTATGTCAGGTCTATCTATTTCATGAGACCAACATCTACAGTTATAGAGACTTGAATGTTCTTATTAGCGATTCGTCGAAAATGTTTTGAACATTATTACACCAAATAAGTCAGGTCTACATACCTTTAAGGTGCCCGCAATTTCCACTTGGAAAATTGTGGACACTGTTTGCGTGAAGAACACTGCAGTGTATAATGTGGGTTTTTGGCTTTGATAACGGGTTTGTGAACGAAGTCATGGTGACCATTCTCACGTTAAGCGCCATTCATATGCGTCATAGACAGTTTTCGAAAGAGGAATCAGGAAGCGCACATCGAATGGCCAAGTCTGTGAATCATCTTGCAGTGAGAGAAACGATCGGCCCGCGTCCTAAAAGATCCAAGGTATAATCCCTCAGATGTTCTGCATACGCTTTCCAAATTCATCACAGTTATCATGTTCATTTGCACACTGGGATAAAACCCTCGGCCTCTTAGGAGATCGCCACAATATAAGAAGCTACTCTTGTAGACTAGTATACTGATGTCAAGTTCATGAAGGCATTGTGGTAATGCCCTAATTCAGTTGCAAGTAATTGTGGGCCGGCCAGTACTCCATGTCCAAGAAAACATGGCGGATGTAGAAGCTCGAACATAGGTATCTCTTACTTTGCGAAGGATGTTAAGGACGAATCGAAAAGACGCAAGGGTCCTTTCTCTTCAACGACTTTGTCAAGGGAAGAACATTAGACTAGCCAGGGCATGATTACCGTTCATCCTAAAAGGATCTCAACTTCTCGCGCGACATAACTGTACCTTGTACCCTGGACATTTCCGGCTCTAGATAGGCTGCTAGAAGTGAGGACGCATGACTCCTTACCTAGTTCGAGATAGATAATGTTTTGTTGGGGACAACTCCTTCATTCTTATCTTGAAGAGGTTGATCCTAGAGGAATAAGGCAGATCTCGCGGCATATCGCTTTTTTCATGAAAGATGCAGATCCACCGTTCAGTATCGTCCTCGCCACATGTCCCATGCTTGACGATTCCAACTCACGAGCCATTATCATGATTACATGGGATGAGTGGTATCATCATCACCATCCTTCGTCCTTCGCACTTGAATAGCATTGTAGAAAGGAATACGAAATTTCTGGTGTTGTATGCACACGATAGGAGGCTCTGTCGACCCCTGATTAAGATTTCGATAGCCAAGTATGCGGCGACGAACCTCGCCGTGATGGATGGTTTCATGTACCCACTACGCCACTTCTCTACAGTGTGGTTCTGTGTTACATCGGAGACTTTGCCCTGAGGCTTGATCAATCGGAGGTCACTGTAAGATCCCTATGGATGCAAATCATAATCTACAAGCCATCAAATCTGCCTTCAAGGTTATGTTTGAGCTTGACGTCCGGGTTGAATATACCGTCAGCTACAGCGATATTGATCCCTTCGCTGTTGGCAGACAGCTCATCTGGCGGAATGAATGAATGCAGGGAGAGTGCTTGAGACGACCTACTGTACGTACCTCCGATTTGCTTCCCCATCCAGCCTGCGGCCAACTAGAAGGAGCAGTCCAGGCGCTGCCATGCGGCGTAGCAAGAAGATACGCGAAGCCGGCGATTTCTCAAAAGTCTGCCTGCCACCGACCTCGCCGCAGCAAGGCTCGCGCGACGTCCCGTCTTCTTTCAGGAGGCATGAATTCCTAGCATGTCACAGATACGGATACCGACAGAAGATTGAGTCGGCATCGCTGAGCCCGAGATCTGAGGCCATCGGCATAGGGTCAATGATATCAGATTGCCTGGGCGCTAGACGGCACGAATGCATGCACCCTGCAAGTTTAGAGGACGAGTAAACGTCACCCCATCCACATCCCCATCCCCACGCGATGATGATGATCTCTCACATCAGCACTTTGGCTTGCCCTGCGTGTGTCGACATCGGTTCCCATTGTAGAATGCTGGCACGGATTCCGGGGGCCTGCATCAGGAAAGTGAATCTATCTGATACGAGCTTGCTGCAAGCCAAGGGGTTCGATGCCGGTGCGCAACCACTCGTATGGCCTTCTAGAAGGGCCACAGAAGGAGGGATTTGAGGCAATCCCGGCTCTGCCGCGCGCGCTGCTGGGGAAAAGTCCGGTTCTACTTTGTCATCTCACCTCAGCGGTGCGTTTTGCGATTTCTCTTCATCTCGTTCAATCTCCCCGAACCCAGGTCGCTTCGAACAAGACCGCAAGGCTGGCCGGTTCGGGGTTGTACGGCATGATGCTTGTTGTATCTACGGCAATCGGGGAGGATAGTTTCTACTGGTGCAGCGAGCCGACTTCCCTTTTCGAAGCCGAAGATGCGTGTCCCGAACGAGTTTCAGTGATTAGCGTATTGGGCCCAGCGAAGGGAGAGTATGACAGGGGATTGTCCGGGCACTTCTCCAATGAAGGACTCAAGAGACCACCAGGGACAAGGTACATACTCGCATCTCACTGCATAATTACAAAATATGCATGGTACATACATGACCACCCACCAGCTTACTACCAAGTGCCAGAACACGGCCTCCTTCTAGAAGGACGCTAGAAGCATTTACCCGCCGTCGGTCACACAACGTGGTCCGTCACGTACAGAAGCTGAGGCACCGTGGGCACCGCTTCCCATTGGACCCAGCACCACTCCCACGAGCGCATGGGACCCTGACCGTTTTCTACAGCTAATTATGTTGGAGGTAAGCTCACAAAATGCCCTTAATTTTCAACGTCAGAATGCCCCTGACTTAACCATCATTAACAGAATATCTATACATCTCGTTACGGCATAGCGTTGAGCTTGAGACGGGAGCGACACGAGGTCCGAACGCTTGTCTGAATTAGACATGGTGCATTTGGTCGCCTTCTCTGGGCCGGCGAGGCGACGGATGGCTGGAGTAGGTATCGACAGTCCGGCAACGTACGTATCTCCATGTATGTACGTATGTATCAATAGCTCAAGCAGGCATTGCGAGGCACTCCCCCAGGGTCCCGGCATCGCAAGACCAGACAAGGGCCATTATTGCTTCCTCTGTCACGGAGCTCGACGTCACGATGATCACGGTTGAAACAAGTATGATCATGATGGGCGGAACGATCGCTCAACTACTCCAAGACGGTTACGGGATCCTAACTGCCGCGCACGCTGTATAGTGCACTACGGACCAAACCAAAACACACCAAAAACCACCACAGCCTCACAATATACCTGCTGCCAGAAAGAAGGCGACCGATCCTCCATGCAAACCCATTCATCTGGACCTCACCCTCGGCACCATTCACCCGAGCCTGCATATGGAGAAATTGACGAACAAATCCCGCACCACCTCAACCTGCACTGTACTGCACCTATCTGCACCACACCACGCGGGCACCCAGAACGGATCATATCGAAGAAAAGGGGGTTTGCACCCTCGCCCTTCGCGAACAGCGAACATGAGAAGGATTTTGAATTAATATACTCCCACGTGCGGGTCGCTGGATGCCGCGACCCGATTGCGCGCCGCTTCTTGGGTACACTTTCACGTCATGAAGGGGTTTTTGGTGCTCTGGTATGATCTGGTCTGATCTGGTATGGGGCTGACTTTGCTTGTTTGTCGCTGTGTCGCCTTGCACAAGCGTCTACTCATCCATACATACATGATACCTGTACTACACACTTATCATCCTCCGAACAAACACAACCCTCTGTCTCTCCCTCAAACCTTCCGAAATACTACCGAAAAGGCCTCGCAAGACAGGGCAAAGATAAGGCCAGATCAGGATACGACATGACGATATCGTGTTCGGCGGGCCTTACCCATTATTCCCATCCCCATCCCCAGTTATCCCCATGCAAAATACGCATCTCCCCTTGCCCCCTTCCCAGGCTCGCGAAACCTACCCTTTCCTCTACCCATGATATCTGTTTACGCTGTACGGAGTAGTTCGGCTATGTACTTGACTTGTCTCTATTCCAGCGAACCGAGCCCAGTCGCCAATTAGCTATAGCTACCTACGCAGAGACGAGACAGCTAGCACCACCAGGGGTAGGTAGGTATGGATGTATGCAGCTCAAGGCAGCGCATCGCATGGCAGCGCCCCGAAACCCTCCCAATGGCGAAGCCCACGTTTAAAGTCGCGGCATCGCGTGCCCAGCAGACCGGCCCCGCTAGACTGGGGGATGTCGTGGTGGTATAGCTTGCCTTTGTGCTTCCCCCTTGCCTTGTCTTGCTGGCTACGACGGGCCGGGGCCTATTTATCCAGTGTCCATATCCAATCCCTCGGGTGCTGGCGAGGCAGACTTTGAGAAATTGTAGAGAATATTTTGCACTGTGGAACCGGGTGGTCGAGTTGCTGTGGTACCGGAAATTTTTTTTCGCGGTATGATCACTGTTGTGGTATTGTTCATGTGTGTGTATATATGTTGTGTAAATGGTATATATTAGTGGTGGCTGGGTAACTGAGGTTTGTATGTACGAACGCCTTTTTCTCGATTGCCTGCGAGACCGGAGCGTGCATTCCATCAATCCACTTCATCACTCCCGCTCATCCCAAAGAAGCGAAAACAAAAAAGCACATGTAATTACCAGGCAGCAGATCAGCTATCCACCTCGACTGCGACAAGCCATTCACGCCATTCAATTTTACCGATGATGTAGATCACAACCAAGCACCATTCTACCTTCCATTACATATGACATTCATTGCAGTTATTTTCTTCTTTAGTCCCTAGTCTGCACATTTAACGTCTGCCTTAGCCGTGGATTTATTTTTGTAACCATTTTGTGGGGCAGCGGGACGGGCGGGCGTTATCTAGTTCGGTTCACGGCTAGATTCAAGGGTAAGTGAGTAAAATACTGATATGATCTTCGAAAATGTGGAAATAACGTGGATTGGGATGGGGAGTGGAGTGGGGATTCGCTTGCCCTTGCGTTTCCGCTTTCATGGGCTTGATAGGTGGGATGGTTTGATGATTATTACTGTGGTTTTGCGCTCTAGTGATGTGATGTGCTGTGCTGTATATAGTCAAGTGGATAAGTAAAAGCCTCTCTCTTTTGCGAGCATGAATGATGCGCTGCGGGCTAGACTGAAAGGAGTAGATGCTCGAGTCGTGGGGATGCATAGTGATTGCGGGACCAGGGATGCACAGACATGTGAACAGATAGACAGCATTTGTAGACAATTCAGTGTAGGCAAGTGGGTCGTTGTTTCTCACTGTTTCCAAATCGACTCTTGCCTAGACCACGGGCTATTTACGAACGATACATTTCCTGTATTTTGCGTAATTGCCTACGTACTTTGTGCATGTTTCTAGGTCTGGCCACAACGAGATGAGAAAGAAATAGGCAAACCATCACACCAGACGGCTAATAATACATGGGCATTATGAAATCCGTCTCACACCTATACTTCCGACTCTGTGTACTACATACGAGGCCTAAACGGCGCATAAGCCTCGCCTCGTCTCGCAACATAGCTATGCAAACCGCAAAAGTCGACCACTCCATGACCCCTCTGGGAACTTGCAGTGATCACTCGATGCACAGAACCAGGGGGGTAACAGAAAGCCAGACCCCGAGACCACAAGTACATACAGAAGGTTACTCAATGCCAAACAAAACATACGGAGTACACCCTGAAGCGCATCTCACCTCGCACAATAGAACGACCAAACGACCCCACGAACGACCCATCACAGCCCCTTGGCCTCCACTCCACTCCCGTAAGACCCATCACAAGGCCGCCTAATCCACACTGCACCCTCAACATCAGCATCACGAGCGCACAAACCAAACGCCATGCTGTGGCTTATGCACACTCCTTATCCTCCCCACACGCTCCCACCTCTCCAAACATACATACATACATACATACATGAAAAATACCCCATCCGTCCAGCCCCATCCCGCGACAAGACGGCCATCTTATCGGCCCCACGGCCTTAGTCTCCGGGTGTGGCTTGCATGTCTTGCTTGCGTTGACCTTCGTACTACTTCGTACTCGACCGTTGTTTCCGCCTCGACACGAGACGAGGCGTCCAGAGTGTGCGAAAGCCAAAGCCAAAGCAAACGCAGAAATTCACCCCAGGAGGGCGGGGCTGGTAGCTGAGAGAGTAAGCGGGACGCGTATGCAGAGTAATGTTTATGCGAGGCGGGCGGGCGGGCGCTGTACCTGCTTGACTTGGGGTATCCTGAGTTAGCTTTTGTGATAAGCAGAACGTGTGAAGTATTCGGGCCGTATATCGTTGGGATTTCAAGCTAGAAGTTCTTAGGTTTGTATTTGTTGAGGTTGGCGGTATACGCACCACTTATTCCCGTACTCTTTGGACCCATGGCATGCTACGCAAGGTTAACCATCAAGCCTGCTTTCTAGGTCCTCCCCTATACACACCCTCCAATCTTCTCTTCTCTTCTCCTCTCTTTAAAAACACCCACCCCACAAAAAGCACCAATCCCAATCCCATCAGCACGTAAACCGCGAACTTCAGCACAAGCATCCACATCCCTCCATCACCTCCGTATCTGCGGGGGCGGAGCGGGCGGGAGGAAGCGGAACACATGCATGCATGCAGCGCACCTTACCTAGATGCTTACTTTTCATCTTTGTGGTTTGGCTTACACTTTCCGTTATCTGCTTAGGGAAATAGGTGTCCTTATGGATTTAGGTGCGCTGAATGGATTGGAACTGGGATGCGTGTGCATGCTGCTGCGCATGCTTGTGGAGTAGATAGATAGACATGTATCTTGTGAGCAAGGAATCGTATGATGTGATTGTGGATACGAGCACCACGAGACGAGGAAATAAAACCAGTGAAAGACTTAGTATTATTTCCCGTGAAGAAAACGTATAAAGCTAATTAGTTCTAAATACCTATCTGTATAGTAGGTGTGCACGTGCATGTATGTAAATCACGGGCATACTTGCACATGTATACATATCAGTATAGAATAGCATAGGATAGGATAAGATATGCGCATTTTGATGTTGTGTTAGATTGGCTACAACACAAGACAGCCCCCGCGACGCTCACAAACTTAAATACAAACCGCCCATCCAACAACAATGAGTAAAAAGTAAAAAATAAAAAACCAATCACCCGACGTATTCATGATCCCAATCCCAATTTTATTTCTACGAGATGTGCTTATCTATATTTCGTGCCTGGTTCTCCGCGCTTTCTGCCAAGCGGGTGTGTAGGTAGGTAGGAAGATAGATAGGAAGAAGCTTCGACATGTTGTAGTTTTATTAAGTTATGCTGTGCTTGTTGTGTGCTGTGTTGTGTTGTGTTGTGTTGTGAATGCCCTACCTAACATAACCATCGCACGCACTACTTTACAACACGGTGGGTGGGTGAGAAGGGGAAAAAAGGTGTCGAATAGGACTATGCAAACACAGCACACGAAGCTGATACAAGCGAGAACAAAAGCCGCTGTGTTCAGTAGGGTTTCCATTCACCGAACCGTGTATGCATTTGCATTTGCATTTACATTGACAAGTGCCAAAAGTGCAAGTACAGGTATAGAGGAAGAGGAAGAGGAAGAGCGCTGCGATCTGTGATCAAATACTACATGACATGCTATTTAATGCGAAAGGTCAATGCTAAGCATTCGACATACAGGAGTACAAGGTATGAGATGAGAGAGATCTATCCGGGACCTGCCTCACGCCCACCCACACACACGCGCTCTCACACGTTCACGCTCACTTTGCAACCCCACTGTGCGGTTGCGCATCGTCGTCTACATCATCAGTCCACTCGTCTCCACCACGAACCCCGCTCTCGTGGGGTGCGGATGTTGAAGCAGGCGGAGGCGGAGCGTCTAATCCATCATCACTCTCGTCTTCAAAAGCGGCTGGGTCGGCCAGCGGCTGGGATTCCGGATCCGCCGCATGTCCATTTCCAGGACTCTTTCGACGCGGTGCGGATTCCTGGTCTAGCACGCCTTCATCGGCAGACACCGAGATGCCACGACGACCCCACTGGTTCCTGGGGCGACTGTCTTGATCACCGCGACGTCCTCCGGCTTCCTCCTCGTCAAAGTCAAAATCCACACTCTTGCGCCCAGCAAATCGACCAACGAGCCATCCCCTACCAAAATCCTCAGAATCTACAACCCCTCCATGCCTCAACTTGACTCGCTGGCGTGTCCAGTACACCCAGGCAAAGTCAATCATGAGCGCCGTCTGGATTGTTCCCCATACCCACGATGTGGGATCCATGTACCCCTTCTCCTTTGCCCCTCGCGTGATCCAATTGAGAATATAAAGGAAGCGATACGTGCCAAGCGCGACGAGATAAAAGGAGTCAATCACGGTCGGAACGGTGGTTTGTCGTAGGAGAAGTAACTGTGGGATGACGCAGACAGATTCCAAGATTTCAGAGAAGACCCATAGGAACTGGAGGATCATGATCAGCAACTTTCTATCTTGTGCGTTGCGAGATGAGTATATACGTACCCTCAAGAAAGCATTATGCCCAATGACCCATTCCTTGAAAATGAGATACCAAAACGGAGCCACCAACAGGGAGCCCATCAGACAGTACATTCCAAACTTCCAAGCCTTTTCACGTTCCCTTGTGCGCGCGTAGACATTTGTCATAAGGAAGATGATGTAGAGCGAAGAGAGGGTATAGAAGATCTAGCAAACACACAATCAGCATCCAAGTCGCAACCCAAGGCAACAACGTAAAACTCACCTTGAGCGAGAAGTTCCATGTATGCTCCCAATCCTTAGTCGCCGAGACTCTAAAGATGTCCAGATATCTTGTGCAAAAAACAAGGGCGTATAGGACTTGTGTGATGAGCGATACACCTGCACGACGCAAACGCAAATTGTCAGCCGGGAGGTTGCGGCAAGGTAGACGGGAAGAGGAACTGCTCACCTTCAGCGCTGCTGTTTGAATGTATCGCCCATATCAGAATCAGCTTCGATGTCGTATGTGACACATCGCCCAAGATGTGGAAAATGTTGAACCTCATGCTGTTCCCCGATGGCTACACAGCACAGCACCCTGCCTGGGCGCCGGTCTCCCAGGCCGGAGAGTCGCTACGTAATGCGGAGCTTGGATGAGTGGTATAGGTGTCACGATGGACGAACAACCACACGAGCAGGGCTTGGTGTGGTTCGACGGAAAAAAGCGCGGGATGGAAAGGGGCCGGGGTTGTTGGTGATGGGAGTTGATGCTATTGTTAGCTGATGGGAGGAGGTGGTGTTGACTACTACTGACGTGAAGCAAGCTCCGCCGAAAGCTGGAGAAATTGCTTGGCGCGACCCTTGCATGTTACGCAAGTCACACCAGTGCTCGTCCGTCTCTAGTTTAGTTCCGCAAGGCTGATTCCAATATCTAATTCCCCAATCCATCCATCCATCTATCGCTACACGAGAGCACAGCCCTCTCTCCCCTCTTTGCCTTTTCCTACTACTTTCTCATATCGAGTAGCGCTGCAGATCCGATCTACCAACAAT
Source organism: Nigrograna mackinnonii (assembly GCA_001007845.1). Classification (NCBI taxonomy): domain Eukaryota; kingdom Fungi; phylum Ascomycota; class Dothideomycetes; order Pleosporales; family Nigrogranaceae; genus Nigrograna; species Nigrograna mackinnonii. The sequence goes on from JGVQ01000226.1 coordinate 367,330, forward strand.
CAATCTTGAACAAGGCTTGCAAGTGGTCGCTCTCCCGATCAACCTACCTACCGGCATGTGCAAGCCTTGCATCAAATCAAATACGCATCTGCACCGCATGTGACACCGTTTGGATCTGACATAGGCCCCGCGTGTAGGTGCCACTGCATCATTGCGGATTCAAGCAGGCAAATTGAATTTTGTAGTATAGCAAGCAAGCATATTTGAACTGCGGCCGTAGCGATGCACATTGTGCATACCGATGAGCTGGCATGCGTCTCTCAAGCCTCAACTAGGCAAATTTCGAGTTACCTCGGAGGTGGGTTGATCGAATTGTACAGTTTAGTATTTCATGGGGTAGGGATTGCGCTGCCTCCTGGCGTGCACCGTGAATGCTACAAGCAATAGTAGAATAAAACAAGCGACTGGGATAGAGCCGTAATCTCGTGAATCAATGACGATTGCCTTTGTGTCAAGCCACTGCGTCCCGCTGACCTTGACCCCACGGTTTGTAGTCCTTGATAATGATGATAGAATCAAGGCCGCCGAATTCAAGAGAGCAAGCATGTACCCTTCCTAATTCTTAAGCTAGATGGGCTGGCTGGGTCCTTGATAACGGGATGCTCGAGGAGGATCTGATCTATGTGGGTCTTCGAACTTGCTCGAAGCTAAGGAAGGCAAGTCGGCACTGCTATGCTGTGAGTTGGTCATCGATCAATGTTGATTGAGCTCTAGCGTACGGTGAATTCCGGAGCCAGTGATTGCAGGTCTTGTGAATATGTTTAGCTATCTTTCAAAGGCGAGACGAACGGCGCAGTCTGCATGATCTCCCAGTAGAAGGGTGCTCGTACCGCCTCATTGATACGGGAGGAAGCAGGCATGGGGATAGGCCTTCGCAAACAAGGCGTAGATCCCTCCAAAACATCTGCTGTTGGAGCTTGGCTGATACTAGATCCCACTGATGGCGTTGTGATACCGATTTGACACTGTTTGAGAGATTGTTCCAGTCATGACTGCGGTCGTCTGTGGATTGTCGCATGTTGTACTGGAGCTATTACCAATCCTACTTACGGGCGAAGGTCATTAATCTACGACACCTCGATTCGGGAAAGGAGGCCTACCTCCGCACCCTAGTACGATCAACTTGTGTGATCTCCTATGGAGTAGATTGCCTCGCTGTAGAGTACTTTCAGCCCCTAAATGCTTGCTGTGTACTGCAGAGTGCATAAAGATGAGGCGAAGTTCAAACATCTAGGCAAACCATCAGGGCCCTTCTTTGCATACAATGTCATGATTAGACCACTGATGGTGCGATTCAGCATGGCCTCATTGGTATGTGTACGACGAGTGAGTCTCCTGATTCTTCGCTTGACTGCCACGGGTTAGGCCTATAGTATTGTGCCAACGCAGGCGGCGAGCGACCGATCTGAAGACTGCCGAACGAGAATTGCATGCTGGGGTGCTGACCGCCCCTATACACGAGTTGCATTCTACGCCGCTTGATTGCGGCTTGTTCAATAGGATTGCTATCTGACTAGTAATTCCCGATGTGGCACACGGAAATTGATGCTGGAGATGATTGCGGCAGCTAAGGCCTGGCCGTTGAGTGCGTCTGGGCCTTCACGATCCACCGGAAAACGGCTTTGAAGAAAAGCAAGAGGAAGCAGGGAATAGATGCAGCAGATGAAAGCCGCGGCCTGCAGTGACGTTGATATTGTGTGCATCCGATCAGCGGAGGATGGGAGCTAGGCCAACGGCGTTGTTTTTGATCGTATTCACGGGAAGATTAAAACCTTCGCTGAAAGTGGCACGCGAATCATGTGAATTGGAGTGATCACGTGGAGGTGAATGGGAATCCAAGGCCCAGAGTCCTAGGGGAGGCCATGTAGTGTCTGCGCTAAAGTTACGGACCAATCCACCTACCCGAGTAGGCTACGCTACTCTCGTAAACTGTATCTAGATGTTTGCTTTTCTATGCGCAGGCTTTGATGCGACAGCACTTGTGCTGAATCTGTCGTCAATGAACCACCTACAGGAATAGTACCGCCCGCGTCGTGAGTTGGACCGCATCGCTCAAAGTCCGCGCGAGGCTATTGCCAGTTTGGACGAGGTATGTTGACTGCTTGCTGCTGGTGAACGGTTCAGCGATGACTTGGTCTCGTGTGTAACCGTCTTGTTTCATCATGTGCTGTTCGTTCGCTCGACGGGGGATCTGACAGGTCGAGAGAATGAGCAGGGTGCTCCCCGAAGGTATGGGCACCGAACATGCTTGGCGAATCCTTCGAGGCAGCTGCTTGTACACAGAAGAGTAGGCCGCAGAGGAGCTACGGAGTACCTCTCCTCTCAAATGGCCTCATGGTGGGCTGCGGGCGGGGAGTTCCATAGTCTCGTGCTGGTCTTCCCCGCCTGGCCCTAAGCTGATGCTGATGCGGATGATGCGCAAGGCCATGACCATTCTTGCGCGTCCGGCCCATGACGTTTGTCCCTCGAAGGGCCACAATCAAACCATGGCCAAAGTCACTGGAGCCGTCAGTCAGTCAGAGCCACGGATCGAGAAAGCTTGCGATCCTCGTCCCGCTCACTACATACTCACCATGCTCGAGGACATCCCCCCCTACCGCCCCCCAGTTGTCCTCCCCCTCCCTCAACACACTGCACGTGTGGACGCCATCCCGACATGCAGGGAGGGAGGTACATACATCCCAGGACCGGGGATTCCAAGAGATTGCGCGTCCAATGTGTGTGTAGGAGTCTCGCGCGACAGCAGCCAGGGCGCCCGTCAACCACGAGGCGGTTGCACATTAGCCTGGCCACCCGAGAAATGTCCTCTTTGGCCCATGGTGGCATGGCCCAAAGAAGAGGCCTACATAGGCCGGGGCAGGAATGCAAGAAGCCCCCTTGAGCGTGCTGAAGCCGCCGGGAGGACCTTTCTGGGAGTATCAGTGATGTGTGCATCCCAGTCGTTAGCAATGCAACTGCCGCCTTCTAGTATTCTAGAAGCTGACATACATGAAAGCCCATAGCGACTCTTGGACACTCGGTCCATTGTCGGATCCCGGCCATGGCATTCGCTAGAATGATAGCCTATCATTCGGCCTCTGTGCATCTCTCCAAACGCAGAGCAGGCCAAACGGTGCAGAGGAGGCTTGAGGAGGCCCTGTGCGGCAACCTGCCAGGAGGATTGTGCGGCTGCAGCTCGAGGCAACAGACAGGAGAGCTTGGACAGCTTGGACAGGTTCGAAGCAAATGAAGCAACCTGGAGGTATCGAGCATCCCAAGGAACTGCACAGGCGCGCAACAGCCCCAAACTCGGCGGGTGTCAATGGGGATTACAGAGATGAAGAGATCCTCAAGCCTGAGCTCGACGAAACAGTGCCCCGATCGAAATCAAAGGTACCTGTTAGTGGCAGCCAAAAGAAAGGATCGGAGTCCGGCAGTATACAAGCTGACGAGGCTAGGATGGATTCTGAAACTGGAGGTCATGGGTGGTCAAAGACGCCGAAGATGCCGTCACACATGCGAGCTACTGTATTCTTTCTGGTGGGACAGTAATGGAGATGGAGGGCGAGGTGGTGCGAGTGGGCAGTGAAGGAAAGGAAAAGGGAGGGGGGGGGGCCAAGGGCAGTGCAGCTCGCAGCATTGTATATTCTATTCTCGAGCGATGCAGAGTACAATAATTAGAGGAGGGGTTGGTGATGATGGAAATGAAAAAGAAGGCAAGAGCAAATGTTGACATGATGTACAAGTGATGGAGCTGTGATGGTGGGGTGTGGAGGAGCCGCAACGAGGTGGTGGGCGCACCACGGGCAAGGCATCAGGAAAGCAAGAAGACGAGATGCCCTTGCCCAGGGATCGACCAGTCAAGATGGAGCAGGTCGATAGAAAGAACAAGCGGGTGCAGTACTGGTGGGCAGTGGGCAGTGGGCAGTGGGCAGTGGGCGGTGATGGCCAGCATCATGCATCCACAACGACGACAGGACGCCGGCGGGAAGGGAGACGTCCAGGAAGCACCGTGGACTGCGCTGCACTGCACTGCATCGCACCGCATTTTGCTGGGAGCACAGCAGATGGCGGCTTGGCGACGGCTGAGCGGTGCGGGCTAGTTTAGCCGTTCAAGACTGGGATGGGGGATGGCAAGGTGAAAGAAGAGTGAGTTGAATCGAGGACAAGGACGGCAGCTGTGGAGGGTGAGGATGAGGGTGAGGGTGAGGGTGGAGGGCAAGGGAGGGTGACGAGGGCAAGAGCATGAGCGAGGGCGAGGGTGAGGGTGCGTTTCCGCGGGGGTGGAGCCCTTGATGTGATGGATGGGACGTGATGGTGGTGGAGTCCAGCTCGTCTGCTGCTTTGTCCATCATCTACCTACCTTACCTTACAAGAATAGCATCAACGGCGGATCCATCGCAAAAGAGTCAGGACAAGACAAGACGCGTGTTCCCGGAGCGGTGAATGTGTGTAAATAGTACCGACTCGACGACGATAACAGAAGCGTGGAATTATAAAAAAAGAAGAGTAGGAGCAAGAAAGGAACAAAGTGTGCAGATGCGCGCTTGCAGTCGGATAATGATTGACACGATTAGAACGACGGAGAGACAAAACATGTGGAGTGGAGGTCAGGCGTGTCGTACGTGTGGTGGGGGAGGGAGGACAAGAGTCAGTCCGGAGGTGAGTGGTGAGTGGTGAGTGGTGAATGGTGAGTGGTAAGTGGAGAGTGTGCAGGTGAAGGTGAGAGTGAGTGAGTGAGTGAGCGGGCGGGCGAGACAGCGTGAGAGTGAATTGGTGGAAGGAGAGAGTGAGAGAAGCAGATCGGGAGCTATTTCTGGCCCAATTTGGCGAATTAGCTGCCTTTYCCMCCTGCCACTCTCACCCGATTGGGTAATTAGTCGTCACTCTTTTGAGCGACGAGTTAGTGGTCTTTCCGATCGAGGCAGACTGCTATATCTGTCGCATTTTACGCGCCGGGGGAAGCCTTGTTTCGCTGTTTCAGGCCTTCGCTTGCCGTTTCAAGGCGTATTTGCGGTGTTTTGGCGCCTTTTAGCAGCACCGCCCGGACCCTAACAACTCAGAACCTCCCCTAAACTCTCCCCTCCCATCCCATCCCGATCCCCACCTGCACCACTCAACCCACACCCCCCCCTTACCCCCATGGCTGCCGATACTACTGCAATATTGCTGCATCTCAGACGTCCCGCCCCAAATTCACCGAATAGGACCTACAGTGGCTGGATCTCAGAATCGACAGGGGACCTCCCGTGGCACGCCTCGACGAGCGAATTTCAGTGCAGAGACCATGGCTTGTGCAAAAGGATCACCATCCCGGTCCTTATGGCGCCGCGAGCAGCATGGGAGCATGGCACCAGGGCTAACCCTCAACCCAGACGGCCTGTGAACAGACCATCCGTCAAGAGGACGCGGACCTGCACAGACGGGTTCGTCTCTGTCACGCTGCAGCGGCGAGAGATTTGACTCTCCTGGCACTGGCACTGGCACTGGCAGGAGCAAAGGCAGAAGCAGCACCAGCCAGCCAGCCAGCCAGCCAGCAGCAGCACACACACACACATTGTACCGCGAGACGAGGGAATACCAATGTACCTTCGCTCACGCCCCGTCCTGCCCTTTGCTGCGTTGCAGGAAGAGTGGTGAGAGAGCACCTACATAGCAGGAATCAATTGAATGCCCCCGGAGGAGGAGGCTCCAACAACGTTCCTAGATGCTTCGCCGTTTCAATCTGCCTTGCTCAACCGCCGTCGTTCCCGTCCAGGGACAGGAACAGCCACGGCGGGGGAGAGAAAGACTGAGAGAGGCAGCATGAACAAGCAGGGCTCAGCACGCCGTTTCTTCTGCCTCGACGCGCGAGGGAAGGACGACGACGACGACGACAAGAGCGAGGCTGGCTCCACTGCTCGGCCGTCGTGCCGTCGCCGTCTCCTCCTGATCTTCACGCTCTGCCAGCTTGGGAACCCAGCAGACCGTTCCTGGCAGGTGTACAGCCTTCAATTGGGCCGGGCACAACCGCAAGACAGGCCCAGGATAGGCCAGGACACCCCAGGAGCGACCCAGGACAAGCCAGCCATAACGCGGCTCAAGCGCAACAGACCAGCATTCCCAAGCCCCTGGAGGGAGCAGCGACGTTAAGCCCATGCGGCATGTGTGTCTCTCTGGGGGGCATGGGTGAATTGCTTGGGCGCTAAGCTGCATGGCCCCGGCGTGCTGCCCTTCCTTCTAAATCCGCGAACCGGGGGAGAGACGATAGAGTTGTCGCACTAGAGCCTGTCCAGAGAGGTGCCCAGCAGAGAGACCTGCGCTGGTGCGTGAGCAGAGCGACCATCGCCATGTCTTGATAAATATTGTCTTAGACGCACCTCTCCTCGAGTCCGCCCGTTACAAACCTCTCAACGACCGCGTCCAGCTCCCTTCGCTCAACCTCCTGAGCTCCTACTCTGGTCTCTACAGACATATATATATTATTATTATGCTCGGCTATTGTTGGCTGCAATCTTCCTGACCGCAGTACAATCCAGCACTCCCACCACTCACTGTCCGCCCACCAGACACCCCATCGTCCTCGATGCCTGCTGTACTCGAGGGTGCTGCTGTGCCCCCACCCCATCTCCACCTGACCACCAAATCATCGAGCTGGCAGTCTTCCTATAACTCTCTCAAGTTTCCTGCCGCTCCTACATCTTCCCCCCTTCCAATGTCTCCCGAGTCACTGCCGTCATACCTACCCCACCTTCACGAGCACCCGCTACCCTCACAGGATCTAAGTGGCTTGCCCACTTCTGGCTGGTTTGGCGCATCTGTTCCGGCGCCAGATCAGAACGAGGTATGTCACTGGTCTCATTCCCTCGTCGACGCTACTGACGGATTGCCCGGTCAGACGAGCTACGGTCAGTTTGGATACGAGCAACCCTACGTGACTCCACATACTTCGTCCATCACTTTCTCTCCACCAACTCAATTCCCAAAGGCAGCCAGAACACCCATCTCAATCGTCCAAGACCCATCTGTAGGCGCTTTCTCTCCAGTATCAGAATATTCAAAAGTCTCCGAGTCCGGCCACAACGACTACGCTGTGCCCAAGGAAGACCCATACACAGACGTACCGAGAACGTCCACCGAACCTCTAGCGCATCTTCAGTCAGAATCAAATCCTCCGACACGGCCTCGAAGTAGCCCCAGCAGCTTCACTCCCAACGCACCTTCATCCGGCCCCGTAGACTATCCCTGGACCATGAACCCTTTGGGCATAAACACGCCCGCCATGAACGAGCATTACTACGTCGGCTCGACGTATCCTCCGGTACGACCTCGCAGTCCTCGTTTGAGTGAACCGGCCATGGAATTGCCTGCTGACCTTGCCGCACCACAGCCACGCCGAATGTACGCTCCCATTGCCCCTCATCCGATCGGCTCGCAAAGGATGGGTATGCCTAAGCGTTCACGAGAGGATGACGAGGTCTCTGAGCATTCAAAGAGACGGAAACGATCAGACTCGAACACGACCATGACGATGGAGCTCGGAGAGGAGGATCGGCTACTGATCCAATTGAAGGATGAAGAGAGTATGCCGTGGAAGGACATTGCAGCACGATTCCAATCAGACCTTGGAAAGACGTACCAGATTCCCGCATTGCAAATGCGACTAAAGCGATTACGAGAACGAATGCGTGTCTGGACCGACACCGATCTCAAAGCTCTGCGTATGGCACACGAGTATTGGGTTCAAAGCAAATTCGATATCATCAGCCAGAAGGTAAGATACGATACACACTGATATTTTGAGCATCCCCTAACCACCGAGACAGATGCTAGAATTTGGAGCCGCAGAAAAATGGACAGCTCGCCAATGCGCGAGGAAATGGGTCGAGATAGACCCAGGACCAACACCCTACACTGCGTACGACCACCACAGTACGACATCATATGCACCTTATTCGATGAGCCCGGTAGAGGCACCTTCTTTCATGCCCTATTTACACATTCCTTGAACTACGAAACGATCCTGAGGAGTGGACACTTCAGACTTGACAGTGTGCCACTTAGGGATGGCTCTAGTACAGCGCACGAAGTGGAGATACCACAGTGATGCATGATTTGTTACAGGATACCCCGGTGTAGCACGTTCAGTGAGCTTCGTTTTTATCTATTTGTATATATTTTTACACCCTCTGTGGGGGTTTAGACTATGGCCTACTGCTGTGTCGCTATCGAGCATGTAGGCATCTCTTCTGCGCTGAGAAGTCGATACTTCCAGCCAGATTCGGCTTTACGGCCTTAGACAGGGGCGTGAGGTCGCTCCAAGCAAGACTCAATACGACCCATTCCAAACACAGTTTTCCCCTTCTTGTCACCCAGTGTCTTCTAACTGACCACTCCTGCCGAACTTCTATTCTGCCATTGCTGCGCCGCTTATTTTACCGCGTGGTGGGGCTAGGGCAGACGGCAAGGCAATTATCCAGCGCTCGCCACCTTCGAAGCGGGCATATACTTGGCTCATGTTTGGGCAAATCACAAAGATTCTTGGGAACAAGTGCAAGATCATACACGGCATTCCTATTATCCACGCGCTTTGGATAGCGGGCTCGCTCGAAAGGATGGGATGTCAACTCCGACTCGCCCGATTTGATACTCCCTCCTCAAAGACAGCTCAAGGTCCCAATCACCATCTTATCCCAATCCAGCCGAGGACAAATCCTACCGGTTCGCGTTTGTATGTCTAGGCCCAACCGAGACAACCGCCCAGTCCGCACCGGATATTTTTCTCGCGGGTGTCAAAACCTAGGTTCGAGTCATTCCTCCTTACAAAACACACCGCTCCCAGGAGGTAATCCGGGGCACCGCTATAGAGCTCACAGATGCAAAGCTGCCACGTCCTGAGACAGAGAGTGAGATGCGTGCCAGAATGAACACCGCGCATGCGTACGCAGATAGTCATGTGTGCCCTTTTTACCGGGGACTAATTCGATTGGCAATGAGACGTCTCTCTCAAAGGCGTAATCTGAGGTGGAGCGCGCCACGTGGATCATGGGTGGGCAACTGCGATCCTTCAAGAAAGCTTCTTGGTATGTGGAAATAAAGATCCCGACGTTTTCCATGTTTTCCCACAGGGTACAAATCTGGAGGGTTGCATGCCACAGGAATTCTTCCATGTGTTGAACACGCTGCGAATTGCTCGTGTTTGGCGCTTAAGCAGTCTGCCAGCACATGCCATCGTCAGGGCATCGCCATGCATCCACTGGATAAGTTTCAACTCAACATTCGCTATTGCTGCAAGAAGACCACATATCTACTCATCCGCCCCCATCTAAGCTTAGAAGCCGCCAATCCGGGCCGGCCTCGCTGCGGCTTACGAAGGGCTAGCGGCACAGCAGCTGTCTGACTTGTTGGATCGCACCACTCCCCATCCCCTATTCGCCCAACAAGATTTCAGAAGCACTAACGACAAGACTGACGTGCAGTTCACCTTCCAAGCTCTAGCCTGGGGTGTCTGCTCAGTCCCGAAAGGAAAGGCGCCTACACCTACGCCCACGCCCCAACGGCCTGTCCTGTGCCACGATCGTACTTGATCGAATCTGAAAGATGCGCACTCCAAGAGTCTGATTTGATTGTCACTAATTTCCGAAGAGAATTTGCAGCGTTTACTGAGCCGCAATTCAAGCCTGTGCACAAATTGACGTGTTGCGCACGGCAAGAATCCGAAGGAAAATTCAGGAGAATTGCGGCCAAAGGACTGACGCAACGAGTCGCCTGCCGTGCGCCGACTGCCGTCGTCGTCAAGTAGATATCTTTCTCCCTGCATCTCGTCCGTCTACAAATCGTAATTTGACCGGTGTTTTATCTACACCGTCTGGGAACGGATGCACTCTGCTCTGCACAGCTCTGAGCCCGCAGATCAATCTCTGGCCAACAGAAAGCCTAGTGGTACGATAAAGATGAACAATGTTGGTGCTTTGGGAGTGTTCGGAGGCTCACTTGCAAGGCTAGAATTCAACATAAATGGCGTTACATCGGAGTGCGTGAGGATGTGTATGTTCACATAGTAGTATGCGGCGCCTGTCTGCTCTTCCTTCTACCCGTTCATTCGCCTTTTCTTTCCGCGGAACGAAAGGGTTGACTTGGGCTTCGCTGGGTTGCGCAAAGAAGGTGTATGAACCCCGAGCGAGCGAGCGAGAAATTCTTGGTATGTAGCTATGAGGCGTGTGACAGACATGACCCTAAGAGTTCATTTCTCCTTTTCCTCCTTCCTTTTCTTTTGCTTGACAGAGAGAAGGGGGAGCTGAGGTTTAGAATGGCATGAGACCGGAATGGATGTATGAGATGGAAGGATATTATGCTCTAGTTACGTAGCGGGGGGTAGGGTTATGCAATGTATGTGTATAGTTTGTGAGGCTAGGCTCATGCGATGAGTGAGTGCGTGAGTGAGTTGTTTTGAGCACCATGTTCGTGATTGTGAGTGGGATCGTATGATGCAGGACAGTGCTGGAGAAGGCTGGGTCATTGGGTATGGTTGGAATGGAGGCAGGCAGGGAGGGGTTTTGAGATGGGTGGGTGATTGATAGATAGCTAGCTGGTTGTATGGATAGAGGTAGATGCAGGTACGTATATGTTCTAGCCTTTGATTAACCGTCTCGATCTCGATATATTGATCTCGATGGTTTTGCACATAGACTGGTATGTACAGTCCCGAACTCTCTACTACCCTCTGTCCTCCATCCCACGCTCCAAACTTCTACAATCATTGTTCGAATCGGCCGCCACCACCACCACCGCCACCCTCCTTCAAAGTCGATCTACATACATGATCCAACTAAACCTTTTTCTCACATTCACAAACGTGAAATTATCATTTTAAAAATCCATTCTTTTTAAAACTTTGTTTCGGATGTTTGGAGGTTTATATGGTGTTCTTTTGTGTTGGCGGTGTTGGCGGTGTTGGGGGTGGAGTGGTGGAGTGTGGTGTGGTGTAGGGCTAAGTGTTGCTAAAGTATCGTGTAGTGTATGTAGGTCCAAGTAAGGCTTTTTAATGGCTCTGAATGTTGGCATTCTGAAGTCGGGGGTCGGCGAATCGGTGGGGTCGTGGCTAGATCGCGGGTAGAAGGACGATATGGTTGAGGCTTCTGGGTACTTGATGTTGGTTTTGCGAACTATGGTAAGCTTTTTTTTTTAAGTTTTTTTTTTTGGGTGGTTTTAAGTTTTGGTTCAGAGATTGTTGTTCGGTAGTTGTTTTACTGTGGGGAGTTGGTTGATAGGAAATGAGCATCTAGATATCAGAATTTTTGATGTCGAAATCAGGATGATATGTCGTTGTTTACCAAAAGTAAATTCAGATTCTACACGTATAGCGACTGTAGATGGGATGTGCCTTCCACTTCTACTATTTCTCATAATACTGATATGAACAAAGCGCGGTGAGGCAATGAAGAGAACTGAAGGTATACAGGTATAAAATGTAAATTATTAGACTGATAGGCAATGGAATGGTATAGTGTTTCTCCCGCTAAGAGGCGTGGAGGAGGTGTACCGACCGTACCCTGGTAGCTAGCTGGTATCTTTTGATCGAGATCGAAAGCGCCCGCATCACATCGCATGTCTTGTGATCAGCATGGCATGCAATCTTCTTGTTTGTTTGTTTGTTTCAAGATGCCGTGTGTAATGCTTCGGTTCGCTACGCATAAACGCTTGCACTGCACTGCACTGCCATAGCCCTCATCGCTCAGTAGGCAGTGGCGCAGCGCAGCGCATCGAATCCACCTAACACCCACCTACCCAGCCAACTATCCAGCCCAACCAAACGACCAGGGCAAGATTCAAGCAAGCCTCATCTCGCATTACACAAACCCCCGCACCAGGCTGCGCGTAGGAACAAGGAGGTTTAAGACGTCAGTCAGATTTTCGCTTCGCCTCGCCTTGTCTTCCCAAACGTTCGCATATCGTCAGACAGCATGGCGAAGGATGGCGCATCCCACGTGCTATGCTCAAGGCTAATCGCGGTTGAGCTGGGGGGCTCACCGATCAGAAACCCTTTTTCCCATTCCTCCTTTTTTGCTTGTTTTTTTTTGTTCTGGGGGTGGGGGTGTGTGTGTGGTTGGTAGATTTACCTAGTGCAGATGTGAAACGAAACAATGCTCGCCCTGCCTTGCTAACTATGCGTGGTGATGCTGCGGTCCCGCACTGCAGTGATGCACTGCGCTTTGCTGTGCTGTGCTGTGCCGCATGGGGGCAGATTGTGAAACGGCCAAGCTGGGAGGTTAGTGGATGCGGGCCAGGAAAACGGAATCGGAAACGGGAACAAGGGAGAAAAAGTGAAGTAAGATGGGAGTTAGACTAGTCCACAGAGTCTGAGTGAGGGTTGGGCTGTCTTGTTCGATGATGCATGTCTAGCCGTTAGATGATCGGCGGTAGGAGGCTGTGCTCTTTGGTTTTTGATCGTGGAAGCAAAGGAGGGCAGAGGAAACAACCCGATAGCATAGATGTTTACCGATCCGGGGCCGAATCGCAAGGCGATTCCCGGTCGGCGCTTCGGCGTGCCATCTTAGTCGGTCGTTTTTTTTGTAGATGTCGTTGGATCTAGTTTTGGGAAATGGCTCGTTGAGTCGGGGTGTGATGGGTGGATCGATCGGATAGCGAGGGGATGGGATGGTGTGTGGTGTGGCTCAAAGGGGGCTTGTTGCTCGCGCGCAAAGCTATTATGGTCTGTCGTGGGTTTGGGGCTTTGTGTCCGTAGTTCTGATGAGTAGATGACGTCGGAAATGAAATGCGCTGAGTAGATGCTGCGATTTGGGGATCTGGTAGCTGCATAGGGAAAAGGTAATGCCGGGAGTGGTGATATGATCGAGGACTACCATGCTGGGAATATTCGGCGATATGGGAATCAAGATCTTCTGGATTTAGAAGCTACGTCTATTCAGAGGCGGGGGCCAGGCAAGCGGTCATTTGGTCATGCATATGCAAAAGAAAAGAAAGGAGAGCTAAAACATTGATATCAGCGATATCGTAATGATCGAAGAGATACACTGTGCGCTTGCGATATGTAAGCATCTAATGCCTCAGTCCATTTACGTTGGGAGAAGCAATGCACCCAGGTCAGGGAGATGGCCGCACGACCAGCAATGCCTAAGCGGGACAAGAAATCTTAGGGAAACGGTGCGTCGGCAGTGATCAGATCGAAAATAGTACACAGTACTAACTTCCGCAACCGAAAAACGGCATACAAGCATTTGGAAATCTGGCTATATACTAGTCATGCTGTAGATTCACTGGACCAGAATACATCTTGGAAAAAGGTTATCTAGCGAGAGCATCATCATCATACCTACCCGAGCCAGCCGGGCCGCGCTCGTAAACAGAGCATCCGTGCCTTACAGGGAGCACCGCACAGCACTATGTAAATTCTGCCTAGATTCCTCGATAAGTGGAGGCTGCGCAATCGAGATTTAGAAACGCTTCTAGAAACGTTTCTTCCTATGTAAAAAGGGCCGTTTTACAACGAGTATCTAGTGTGGGTGGTGCGGATGTGGGGCCCGTGAATGGGGGACCTAGGTACTCGCATGTACGTGAATATGTAGGGGGCCTTGCATGGGGAGACGGGAAGAACGACATGGTTATCCTGCTTGTTTTGCTTGATGTGAGGCTGATGGAGCTTTGATTCGCTCCTTATCTTCGAAACTTCATGCGATGTGTGGAAACGCGAGGCCTTGACGTTCTGACCCTAGATGATGTGGAGAGCTGATAATCGAGGGTGTGCTCGTTTCAGCGCGACATGTACTGTACAGTAGTACATAAGTACACACCCTTGCAATGACAAAGATGATTCATGCGAGGATTCTAAGCAGCGTCAACGTGACCAAGCGTACGGTCTTTACAAAAAAGGAAATTTCGCAGCAATAGGTCGTCATCTATTAATGGGGTGCTGAATAGGCAATTAGGAGAATGATGAGTGGTTTCAAGTCCCATGGCTTGCTTCGTTCGTGTTGAGCTCGGATGCTCCCGGCTCGCATTACTAACTAAAATGGTATATGCTGCACGTGGCTGGGGGACTAGGCCTGCTGCCTACTTTCCGATTATCTGGATGATTATAGAGTGTGAGCTTTCTTAGTTCGGATTTACGGGCCTGCGCGGCTGCGAAGTAGTCCAGGCGCGATGGAAACTTCCTAGCGGAAGATACGCATTCAAAGTGGCTAACTGCTATTGTTCGGGCTTGGTATAGTAGGATACGCGTAATCATAAGTGAGCACTCGTACAAAAACGATACCAAAGAGGGGCGGAATCGTACAAGCAATATTCAATGTCGCGATGGCTGGATTGTCGAGTCGGAGTTCCGTACTACGATATTTAGTTTCTGGGTTACATAACGCTTAAGCGTGCTAGCGAATGCTTCGGAGATAACCTTAAATACGACCTCATCAGACAAATCAGTCATCAAGCTTGTGAATAACCACAACCTCTACCCATCAGAAAAGCAATAAAGATTCACTCTCGTGACGTCCTCCTGCCCACAAAATCACCATAGTATGCAAAGAGTCCGAGCCATCCTCTCAGCCTTTCCGAAACAACCCCATCGCCCACTCCATACGTCATCATCAACCATGACCACCAAACTCGACATCAACTCAACCTACCGTCTCCCATCCGGCCACACCATCCCAATCCTAGGCTACGGCGTATACCAAACGCCCGCCGACATAGCCTCAGATGTAGTCCAGCATGCCCTCAAATCCGGCTACCGACACGTAGACTCAGCAGTCGCATACCGCAACGAAGCCGATTCCGCAGCCGGCATGAAGAAGTCCGGGATCCCGCGCGAACAGCTGTACTTCACGACTAAGATCCCGCCAAAGCAGATGGGATATGAAAGCGCCAAGGAACATATTCAAAACACGTTGAAGATTACGGGGTTTGAGTATGTGGATTTGTATCTTTTGCATTCGCCGTATGGAGGGAAAGAGGCACGGATTGGGGCGTGGAAGGCGCTTGTTGAGGGTGTACAGGATGGGTTTATTAGGTCGATTGGTGTGTCGAATTATGGTGTTCATCATCTTGAGGAATTGGAGGAGTATATCCAGGCTACGGATGCGAAAGAAGGGAAGGGTAAAGGTGGTGTTTTGAGCGTTAATCAGATCGAATTGCATCCCTGGCTTGCGCGGAAGGATATCGTGGATTGGTGTGAGAAGCGGGGTGTTATTCTAGAAGCTTATTCGCCGATTGTGAGGGCTACGAGGGAGAATGATCCTTTGGTCGTCCCGTTGAAGAAGAAGTATGGGAAGACTTCTTCGCAGATTCTTTTGAGGTGGAGTTTGCAAATGGTATGTATTTCCACCTTCCCTTCATCATCCCAGATCAAAAGCCAACCTAACTCACTACGTAGGGTTTCGTACCCCTTCCCAAATCAGTAACGAAATCGCGTATCGAGGAAAATGCGGCAATCTATGACTTCGAGCTCGACGACGAAGATATGAAGTCTTTAGATACTGGGGTATATGAACCTTGTGCTTGGGACCCTACTACGAGCACTGACTAACATTGTTTTGATTGATTTAAAGGTGATGGAACCGTTACCTTTGTTTAGGAAGTGGGTTGGGTATCGGTAGGAACTGGAGATGGGGATGGGGATTGGGAGTTTAGGGGGTTGGGAAAGAGGTAGAGGCGGAGCGTAGATGTAGAGCCTAGTACAGATGTGAATGTACGATCATGTATCTCGAATACATCAATAAAAAAGTATATTATTTCCTACTTAGTAAACAAGGCTTAAAAGAATAATTCGATGAATTCTCACATCGCCTTTGATCCTTCTGCCCTCTCCTTGAATCTATACAAATAACCTAGTGAAGTCTGAACCCACTAACTCACTCCTCCCCCGCAACATAAAAACTACTAACCCCCATCCCATTAAACGCATTCCACTCCTCAACAGGCGTCGTACCTTTCAAAACCTCATACCTCCTATAATCCCCACACCCACTATCCAAATTCTTACAATCCTTTGTAATTAACCCCGCGATCCGTTCCCCAGCCTCCTGTCCCTCAAACCACGCCCCATGCAAGAATCCAAAATACTCTGCTGATGTGTGCTCACCCGCAAAATACAAGCGGTCTACGTTAGCGCGGAGGTTCTGGTGATTGGCCAACGTGGTGCCGACGGGCCAGTTGGAGTAGCTGCCGTAAGACCAGGGGGTTAGGCTCCAACGGGGGTACATGAAGGCGATTGGGTCTGGGATCGTGATGTCTGGGAACATTTCGCGGAGGACTTGCATGAGTTCTGATTTTGTGGTTTCGTCGTCTTGGGCTTCGATGCGGTGGGATTCGCGGCCTACGACGGTGGCGAAGAGGATGTTGGAGTCTGGGAGGAAGCCTTCTGTGGAGAGGGATTGCCAGACTGGGTAGTAGCCGCGCTTTGTGGGGGAGGCGTAGAGAAAGAATTGTGCGTCTGGGTCCCAGAAGGTTTCGTTGAATTGGAGGAAGAGTTTCGTGTAGGTGCCCATTTGAAAGGTTGCGATTGATGTGTCTTTCCATTCGGGGAGTTCCGGGTGGAAGTTCACGACGTCGTTTTGAAGGACGCCGAGGGAAAATGTGCATATAGCGTACGAGGCTTGGATGCATGAGCCGTCTTCCGCTGTAACGGTGACGCCGTCCGATGAATATTCGATGTCGGTGACGATGGTGTTGAAAAGGAGTCGAGTATCGTTTGGCTCAAGAAAGGTTGACGCTATTCCCTTGAGCAATGCTCTAAACCCGCCGTCTTGGTTTGTTACAAAATTGTTGTCCTCGGAGAACTAAGTACCAATTAGCTTCCTATTCAGATCAAAAACAACCTTTAGGGGTTCGTACGCCATAAAACGTGGTATTGTAGCCTGTAATCCCAGGGACGAACGCACTTTCCTCTGGGGTAGTCGATGTTTCCCAGTCTAAAATGATCAATTCAAACGTAATCGTCTGGTGAACATTGTAGCTTACCCCACATCCACCATTCAACTGCCTGTGCAGCCATATTCTTTTTCGGCTTCCATCCTGCTTGGCTGAGACCAGCCCGCATACTTCGATCTTGCAGATTACTGCCATTACGATTAGTACTACTACCCACCATATCCAGGTCGAATAGCTTACTTTGTAAGAATATACCCAGCATTCTGCTCAAAGACAGGCCATACATCTTCAAATTCAACAAGAAGATCGGTAAAATTCACAGGTCCCGTCTCGTTAAACGTGAGGATTGAGCTATAGTCGGATTTCTCGTTGGTGATATTGTACTGCTTGCCAAATGTCCAGATCGGGTTTTCTGGTCCCCCTTCCACTCCAAGACCTTGTATCTGTTCAGCCGTATGAGCGACTATCAGCAAGAGTTGCAGACATTGCTCACCCAATTTGCGCCGAGCTCAACCACGTAGGGATTTCCGTCTGGATCCTCACCGAAATTCGTATGCGTCATGCGACCACCGATGTCTCCATTGTACTCTACAATGAGGAAGTCTGTGATGGACTGATTCGCTAGAGCTTGCTGGAGGCGAATCAGACCAAGGCTTGATACCAAATTCAGGGCTACATACGGCAGCAGTGATACCCGCTACGCCTCCACCGCTGAAAAGTCATGGTGTTAGATTCAGCAAATTCGATTCCAGGTGGATCCAGATGACTCTCACAGGATTGCAACCGTTGTTTTGCGGCAGGTGCTGTTATCTGCCCTTCCATGAGGTGTAGGAACGGCTGTAGCACCCAGAAAGAAGCCTGCGGCCCAAACGTGTACATATCTGAAAAGCATGATGGCTAACGAGTTGGATGTGACAATAAATTACCAGAGGGACATGTACGATTAAATACCACGGTTGATATGCACCCCACAGGCGGAGTATTAGGTAGGAAGGTAGTGTACCAAGCCACGCGGTGCTGTAAGATAAGCTGGGGAACCGATCATCAACTTAGCCAAAACCAGTATGCAGCTCGAAAAATCTGGGGACACGGCCCCAGGAACATCGAGGGAATTTGGGGAGATGAGCATGGTGTACATGGCTATGTGATGAAGAAGGCTCATTAAGGCAAGTCGATGCGAAACTGAGATAGGAGCCGAGTAGGGTGTGGAGTGGAGACGATGGTACACCATGCCATGCCCATGGATAGCACACCGGGAACGGGACGAGTTGCGGGAGGCGATTCGGACATTCGGACCCCGCCGATTGCGATTGGCGTCGATGCGCGAATCAATTGTATTTGTTTCAAAGTAGATGAATTGTCGAGGGTCATAAGCTAATTCAGTGGCCCTGGTACAGTAGGGGTCCCTTCAACGGCAAGTAGAGAGAGGGTGTTTTCGTCTTGATAGGTACGAAACCTGCATGTGCAGGCAGCCAGCTCGAGGCGGACACAACCACCATCTCGTGCTGGGTGGCTGGGGGTATCTCTCCATTATCCGGGAGAAGCACCGAGAACTTGGTAGCACGGCCGGGTCGTTGAGCCATGGGGGAGGGATGGCATCTATCCGCACTAGGAAGGTCGTTGGAAATATAAGTGCACTGTGCGCTTGTGAGAGAACCTTGGAGGTTGCGGGGCAAGGAGATACCTACCTGAATTATGTCATACCATGTGACTTGCCATTCATCTGGTCAGAGACGCCATCTTGTTCTTCCTAATACCTTCCAAGGCCATGATTTTGTCTTCGAATCCTCACCAGAACAAAAGTCGCGAAGGTTTCGAGAGTCATGTGGCCAGGCGTTGCGGAGAACAGGCCGATCGCCTTACTAAATTTCTTTTTCCCGCGCCGTGCACGCCGCCCAATCCACGCTGCCAAAACGTTCCTTAGCTGCAAATGCTTCGTGACCTAAAGCTTTTTAAGGGAGCCCCGCTCTGCAAATTTTCTGCGAATAACCTCTTCAACCTTGGACTGACTTTTGTCGTATACACTTGATTTCGCGAAAGCATACGCTTCCTGACCGTCACATCTCGAATTCACCTGACCCCGAAAAGTACGACAGCGAAATAGCCATGACTCCAAGTAGCGGCAACCCACTTGATCGAGGTATTGACAATGACAAATTGCATGAGACCGGTGGTCGCCCATTTTTATATGAGCGGTCTGAGAAATACGGTCCGAACTTGATCAGGTCAAGACCTGCGAAAGGACTTCATGCAATCTCCTTAATAAGTCAATTGAATCCCTACTAATGAGTGTAGGTCGCCATGGAACCCGCGCCTCGCGTTTCCGCTACCCACGATGAGAAGAACACGCGCATGGTTCTTGCCCCGAACGAAGGTGTTCCGATAACCGACAATGGAGCGCGGATCGATACATCGACAGTTGCGGGAAAAATGGAATTGAGGTGGAAGAAGTTCGAGAAACAGTTAGTCGCATACAATCTGGAGGCCCGTGGGATACAGCGCGTGGAGCCGGATGAACGTCATGACCTTCGTTCCTTGGGATATACTCAGATTGGGTTGATGTGGTTTTCTGTTAACCTCGCGGCGAACAATATCACCTTGGGTATGCTTGGCCCGGCCGTATTCTACCTTGGGTTCCTGGACGCTACCTTGTGCGCTGTGTTCGGTATGCTTGTGGGATGCCTCGCAGTTGCCTACATAGCCACCTTTGGACCTCGCAGCGGAAACAGAACCATGATCTTTGCTCGGTAAGCTGCTAAAAGTGCAATTGAAGCCTTCCGAGTCTAACGTGAGCAGATATGTGATGGGATGGTGGCCGTCCAAGGTTGTTGTGGTCCTGAACATCATCGTGCTCCTTGGGTACGCTTTGCTCGACTGCGTAATCGCTGGTCAAATATTGTCGGCCGTCTCTGCGAATACCATGTCGATCGTGGTCGGAATAATTATTGTGGCCGTCATAACTTGGCTTATTACCACCTTTGGATACCAAGTCTTCCACTACTATGAACGATACGCGTGGTTTCCTCAATTGATCGTCCTTTGCGTCCTTGCTGGTGTCGCTGGCCCTAATTTCAACATATATTCGGTTTCGGAAGGAAATCCTGCAACATTGGCTGGAAACAGACTATCTTTCTTTGGACTGAACCTCGCCGCGGCGATCACTTATGGCGGCGGTGCTGCTGATTACTTCGTGTATTATCCAGAGGATACTCCAAGGTGGAAGATATTTGGTGTTACCATGGCCGGGTTGACAATGAGCTTCACTTTTGCTTTTATCATCGGAATTGGGCTCGGTTCCGGTATGATGGTGAACACTGCTTGGGAAGAAGCCTATGGCATCTCTCAAGGAGCACTCATCGTAGAAGGTTACCGACCACTTGGAGGATTCGGAAGCTTTTGCGGTGTCATTGTCGGCCTGGGCTTGATTGCAAATCTGATCCTACCAACGTATGTTATTCACAGTGGGGATCAACGCCGTTTCTGAAGACTAATACGTGACCAGCTACTCCTCTGGCATCGATGCTCAGATCCTCGGCCGATGGGCTGCCATGGTACCTCGCGCGGTATGGAACACGATTGGTGTAATCATATACACGGTCTGCGCCCTTGCTGGTCGTGGACATTTGGCTGAAATCTTCACCAATTTCCTTGCGCTCATGGGCTACTGGGTCTCCATCTGGATGGCAATCACCCTCGAAGAACACCTCATTTTCCGCAGGAAGACTGGCTTCAACTGGAGTGTGTGGAATGAGCAGAAGAAACTCCCGCTAGGAATCGCGGCCTTTATCGCTTTCGTTGTCGGCTGGATTGGCGCCATTCTCTGCATGGCCCAAGTCTGGTACATTGGACCTATTGCGGACCTTGTGGGTGACTATGGTGCTGATGTGAGTCCTTATCTGAAAGAATGTTACACGTCTTTACTGATGATATGTAGATGGGCAACTATGTTGGGTTCGCCTGGGCGGCCCTTGTTTACCCTCCCATCCGCGTCTGGGAATTGAAGAGATTCGGACGCTGAGGTGTTTTGCAACAGCCAAATTCAAGATTTGACTTATTGCTCAAGTTCCTTGCAAGACCCGGGCTGCGGCTAGATGGATCAACGGGGAATAGACAAGAGAGGATGTGACAAGTTTGTTGTACGCATCTTTGTTGACACTCGTAAGATTTTTTGCTTCTACCAAACTGTCAAATGAAAATTTCTGTCCTTACTTGCCTTTTTTCATGGAGCGTGTGAGCTTGGTCCGTGGTTTCAATAAGCGTTGCTGTGCGTCCTCCAACTAACGTCAGTGAACTCTACTGAGTGCGCACTCGAGGGCTCCAAAGCAGTGTCCATTGCGCAGTCCTCCTTTTCTTCACTCTCACTCGAGGGACGATTGAATGAGCCGTCTGCTCTGCCAGGTGGTCTGTCTAGGCACGTGTGCCTACCTTCTACTTCTGCGGGTCTTGGCATAGCGTTTTACGCTCCACCTATCGTCTACCCTCTTTCACTCTTCCACTCTCTCCATCCTCCCTCCATCCTCAACCCTCCCCGACCCTCTTCTTCAGCGTGCAGCCATCCTACTGTCTTTGGCTTTGTGTTTCGCCATGGCGCAATGTAGGTCAACTGGGCAGAGCCCTATCTCGTCGCTAAGCTCCAAAACAGACATCGCCGACGACCTGATCAGCTTTGGGACCCTCGATGGCGCCTCTGGTGGCGTTGAGCCAGCCCATAGTGAGAATGCGAGTAAGTTACAGCATCTCCAGAACAACAAGCTGTCACAAGTAGCTAACTATTTGCAAGAAGCTACTGTAAAGCCAGCCGCAGCAGCTCGTCCTGCCAATCCGAAGCCTGCAACCTACGCGGCCTTTGCAGCACTCGAGAGCATGGTTAGGAAGACTAATCCATTCTCACCTCGCCTCAAGCCAGCGTCCTCGGAGAACAGTGAGGTCAATGAAGTACCAGATCCCGAACCCGTTTTGACCTCTACAGAGCTGCCAAAGTCTAATGCCGCACAAACCCATGTTCAACGCCCGTCTATGATATCTTATCCATATAAGACTCCTCTGTCTTATCTACAAGAGTCCCTGCCAGTGGCTCGAGAGGATGCACAAAACGGAAAGCAGCTCCCAGATATGATTATGGTGTCTTCGGACCTCTATGATTCTTCTAAGAACACAAAGGCTCCTCAGCAAGCAGAATCATCGAGCGTCAACCGCTTTGATGCAGTCACGCAGGAATTGCAAGACATCGATGGCTTAGCTGCGTCCTCGAACAGTAAGCCCACTCTTGCCTATTCGCAAGACCTTATACTAACATTAACAGTGCTAGGGAAGACTGTCAAAGATGTAAAAGGATCGTCCTGCAAAAAGGAACCAGCAGTTCTTAGCCAGATCCAGTCCCTCGAGTCTTACATGTCGGAGCTAGATCCAACGAAACCGGCACATCAGCAGACAACGCGCATTTCCTTGCAGACCCCATCACACGAGGTTGGAAAGACTGAAACGGACCATGAAGTGGATGAAAAGACTGAGCCTAAGCCGAAGGGCTATAATGAGGATCAAATGAAGTATCTGGAGTCATTGCTCGCCGACATAATGGGAAGCAAGGAGACGAATGGTGGTAGGTCTAACAACCTTAATTCGCACGATGACACTGTTTCTTCTCCAACGAACGACACTGTTCCTTCTCCTACGAACAACACCGTTCCTTTTCCAACGGATGATACTGTTTCTTCTCCAACGGCGTTTCCTCCACCTGGCCTTGGACCGCCAGATCTCTGCAATTACGCTCCGGATAGGCAAATCCCTGTAGAGAAGGATGAGGAGATTGTTCGCCTAACCATCCCTGTCTATGATGACATGATGCGACATATGGATCAGCTCAAAATGGAGAATGCTCAATTGCGAAAGGTAAAGCCAGCCGATAAGCCAGCCGATAAGCCAGCCGATACAGTTCCAAAAGTCCTTGTGGATACAGCCATTGCGCAGAGGGATGAGAAAATTAGAGACTTACAAGTTATCCTAGCGGCTGTTAAGAATGAGAGGTCGGAGATGAAGAATCATGTTACAGCTCTAGAGGCACAGCTCACTACCTTTCATTCCGCACATAATGCAGTCCTACTAGATCATTCCAAAGAGCTGTCTAGTCTCGTCGAGACTCATGAGGAGTTAATACATCAGCTCGGGGCTAAGGTGAAAGAGTTAGATCAACAGAAAGTCCTCATCGAAAAATCAGAAGCTCATCGCGACAGACTAGCCAAAGAACTCACTATCGCCTTGACAAACAAGTTCCTGACACCTCAGGCCGATCTCCAGGCAGAACTAGATTCCGCGAATAGTCTCAACACCTCGCTTCGTGCTCAACTCGAGCAAGCTCTCAAGCAGACGGTTGACGATTGTGAGGAGAAATACAAGGAGAGATTCAAGGAGAAAGTTGCCGAGATAGGTCGCATTCGAAGTGAACTTGTTGATGCCAACAAGTCCAGAGATGCCATGAACCTACAGCTCAAGAGGCTAGCAAGCGAGAAAGACACACTCCGTAACGGCGCCCACCTTGTTGAACCTGCGTCGAACACTAGGTTTCCAAAAACTGTATTTGGATGTATCGAGTGCTATGTCAAGAACCTTGAATGCGATAACGGCTCAAAGTGTCAGAACTGCATCGAAGGCAACGAGCAGTGCCGCCGCTGGCGTTGCAGCATGCACCACATCTTCAAGCAATGCCCCGATCATCCATTCTGCCACCTGAAGCACAATGCGGAGGGCTGGCTCTGCACTGTCTACAGTAGACCGCAGTGGTAAATACAACACCGTAACGTCAAAACGCAATGCGATCAACTGCAATCTAACTCACAACCAAGTCAATCTGGATACGTTCGAGTAAGAGAAATTGTGGCCTAGAATCTCGATTTAGCGTGGTGGATTGCGTTCAACGTGGTAGTCTTGTTCTCATGAGGAGGGACATCGTGTCTCTCGTAAAAGTATCTAACGGAAGCTCAGTCTATGGAAGGAAAGCTTTATTGGCGAACGGCAGGATATCCTAGCGAAATTCTTGCACAGTAGTCTAATCTACGGTTCCATAGCAGACCAATACAAAATCTTAGCAGAAAACTTGATATCCAATTGAGGATGAAGTACAATACCTGACATGATTGATGCGTGGTTTATCCGTAGAGACAATTACAACGTCGGCGTGTTGATCATTCATTCAAAGCTTTAATCACCTAAAATTCTTAGTACGTACTCTAACTCTACAATACCAGTTTCCACAATCCTCACCCTCATTTCTCAAGCAACCTCTCAATCTCCTCGGTAACATCCACATACGGAAACAGCGTCCTATTCCCGGCAGTCCCCGGCCCACCCAACCCTTCATCCCCAAAAGCCTCCAAATTCAAATAAACCCCATCACCAATCTGCAACACAGCAGTAACAGAAATCTTATCCTCTACATACCGTATAGAACCCAAGTACTCTGCTTCCTCCCACTTCCCTCCACTTTTATCTCGATATACAGCGACGTCTGTCTGGCCCTCGGTTACTAGCAGGACTTTTCCGGAGTATTTACGCGGGAGGTGTAGGGCGTCTGTTGCGTTGTAGGGATGTGGAGGCGTTATAGGTATGCGGATTGGTGTGCCGGTTTTTTCTTGCATGTTGAACCGGTAGATTGACCCTGTTGATGGGTCGTTTGTCAAGAGTATCCAACCGTGTGATGCGAGGCCTCCGAAACCGGCGATTGTGTGGTTTTGATCCGGGGATAGGTACCAGGTTTCTATCTTTGTGCTGTCGTTGGTGGTGGAGGGAGACACTTTTAGAATGCTGGATGGGAAGGTGCCGACTATGTATGTGTTGTTTTCTGGATCGTGTTCTAGGTCTTGATATGCGCCATATTTGCCTTGTGTGTGGGTTGTGAGGTTGGAAAGGGAGAGGGTGGTGTGCGTGGAGGGGTCGTATTGGAGGATGTAGTTCGTGCCTGCAAGGGTGAGGAGCGTGGGTATTAGCTTGGATGTTTGAAAGTGATTTTGGATTCTCGTGGATGGGTTTGATGGATGAATTTTTTTGGCCTCTGTTTTTCGGGAGGTTGGGGAACGTACCTGAGATGTTTTGTCCCCAAGTATCAAACGCTACCCCAGCATCGACGACGATTGAGAGTATGTTTGTTTCGTGGTTTAATTGCACGCCGCCGAGGTGGAATTCGGGATTGTGGCTTATGCCAGGAAATTCGACAACTTCGAGGGATTTTCTGTATGGGTCGTAGATGCCGAGCGATGCGTTCCAGAGTATTCTGAATAATTAGGTTACTGAGAGATTCTGTAAATGGTGGTGTTGGGGGAGTACCCTATGTAGAGCAAGCACGCGTTGAAATCGAAATCGGCGTTTTCTGGATAGAGTTGGTAGGCAGATATCGTGAAATTGCCGTCGAATGGTGGACAGTTCCCTGCATTGTTAGAGGGGAGCGTAGAGGCATTGGCGAGAAATGTATAGATAGATGAGAGTATGAAAAGGCATCTTCTGAATTGGTTAGCCATGATGACCATGAAGACTCATTCAGTATATCTATGCGTGCTGTTATTTGACATGCTCGAACTTTCGAAGGGGAGTTCGAGACCTTTTATTAGCACCTGTTCCTGGTCGATCCTCAGATCCTAATCTAAGTAACTTCGTCCGAATCCTGGATTGCAATGCAGCGAACCCCTCACCTCATTGCGCGATGTCTGACGAGACATGGTTGTTTTTGTCATCTCGCGAAATGTTCAGATTTTTCCTAATTCCATAGCCATGGTTATCTCACCGGGGCCTTGCAGCTGGAGGAGGCGTTCCGCGCTTTATTGGGAGTAAGCATCTGTGCGGATTACTTGTTTACCTTGTCTTACTGGAGCTCGTAAGCGACATATACCCGGGAACTTCATGATGTGCTCACCTCTGATGTAAAGAGGGGAGATTTTTCCGGCTATTTAACAGACAGGGACGTACCCAGAGTACCGGCGTCTTGATCACCCACTTCGAAAGACTCTTTCAGCATCGTCATTGTGAGTTTACCGGGGATCAATGTCTGAATGTTCATTGAGTTCTACCAGTACGGTCGCTGCTGACTTGAGTTCTTCAGAGTGTTCGCTGCACTTACTGCAACGATGTACAGGACTGTGGGTGTAGAGTGAGTTTAGGGCATCCTGGCAGCCAGACCTAAGCTGCAGGGCGTTTCATAGACGTACAGATGCTTGAGCTATCAAATGCGCATTTATTCTTGTGAATGTTTATCCTTTTTCGGACGTGGTACAAACATATCGTGCGAGATGTCTCAAATCGCTGACCTTTTGCAGTTCAAAGACATCTCGACAACGGCCAATGTCGCCGCGCGCGTTTCCCGTGTCATTGCTGCGTCCTTAAAATGTGTTTTAAGCTCGTGTGGGGCTTCCAGATGATATAAAAGTTGCCATCCAAACTGTTTTTGGAGACATTGGCAAACGAAGACGTGCGAATGATAATCTACCAACTGAGAGTGGCGTAGGATCTGGAACGGTCAGTCATCTCATATCCTTTTGCAGCTCAATACGCGAGGCTGACACTGATAGAAGTTGTGCATAGAACGGAGACGTCGGACTTCATTTTCGGAGCCAATCCGCCGAACTTGGATCTCTGGCTAGATCTTCTCCACCCAAAGCTTGTAATGGCTAGTCCGTAGCATGGGGCTGGTGTAGGTTAGCCTCCGAAACTATGTTGGTCGCAGTGTACCGGCGATGCCGATTGGATTTTTGCGACCTCTGAAACTTCGAGAGGTATTGAAGAGTGCCTATGCGACAATGAAGGCGCCATTTTTTGTGATGGGTACCTCATTTCGATGCCTTCGTCATTGATCCTACTCGACACCATAAAACGGATATACCTAGGAGCGATGGGAGCGAATTCTGATCGCACACGTGATAATGTCGTTTTTGCTTTTTCGGAAATTCTTTCGGGGCGGGGCTGTATTGGGCAAGTTGCGTTTTATAGGCTCTCAAATGCTCGTGTCCAGCTGTCTCAGTATAGAGTTTAGGTACCGTTTCCCCAGCGGTTAGTGGCTTTGCGTTTTCCAGTTTCCTGCCCTTCAGACTTCAATGAGAGATTCATGTTCAGGATTAACAACTGGCAGCAAACGGTCTATAGCTTGTGCCTCTCTACAGGAGCCTACGAAATGCATTCTAGAAGGGTGAACGAAACACGCTTGGGCCGAAACTTCCCACACTGTCCATGTATCATTAATGTGCATTTCTCTAGAACGTATAGAGTTCGTAAGAAGCAATTTAGAACACGGGAAATGTCAGGAAGAACAAAACTAAGAGGCTGGACGCTGCACGATCTGACAGTTTTCAACAGAAGGCGCTTCTCTCGAGAGTCTCGACTATCAAAGTACGAAGGTATCACGAGACAGGGTAGGATGCAGCGACATCGGGTGGACCTCATTCAATGCTCGTATACTGATGGTTCAAAAAGGGTGGGGCTTGTCCGGCTTATGAGCGAATAATATCAATTCATAGTATAATTGCTGTAGGGCTCGCATGTGAACCATGAAGGGGATTCGTTAGATGTTCCCGCTGTGGGTCACCAACGTTCCGAATATTGCTCGGAGCCCGGCAACGCTACGAGGACGGGACAAGGGTACTGACTCGGCCATCTGGAAATTTTCATCTAATCAGATCATCACCTCACTTCAAAATGATGGATTTAAGCAGGATCTGATAAGGCTATCGCCGATTTGGTCGTTAATAGTTCGCGCAAGCATTTTATGGGTCAACATTTTGGAACCAGACCAGCAATCCCGCGAAACGCGCCAATGTAACGGGACAGTGACAATCTTACCTAAACGAGGACACGAATTCAACGGAGTTCTCTCCATATTGGAATTAGTAGGCCTTCTTCCCAGGACCAGATGCCTCTGCCCATCATTCGGGCTCGACCCACCTGTGCCATGTGGTCCCTTGAACCTGTAGTGCGACGGAACTTCCGATCAATCTTATCATATAAGATGGGATAGGGACAATTTTTATCAATCTTCAGCACAGTCGAACTGCTCGATCGAAGCTTCGAAATCTTTTCAACAACTGAATACGATCACCTTTGATTTGGGTCACGCTCGGCCGTCATTACACGCTTTGACTGGGGAAAACATGTCCTTCCCTTTGGAGCGGGGTTCACTAGAACCCTCCCTCGTCGCCTCGAAAGAAATCAATGAAAATACAGGCGAAGAGAAAGGTCCCACAGTTGCAGAAGATCGAAAGTCTCAAGATGACCACCCTCGAAAGCCCGCAGACCTGGAGTCTGTAGACTCTGATCAGCCAAGCGGTGTCAAGAAAATGGAGGGCATCACTGTCGTATGGACAAAACACTGGATGTGGCTGGCTTATGCATTGTGAGTTTCAATCACACAGTTCCGAAAGTGGCCTCTCGACAATACTTGATGATAGGCTAATACATCGTTCATACAGGATTTGGCTCATCTCCTTTACCGATTCACTTCAGCAGCAGTCGAATTACTCCTGGACTCCCTACGTTACGAGCGAGTTCATGCTTCACGGGCTCWCTGGAGTTACAGGTGTGGTTTCCGGGTTGATTGGTGGAGTCTCAAAACTTCCTCTTGCCAAGTTCATCGATCTGGTCGGCAGACCTCAAGGGTTCATGCTCTGCCTGCTTAGTGTCATAATATGTAATATCAAGTACTGGAAATATAGGCTGCTCATGCTAACAATTTGTAGCACTTATCCTCATGGCCGTCTGTCAGAATGTACAGACTTATGCTGCTGCTCAGGTATTTTATTGGGCGGGCATGAACGGTATCTCCTACGTCCTGACAATCTTCATTGCGGACACATCCAAGCTTAGAAATCGAGCAATCTTCATGGCTTTCACCTCGACTCCTTATATTTGCAACACTTTCGCAGGACCGGAGCTAGGACAAGCATTCCTGGATCACGCTACATGGAGGTGGGGCTATGGAGCTTTTACCATCGTATGTTCACCTTATTGTCTTACAAGGACATTGGTGCGACGTAAGTAAGCTTGACTGACGATAATGTAGATCACCCCGATTATGTGCATTCCCTTTTGGACCATCTTTTTCATCATGTCGCAAAGGGCAAAGAAGCTGGGTGTTGTCGAGAAGAAGAAGTCTGGACGAACCGTATTGCAAAGCATCACCCATTGGTGTATCGAATTCGACGTTATCGGTCTTATTCTCGTCTGCAGTGGCTTTTCAATCTTCTTACTCCCTTTCTCACTGGCAGCATACCAGGGAGAGGGCTGGAGAACACCCATGATTATTTGCATGATCATATTTGGACTTGTACTGTTGGTTCTTTTTGCTGTGTGGGAGCGTTTCTTTGCACCCAAGACTTTCTTCCCGTTCTACCTTATGAAAGACCGCTCGGTTATTGCCGCTTGTTTGTTGGGAGCAAACCTCTGGATTGCATTTTAGTAGGTTTTATTGCGCAAAGACTTAGCATACTTTACTAACTTATACAAAGTTCCTACAAGATGTACTTCAACTCTTATCTACAAGTTGTCTTCCGACTGTCTGTTGCAAAAGCCGGATATATCGGAAACATTTTCAACATTGTATCATGCGCTTTCTCGGTCATGATCGCCTTGTAAGTTTCTTTCCGAGAAACACTATTTCCGGAACACTCAACTGAGTCCCGATAGTGCGTTCAAATACACGGATAGGTTTAAGTGGGCAGCCGTTGTCGCCATGCCCATCCAGCTTTTAATGACTGGTTTGATGATTCATTTCCGCCAGCCATCAACGGCTATTGGGCTGTTGGTGATGGTTGAAGTCTTCGGATCGATGTGTGGTGGTACTATGGTATGCTTACTTCAACTCGAACGAGGAAAGAGTTACTAATTGAAAATAGGTCAACGTCGAGCAACTCGCAATCATGAGCGCCGTACCTCATGAAAATGTGGCCGTGGGAATTGCGCTATTGGGCATGGTAGGTTGAAACTACTCAGCGAACTTATCAGAGGCCTGCTAATACTGTTACAGATAACCTCTATTGGTGGCTCCATTGGTCAAACAATCTCTACCGCTATCTGGACTCAGACCGTTCCCGTTAAGCTCGTGCAGTATCTACCTGATGACATGAAAGCTCAAGCGCCAGAGATCTACGGCAATATCGTAAACCAACTTCTACTCGAATGGGATTCTCCAGCCCGTCAAGCAATTGTCCGGGCCTATGGTGATGCTCAGAAGCGTATGGTTATTGTCGGCACTTGTGCTCTTGTCCCTTGCTTCCTTTGGGTATATATGATTAAGAACTACCGACTCTCGGATCATCCCACAAGGAAGGGAGTCCTGTTCTGATCCTTTGAGACCGAGTCTACAAAGCCTGAAAAACGTATGTGGTAAGGCTATTGAATAGGTTTACCAAGGCAATGTTTGCTGTTATAATGTTTAGTATACGATAGAGATGAGTAATTGTAATGCAATAAATTGATATGAAGGTTACGGTCTTATTTTGGCAACCAAAACGTTGAAATAAACCAGGAATCTCGTCGAATCATGATTATCATAAGAATCGTTTTAGTGATGCGAAAATATGGCTGAAGAGCCATCTTCATTGTGTAGGATTAGCACATTGCTTTCCAGCTAAATGGACCCCGTTGAAAACTGTCTGTACCCAACACAACCTTTGTCTTCCCTGATATGTCTTTTTGTTTAGCCTGCCGATAATGCACGATCCACATGCCCTTTTTCAATATCTAGTCTAATGGGCGAAACGGAAATCTAATCGCTTGTTGCCCTTGTCCTTTGTAGTGGCGAGATAATTCTGCTTCTCTTGCTGTGACATCGCACCCCAAATTTTGTCTCGCTTAGCATTGACTCGGACGTAGAAGAGCTTAGCACCGATGAATACAAACATGTTGTAGACGCAAATGGCGATGAGAACCCTGTTTCCCCGTCGATAGAGAGGTTTATCATCGGTTCGGTATATCTAAATTACGTTAAACAATTGGTGATGATATAAGTAATCAGTTGACTTACATTGCTGGCGATAATGGAACTTGCTTGGACACTCATGTTGTATAGAGCACTGGCGACTGTCCGAGTCCTGACTGTTCCTGCATTCCTGCTTCCAAGCGCTACCAAAATTGCGTGCATATACGGATGGCCGACGAGTAAGCAGCTCAGTGCCCATTTGACCCATGGACTAGTGCTTGCCGGCAGGACTGCAAGGGCTATGAGTAATGGCAAAGACCAAATCTGGCTGGTTAAAGAAATCAGGAAACGCTCATTGACTTTCTCGGATATCCAAGTCCAGAACAGTAGTTGCAGGATGAAAAGGACGTAGGCTGGAATGGTTAAGAGGTTGGTCTGGAAGGTATTGAAACCGACACTGCGTAATTGTAACGTCAAGTAAGCCTGCATTGGGTTGTTCGGTATCAGCCATGAGAGACCGGCAAGATATAAAGGCCACATGTGATAGTCTGCGAGACATTCCCAGATGGCGCGCAAAGAGAGAGCTTGACGGTTGTGCATGTCACCTGCATGATGTCAGTACATGCGATAATATGATGAGGAATCATACCTTTACTTGGATCATCTCTCAAAATGCGATTGACCATAATCTTTTCCTCGTGTTCATTGAACCATCCCTCTTTGCCGCGGAACTTGCTTGCGGTTTGGGTGGGAGATGGTGGAAGGTAGAAGTATGATATTATGCCGATCAAGCCGGTGAGTGCACCCTCAATGGCAAATAGCCATCGCCAGCCTTCCATCCCGTGATGACCGCGCAAGCGTAAGATACCATACGCGAGGAATGCTGCGACGATGTTAGTCCCCTGATAGGAAACCCAGAAAAAGCTCAATCGCTTCGGAAGCTCGGAGCTTGTATAGAAATAGCTGAGATAAAGGATGTTGTCGGGCTGTAAGATTAGCTATTGATATATAGCAGGATGTTCGATACTTACAATGAATCCACCTTCAATGAGGCCAAGCAGGGCGCGGCAAGCGTAGAAAGAACTTCGCCCCGAAAGAAAAGCTTGCATACTAGCCACCAATGACCACGATACCATTTGAATTGGGATCCACCTGTCAGGCCCAAGCTTCTTCGACACGAGCTGAGAGGGAAGTTCTGCAGCCAGGAAAGAAACGTAAAAGATTGTTTGACCATAGTTATAATCGTTCGTAGTGAGCTTCAAGTCGTCCAACATACTATTGCTTATCAGTGTACGCTCTCAAATTATAGCTGACCCGGTATCCTTACTTATCAGAGAGCGCCTGAGTTATATTTCCACGATCTAATTGCAAAGCAAAGAACATGAGGCATACCCAGGTACAGATCCTCTTGTCGATCTGGTATATGTCAGCTGGGGTTATGAGTGCAAGGCTTTTGCTGATCTTACTTTGCGAACGACTTTCTTTTCCTCTTTTGCGCTCCATTCAAAGCTTGGGTCATAACGGTGGATACCCTCATATCGGGCAATCGGTTTGTAAAATTCATCGTCTACACCAGACGATGCGAAGGTGCCTCCGGGATGACGAACCTTCTCATCATACTTGTCGTCATTGTTCGGAACGCCGCGATCGAAGGAGAAACGCGCCGGCGGATCCATGATAGATTTCGATGTTTTTGGATCAAACAGAAATGCAAAGCTTTTGAGAGATATTGACAAGCATTGCATAGAGTTTGGGCGTTCCTCGGCTTTATACAAGATTCGGTGGTCCAAATGGTCGTCATGCCATGTTAGGTGAGAAATGCTTTTTCGCTCCTCAACAAAGCCTAAACTGACGAAATTTATGCGAATAGGATGCAAATTTCCTGAAATAAGCCCATCTTAGGGCCTCGATTTGGTTATTGAAGTGGGCAATCGACACTCTGTCAGTGTTCGAAGGGCTAGGCCAACGCCATGCTTTGCTTGAAGCCAAATTTAAGCGTAGCCTACACGCACGTGGCGCTGCCCAGATCCTCGGTACCAACTATAATCATATCAATGCAGCGTATGTATCGATGGCGGGGATCTCATGTACGTTTTGGAGGCGTCGTTGTCGAGGTTCCAGAACGGATGACGTGCGAACAACCACGTTTGGCGAATATAACGCCGCCAACCATCGCTTGTGCCCGCTCGTTTTCGAGCATGGATAACCGAGAAAAAATGTCGTTAAAGAAAGAAATCTAAGATCTATATCAGATTTACGGCCCTATGATGAGTTCTGACGTCGGTGCAGTCGGTGCAGTCGGTGCAAAGGAAATCCCTAATCTGGAGTGAGTCAGTATACGCAACTGGTGTAGCTTGTGATTATCCTGTACTATACCCACCCTCTAGCAGTCTAGAGGTCTCCTCATGAGCCCAAAGCGTAAGTATGCATTGATCAAAATCAATCCCATTTTAGGAATTAGCTTCACCAGGGTGAGGGTTGGCCGCAATGAAGAACCTTGTTTTTGATATGAAACTGTGGTAAAGATTCCATACCTCTATGGAGGTAACCACCTCTGGCTATTCGTATAGAGATGTCGATATTATAAGGATGCTAACCATCAATAACCATACTTTTTGGACCTATTTCAAGAGGGACTACTGAGCGAGAACTATCGGTCAGGGCTCCTGCCTGCCCCATCGCAAAGCACAAGCGCGACCCTCATATTAAACCCAGCCCTTTTGATTATAATACTACTCCATATGTCAGTCCAAATTTGAGATTTTCCCACACGAACAAGGAAGCTCGATAGTGGCCTTCGTTAGTGTAGACAGAAGCATCGGACACATGATAAACTGCTGCCTTTTATCCTCCGGCCCTTTGAAAGATACGTTCCTCGTTCTTTAGCGGGCCAAAGTGGTATCGGCCCGGATAGCATTTAGTTTCTTTTCTGATTCACTTTGGGTGTTCCAAGGACTTTTTTCGGTATCCTTTTGGAGCTGAGGGCGCGTTGATCTTGAAAACGAATTAGATTTACATCAACAAAGATTCGTGAGGACTCATGGATTTCGCGTATTGACTAGCAGTGAAGCCGAATCAGTGATCTTCTACTATCGAGGGTGTTCAGTGCTACTGAGATCAATGGGGTACCACTGGTGATGTAGTCGGACTAAGTTTCCCAGGTCCGTGCTAAAGATTGGGTCCTATGTCGCCTATTCGAACCATTAACACTATATCCAATTCGAAAACTGAAACAGGCGTTCAGTAAATGGACCAGGCAAGTGGTTTGTAACCTGCATCATGCATCCCACCAATTCTCGTGATAGCCCTTCAGGTTGACGCCATTTCCGAGGGCTTCTGCTTGTATCCACGGTGTGAGATCAACATTAACATCTTCTGACCCAGTGACGGCTGCAATATCTCTAGTCGTCCAGCCATTTCCTAACCATCCAAAGCGATTACCCTGAGGATTGACATAGGTATATTCGAAGTCTTCCCACCTCGGCTGGCGACGAACAGCATTGACATGTGCGGCACTCCCAGGCCATAACCCATGAATTCGCCCACCCTTGATACCACCATTGTACCAGGAGCTACAATACTCACTCATAACTGTCCGAGGGAAGAAAGATTCGCAATACGCCCTGAAGTCTCGCGTTGCCGCTGCTGATGGAGCTATAGATCGAATTCCTTGACTTGAGACCTTTCTCAACACTTTTGCGACGTAGGTGACCTGGTTTTCCACGGAGTGGCATAGAGTTCCAGCTGGACCTGTGGCATTTGGCCCTAATAGTGTTACGAAGTTCGGAACACCTGGCGCGGCAATGCTCAGATATGAATCAGGAAATCCTGGGTTGCCACCAGGTCGCCATGCTGCTTGCAAGTCTACACCATGTGCGATGACTGGAAAGGCTGTGCTGAAACTGATGTCGTGCCCAGTGCTACATATCACTGCATCCACTTCTCTATGCACTCCTATGTATATATTAGCGATGTGTTACCCGAAATTCCACAAGTTTTCATTCTTACCATCTTTAGTCTGTATACCAGTTTGGGTAAATCTCTCGATTGGGTCATTTATGTACTGGACGTTCTCTGCCGTGAGTGCTTCCAGGTAGCCAGGACCAGGAGTCAGGCGCCGACAATTTGGCGCAAAGTCTGGGACAATTGAATCCAATAAGTCATTCCGATCCCCTAGGCGAGTAGCCATTAGTTTTGTAATAGTTTCCCGAGCACCCTCGTTCTTGTCGCTCCCTTTAAAAATTCCACCAAAACGACTAAAGAGCTGTGCTTCTAGTTCTTTGCGAAACTTCGCATATTCCTCTGGACTGCTTCTTGCTTTGTCGATTCTATCCGCTACGAATTGTTCAAAGTTCTCCCCGCCAATTGGCGCCGCGACCCATGTCTTGTTTCGTGCATAGTGATCTATGCGTGCAGCAACCTTTTGTAGTTGGGGGAGCACTTGCAGACCAGATGCGCCGTTACTAAGAAATATGTGTTAAAGGAGGTCACAACAACAGAATATGAGAGACTAACCCGATTACCGCGATTCGCTTTCCAGCTGGGTCGAAATTGGGATCCCAATTTGAAGAATGCCTTAGGTGACCCCTGAAATCCCTTATTCCCGGATAATCGGGAAGTCGTGGGTCGCTGAAGTGGCCGGTTGCAGTGACTAGAAAATCGCCTTCATCCACATACGCTTCACTTCCTGATTGGATAGTGACAAGCCATTTTCCCTTGTCCTCAGACCATTCTGCTTTTGCAACACGACTATTAAGACGTATATATTTCTCTACATCGTACTTTGCAGCCACGCGTTTCCAGTAAGATTTGATTTCCGCACCTGCTGCGTATGCTGTGCTCCAAGTTGTGGACGGCTCGAATGTCGCCTGGTATGCATGGGCGGGCACATCGCAACGCACGCCAGGATATATGTTAGTATGCCATACTCCTCCCTGATCAGGTGGTTAAACATGTGACAAGAGCGTGGGAAAATATGACATAAACTTACGAGGTCTGAATTCCTCTCGTAAATGACCAACTCGACTTTTGGGACTTTAGCGGGTAGTAAGATAGCAGAAGTGATGCCCGCCACTCCTGCACCGACTATAATGACCCTCAGAGGCCTGACTTCATCAATCGGGTGCTCTTCAAGCTGCAATGGAGGGAATATAGTCCTGGTCTCAGGAAAGTCTGGCTCTAATTCGGGTATCTGAACTTCAGCTTCATCCTCTATCGCAATACTTGGAGCAGTAGAGACTGGTTGCAGATGGTCGCGAATGGAGTCTAAACGGGTGCGAGCGGCCATGATAACTCCTCAATTAGATCTCAGGGCATTCAAATAAAGATTGCAGTTCAACTATTCTTGCTTTACATACATTGTCCAGCTTCAGTGCCGGGTCGTAAGCAAGTATGTCGCAATTGTGGGGACAAATGGGAATCCACTGCCGACATCGCAAATATTTGGTGAATTTCTTCAACGCGTCCGGAAATATCAGCCCACAAGCAACGGCGATAAGAAATCCTCCTCGGTATTCGCGATCTTTAGTTACAATGCGGGTTGGTAGAGGCGGCAGGTCGGAATTGAACGAATCATCTCCCGAGCGTAGCTATGAGCACGTCAGATTCGTCCAGTATTGTCAATCCAAATTGTCAACTGGAGGAACAACCAATGCCACCCTACGATACTAGGCCTCCAAGCCGCTTGTGGCGTTTTCATCGTCATTGATGCCTGTATCCTCCGCAATACTACTAAAGGCATTCCGATCCAATTCCGAGCGGGCTTTTACGCGACTAATGACTTCAAGCCACCGAAGTCCTTGCTTCAGACAAATGCTAGTTTGATTCACAACCTTCCAAATTCCGACTGTATATTCCAAAATGGCCGATCAAATCAACGGTACCGTGAACAATAGCACAAAGAAGCGCATCATATTCAACGGCTTCGATATGTTCACCCCGAATCATCTGAGCTTTGGGCAGTGGAGGAGGAATGACGATAGATCGAAAGACAAAAGGCGAGACCTCACCTACTGGACTGACTTAGCTCAACTTCTTGAGCGAGGAGATATCAATGCATTATTCCTAGCAGACACCTATGGCCAGCACGACGTTTACAAGGGAAGTGCTGAGCCAACAGTTCGCACTGCTTGCCAGTATCCAATGGGTGATCCAGCAGCAGTATGTTAACATCATTCACTGTACGATGGATGTATTTGACTGAGATTCATTGTAGCCTGTAACAGCAATGGCAGCTGTGACGAAAAACCTAGGGTTCGCTATCACGACAAGCACAAGCTACGAGTCTCCCTTCGTCATAGCGAAGAGATTCACTACCTTAGACCATTTGACGAAGGGAAGGTTCGGCTGGAATATTGTGACTTCATTCAAGCGGTCTGCGGCTGAATCTGTAAGAGCAATCACTGCATGTGCTAAGACCATGCATTAACAGTAATTATCAGGTGGGGGTAAAATATGTCGAGCATGACAAGCGATATGAGGTCGCGGACGATTATCTCCGTTGCCTTTACAAGTATGTATAAGACCTATGTTATAGAAAGGTATCTGACCAAAGAAGGATATGGGAAGGCTCCTGGGCCGACGACGCGCTGAAAGAAGACGCAGAGAAGGAAGTTTACGCAGATTTTGACCGCATCCGATTTATCACTCACAAATCTCCATATCTTGACATAAAAGGGCCTCACATCCTTGACCCGTCGCCGCAGCGAACACCCTTCTTATTCCAGGCGGGTACATCCGCGTGAGTGCTTCGATGAATTGAACGTTATGCGCTTTTCTGACATGGTTGAATAGAGCAGGAATGACATTTGCAGCCAATCACGCAGAAGGGGTTTTTGTCTCTGCTCTTTCGCCACATATCCTAGCACCCAGGGTTACTAACATTCGTGCAACTGCTGCATCTCTAGGTCGTGATCCTCAGAGTATCAAGATTTTTGCGGTTATCACGCCAATCATTGGTCGAACGGATGAAGAGGCACAGGCGAAGTATCAAGAAGCGTTGAAATATACCAGCACTGAGGGTGGTTTGGCATTTTACTCCGGTAATGCAGGTATAGATCTGAGTCAGTACGACCTTGATACAGAAATCACACCCGATGACGTGACTGTCGATGGTCGCGTTCAATCGCTAGTAAATTCGCTAAAGTACCATGGCAATGACTTGCCCGCATGGACCCCTCGAAACATTGGCAAGGCAATATCAATCGGTGGCAATGGGCCAGTTCCTGTTGGGAGCGCACAAAAGATTGCAGATGTGCTCGAAGAATGGATAGATATAGCAGATCTAGATGGGTTCAATGTCGGATATGTGACAACTCCCGGAAGTTTCGAGGATTTGGTGGATCTGCTTGTCCCTGAATTGCGAAAGCGAGGCCGCTATGCACCGGAAGGTGAGTCTGGTACAATGAGGAGTAGGATATTTGGTCGAGATCGGCTTCGCGATGACCACGTGGGAAGCACGTATAGATACGACGTATATCAACCAGACTCCTAGATCGGCATGGACTTACTCATGCATCTAGTCGTTAGAATTGGAATTTTTGATTAAGCGAGTCAGTATGCCATAACGTTTTGGATGTCAAGGGACGCCGTTAAGCTTTTAGAAACTGGTGTGGTATGTCGCCATCCGCACTATACTGTGCTGCTCAATAGACCCCGGCAACTCGGTAGCCGGAACACGATGAACATGGTTTTGGAAAATTTATCTACACCTCAAAAAGCACTCGATGTCTGATATGTAAACCTGTTCCAGTCTATTATTTTGAACACGCCTAAATACTATCAAAATGGCGGTGGAACCTACAACTTGGTCAGTTGATCCTAAAGCTACTGCTTTCGCCACGGTGCAGGGGTCTGATTCGTCACCGATTCCTGACCACAAACCTCGAACAAGATGGGAAAAGATCCAGGAAGTTATCTGGGACGGAGGCGATCGTACAAAGGAGGAGAGAAAACTAGTTCAAAGACTTGACATCTATATTATGTGAGTGGACGGTGCCTATACGCATAAAATGAAAGACTTATCAAATCATAGGAGTTGGGCCACGTTTGGCTACTTTATACGCCTGCTAGATTCTACTAATATCACAAATGCGTATGTGAGCGGCATGAAAGAAGATCTCAACTTCAAAGGCAACCAGTACAACCTCCTCACAACATTCTTTACCTGCGGCTATCTTGTGGGACAAATTCCCAGTCAATTCATCCTCACCAGAGGTATGTGATTGTGCATTTACTAGAGCCCATGAAGAATTGACAACCATTTAGTACGGCCATCTGTATATCTACCCACAGCAGAGCTGTTATGGACAGTACTCACGTTCTGCTTTGCTGCCGTGCCGAACGTGAAAACCGTTTTCGCGTTGAGATTTCTCTTGGGCATGTTGGAAAGTCCTTTCGCAGTGGGTGTCTTGACCCTCATGGGATCGTGGTATACACCAAGAGGTATGCACTTTCTCTCGTTTGACGGTCACTATACTCACTAGCGCAGAACTCAGCAAACGCATCGCAATCTTCTATAGTGCCTCGTATGCTGCCTCAATGTTCAGTGGCTACCTACAGGCCGCTATCTACCGAGGCATGAATGGTACTGCTGGATTACCAGGATGGCGCTGGCTGTTTATTTTCTGCGGCATCATCTCGCTCTGTGGCCCGATTTGGGGTTACTATGCTGTTCCTGACAACCCATACACTTCACACGCGCGCTGGATGAGACCAGGCGAAGTTGAGAAACACAGGGAAAGAATGGAAAAAATCGATCGAAGAAAACCAGTTCCACTGTCGTGGGCAAAAGTACGAAAGATCTTTACTCATTGGCCAATTTACGTGTTCACTTTTACGTTGATGTATGTCAACCTTCTTTATACTGTTGAAATTCACCTGCTAACGAATTTTCAAGATGCCACTGCGTCGTCACCCAACCTCTTAATTATTTTGCAGTATGGCTTAAGTCGCTCGATCGCTTCAGTGTTTACCAAATCAATCTATTCCCCACCGCAGCGCAAGCGACGGGTCTTGTGTTCACTCTTGCATACGGATGGCTGTCTGATGGCCTGAACACGCGATGGAAAATTCTTGTGGTACCCGCGGTATGTACGGTAGTCTGATATTGTTCTCAATGCTCACTAGAATCCTAGGTTTTCAACTTCGTCGGAATGGTGGTCGTAGCTGCAGGGCCAAACTATGGTGGGACATTCTTTGGATATCTCATCAACGCAGCCAGCTGGGGATTTTGGCCTGTATTATATGTGAGTGAATATAATATCTGCGGCGAATATCATCTGATAGTTACTTCAGGCCTGGGCTATCGAAATCATGCATACTGACATGGAAGAACGCGGTATCGTGATCGGAGTGGCGCAGACTTTTGGACAGGCCTTTATCGCCTGGGTTCCCGTTCTTATTCTCGATGTGGGGAAATATGCCCCAAGATTCCATTTAGGGTTCTCTATCATGAGTGGGATCTCAGTGCTACAGTTTGGGGCTATATTTCTGATTAGATGGTTTGCTAAGAGGGAAGAGAGGAAGGAAGCAGAGGAAGGGGTGACAGAAATTGCACCAGCAAAAGTCAGCGACAATGCTTAGGCTCCCGGGAGAGGGGGAAAGGGGGGCTAGTTGGCCATGATTGAACCAAGATGTAGTTAGTGTTGTATGAACTTGCAGGCAATACCGTTGAAGGCATTGTCTGAGGAATATATAAGGCAGACACGTTGGAGCATCGTCTGTTCAAGCTCTCCGTTTCGTTTCGTATCTCTAGGGGGATTGCAAGCCCGTCTATTGCACGGAATATCGTTAATTTTCCCAGATCGGGTAAACATCATCTCATACACAAACCACAAACGGAAACAGTGACACAATGAAGATGAATTGCAGTATTATGGAGCTTTGCTTACTAGCAATATCGGAGCGACTTTCCTGAGATAGAGTTAGAGTATAGGTGTGAACGTTTACATAGTAGCATACTATGGAACGAAAACCTTTTAGTGCCCATGA
Source organism: Nigrograna mackinnonii (assembly GCA_001007845.1). Lineage (NCBI taxonomy): Eukaryota > Fungi > Ascomycota > Dothideomycetes > Pleosporales > Nigrogranaceae > Nigrograna > Nigrograna mackinnonii. Next base: position 408,047 of record JGVQ01000226.1, read on the forward strand.
ATAGTTCTATTCATGCATATGCAATAAGGATGGATCGAAGATAATTGGAAGCCTGACGCGCAGCGAGTGACAAGCATAAGTGCCCCTCATCAACATCGATTCCTGCGCATGCAATATGCAAGTAAGTATCGAGATCGCCTTTTCGGAAAATGATAATCTACGGGCTTAGTGATCAACGACTACATGCGGCTATCAATGCTACCGAAGCCGTTAATTCGGCAATTATGTTGCTCGCGTCGAGTGCAACCTAGACCCTTGGAACAGACCGTATATGTTAGAATTTGAAGCCTTCATACCGGAAAGAGGTCGGACGGCAAAGGGAACCAATATTACAAATGGGTTAGACGTGATCCCCGAAGTGATTGTTTAGTTAAGAGCCGAGTAATCCACTTCATGGGTCGGGCGGGCATTGCTGGCAAAGCCGAGGCCAACCACAGCTCGAATCGACAACAAGATGCGGGGAGCTTTGGTGGTCAGCAACCTTCCATCTGTTGAGGATTATCCTTCATCAGAAACCCATTTTCTCCTTACTTCGAACTGCGCGGCTTCTTGTCATATTACACGTATCGAATATTTATCTTCAATCATATCATGGCTTCATTCGAGGGTAAAGTAGTTGCGATCACTGGTGCAGCATCCGGGATTGCATTAGCGTTGACTTTGCAGCTTGCGGATCGTGGAGCCAAGTTAGCTCTTGCTGATTGGCAAGAAGAGAAGTTGAATGAGCTTGTAGAAAACCTGAAAAGTAAGGGTGTCGAAGTTATTGGGACGAAGCTCGATGTATCAAAGAGCCGGGAGGTAGATTCTTGGATCGCGGCAACCGTTTCGCATTTTGGCAGGTTGGATGGCGCAGCTAACATTGCCGGCATTGGACTTGGATTCACTAGCTTCGAGGACCTTACCGACGAAACATGGGATAAGATCATTGCAGTGAACTTGTCAGGTGTCATGTATTGCGTGCGCGCTGAGATTAGAGCTATGACGAATGGAGGAAGCATTGTGAACGCCGCGTCACTGGCAGGAATTATGGGAAGACCTGGACTTGGCGCATATGTTTGCTCGAAGCACGGCGTCGTCGGTTTGACAAAGACCGCTGCGAAAGAGGTCGGGATCAAAGGCATTCGAATCAATGCGGTTGCACCGTACGTATCCGGGCTCTCCGTGTAGTGAATTAACTCTTCCCTGACGCTTTACTGCTAGGGGACCGATTCAAACACCTATGTTGGAAAGCTTGCTGAACTCAACGCCTTCAGCAACCTCTAGCACGACAACGCAGACGTACTCGAACCTCCCTCTTCAAAGAAAGGGAGAAGCAGATGAAGTAGCAAAGACGATAGCTTTCTTATTGAGTGATGATGCGTCCTTCACAACGGGGGTAGTATATAGCGTAGATGGGGGTGCTGCCGCTTAGATAGCTATCATTTGGCATGTATTTGTTTGGAACCGGCCAGTGCCTTCACCGAACATGCAAGAGTTGTCGTTTTTGCTTGATCGAAAGAAGAGCGCATAGCTACTGTTCTGCTACGATAAGACAAACTACCACACACCAATTTACAACCTTACTTTACAAAATGAGCCTAATCATCCCAAAATGGGAAAGATCGTATTTAAATCCCTCAAGGCGAAAAGTTCCAGTGTCTGTCTTTGGAGTAGTCACTAATAGGTTCAACCTACCGGGTATGACTGAAAAGTAAAACCTCAGCCTCTCCGCCTGCTCGGGTGTAATTTGGCGTTTGCATACCTCGAGGTATGTACCACAATAGCAGACAGTGACTGTTACCATGAATACTTCACCGGGTGACATTCATGCTTTGTTCAAGGGCTGAATGATGTCGCATGCGAAGTTTTAAAGATCATCACTGCGATTCCAACTCCACAGCGCGTTAGAGATGCATAGTCTGGGTCAAACAATACTCAAAAACTTGGATACTTTCTCAATATGAGGTCCTTTTTCCGAGATTAATTTTAGGTCTTGATATTGACGCAGCAAGGACTCAGAAACGTCACTTCGCCTACGCAAGTCAACTGAGGGTCTGTATCCATCACTAGTTATAGAAAAGGCTAGGGCGACCGGAGATCTAGTCTAAATGGCAGTTATCTCATCGAGAGCGAGGAATTATATTGTTTGCAAGCATATGCTGTTGAATCGATTGCTCTTTATCAATGGCGATTATGTATCCTAATCGGTCTCCCTAGCAAAATTTCACTCAAGGCTTTCCCAAGAGTAGACAGCCGGCGTAAATCGAACGTCATAAACTGAGCGGGAGATGTATGAAAATCAAAATGGGGCAATATATTCTCTTAGGTTCATAACTGTGCATGTCTATTTCTTGTGTTGATAAGCAATAGGCTACAAAAGTGTGGGTGCATAGGTAGAGAGATAGGTTGTAGCGGGAATGAAAAAGAACGTCACGAAGAAGTCTACGATTGGATAGATGATTTCGTAGCTGGTCATTGAATCCATCCATACGCGCCAGTAATTTGGATAGACGTTCACCTAATAAAAAGAACGGTGTAGCGCTGGAGTCGCCCGAAATGCTACTAGTACGTATATTGCATGTACCATGATAAGTACCGTATCTCACGGACTATTGGCTCTAGCCCTTCTAAGGCATAGATAATGTGCATGTGGTTTGTAACAATCCTTTGCCCAAATCATCTAGTTACGCAATCTGTTTCTATAATCTTCTAGTACACTGAGCTCTCCACCACTTGCTACCAATTATCGACATCTATACACCACGTTCTAGGCATGGTATCAGATAGCCATCAATTCCATTTTTCTTAGTCTCTCACAGCCTACCTAGCTTAACAACTGTCTCTTGGCACATAAAGCCCAAGTGTGCACAATGCTGTTATCTGGTGAAAGCCCGTTATGCGCTCGAAACCATCATACTCCCACACGTGACACCTTGACAATGCACATAGATTCACTGCACGACACACAAAGTCATAAAGCCCATGTAACTCCCCCCACCCCCAAATATCCGACCACAGGCTTGAGATCACCATTACATTGCACAAACAACCCGACAGCTTGGTTGTGTGAGCTGCTGGTTGTAACCTTACAAACCCACGCTCAACAGCAACCCAAGGGAAAAATGTCGAGCACTTTACAATCCAACAATAGCCCGAACACCGACCCTGGACCTGATACTACAACCCAAGGTCAACATGAACCCTCACATCATTCCAATAAAGATGCCATAACTCCAGAAGTCAGGGGTAGCGTTCCCGACATGGCGAAGCGAGTCCAGAGAATAACTACGAACCTTGCAGCAATACGCAAAGATATGCAAGCTAGGTTCCCGCGTGACGGTGCCGCAACCCAACAGTCCAAGCATGCCTGTCCAAAGAATGCCGATGGGAATGCACTGGGATTCAGGAATGAAGGGTACCTCGACTGGAAAGAAAAAATGCTGGATGAAACCAAAGAAGCACACGATATGAGGGAACATGTACTGGGCCGGATCTTCGAAATGAAGAATGCAATCTTGGATGCGAAGAAGGAGGAATTGGATCTTAGGGAGGAAGGGTTGAAGGAACGTGAAGCACAACTGGATGCCAGGGAAGCTAGGGTGGTTGCCAAGCAGAAGGAGGTGGTTCGGCGGGAAGCGGACCTAGCGTCGAAAGAGGTCGATGTCACGGTGAGAGAAGTACATGTCCTTGCAGGAGAGATAGAACTTCTAACGGAGAACGAGGAAGCGGCTGTAGAGCTGGAGCGGGAGGATCTCAGGAAACAATACTGCCAACTCAACGAAGAATACAGACAGTCCTTGGAACGCTCTGATGCTTTTCTAGCTATGTTGAGAGATCAATTCATGGCAGAACAATTTCAAGAGGATTCCAACACGTCATCAGAAGAAGAATAGCACACCAAGGCAGGAGAGAAATCTTATTAGGGGTGGCTCGACGAATAGAATGGCCCAAGTCACATGGAAGTGCAGCAAAACTGTAGACTTAGAATGAGCTTCTCTTATAGACCCGTGGCGGATACGTCATATGATATGTTGAACAATCCACCTAATTTTGACTTGGTAGATCAATAAATCCATTAGGACTACTTTTCCGTGAACTTAGTGAGGTGATGTCTGCAAATCCGGCCGCCTAGGTGTCTTAGGAAACGACATCAATTCAATATCGGCATTGAGTAATCGTTCAGGGAAATAATTTGACCGGCTGCACGTGATTTCGCGACCGTTGGCTAGCTAGCAATGGCGTAGTGCCATATATCGAAGTAAAGCAAGATCAGTGTACGATGAGATCAGTGTTAATATCCAATAACGTTACGAATTTGATGGAGACGATCCACACGAAGTACACTACAACCGAAGTAGTAGCAGCTTCCGTGAACACACTCAACTCTAGCCCATGTTTGCAGTAGGAATGGATCTATTACAAAAGGAAGAAGGTAAATGGGTAGGTCACTTCACAGGTCATTCGTTCATAATATCTTTCGTAACGTTAGCACCCTATTACCAACTTAGCCAATAGACTTACTGGGAAGATCATTAAACCCGACCTATCCTGTTTCCAAGACAGGCCGGTGAGCTCATTTTTCCAGTCGCAAACGCCTGCACTCCCTATCGTATATAAAGTGCAGAACATACGCCCCGATGTCTGCCGATCGCGTTGTGTAGAGCGAGGTCATTTGTAATTCCTCCCTCAAGTCATTGGATATCCTTCATATATCTCGTCATATCCTCGTCTACTCGGATAGATTTAGTCGTCCGCGGTATCTTTGCCAGGGCTTCGACTTCTGCTCCTGGGCCTGCCGCCGCCTCGGCCTGATCGCCTGTCACGATCACGATCACGATTCCTTCCTCCCTTGTCTGCAGGTGGCGGTCGGACAAACGCAAAATCGACATTGACATTCTTTTCCAACATTTCTTGGCCATTCGCGCCCGCGATCGCGGCGTTTGCTTCATCGAGTGTGGGGTATTCAATAAGGACGTAGCCCTGCGAGCTTGTTAATGAAGAGTAAGGCATAAGAAAAGTGCGCACTTTACCTTGACGTAACCAGTCCTCCTGTCGAGATTCAGATGCATGTTCTTGATAGTTCCGAATTCGCCAAACATATCCTGGATGTCCTCTTCGGTTGCTTCTTCGTGTATGTTTGTGACGATGATGATCCAACCCTCAATGGAGCGAACGGCGGTTGCACCCCCCTGGGTGCGCGCATCTTTCGGATCAACGGGCGCGCGCTCCGGTGGGTCCACTTCCATTTGCATATCGTCGGCCATTGTTGCGTAGTTAAAAGTTGAGTAAGAAGTCTATGATATGGTTGACCTTGAGAGCCACAAACTGCTTTCGAAGGGCGAGATGCCGAGATTCTGCCGGAGCTAGTGCTATTAGGGTTTAGATTGCTTGCTTTCAATCGGAGCATTCACTGACCTTACCACATACAAAACGAAGGCTGTGTTTCCCATGGGGTTGTTGAGCCTTTTTACCTGCTATGTGATTATATTCTATTGTATCTTATGTATATAGGTGCTGTATTAAAAATTACTCGGATCAGCTTCTATCCACGGGCTCCCAGCCCAGTTCTGCCGGATGACATTGCTATTCCCTCCTTTAAATCTAGTAAACGGTCCGGTGAGACTTTTTAAGATCTATCATTCATCTAAAAGCCACCAAGTGTTGAGCGTTTCTCCACCACTCATCTTATCTTTGAAGGATTCCCATACTCTTCACTTTGACTCCTTGCTGGCTTCCACTCAAAGTGGTGCTTCCCTTCCCTTGGTTCTTGTACATTCGCCTCTCCCTTTTTGTCGAACATGTGTGCACCAAAATAATCAAGCTCGGCTTCATAGAAACTTGTCGGAAGATCTATACCTGAAGTGATCTTGAAATACTCCAAGCTCGCGCTCAATGCTGGTATGACCTGATCTGTTTCGATTGCTTTCGAGACAACCTTCTTGAGGGAAGAGTAACAATTTTGTATATCCTTGACCACGTGGGGCTGGAATAGAAGGTTCAGATCCTTGTGTGTAGTCGAGGACGATTTTAGTACTGGCGCAAGAATATGATCAGAGATATAATCGGCTTGGATGATGCAGCCCGCCCGCCAAATTTGCCAGATGTTTGCGTAGTTGATGTCCCATCCGTGCTCCTTGTCTGCGCGCGCGATAATGTTCATACCTTGGATGTAACTAGCCAGGCATGTCGCATATGTAGCTTTTCGCAGATATTCAAGAAAAGCATCTCTATCCTGGATGTCTAGGTGTTGGGGAGGGAAACCGCCGTCTGAAATTCTGTTTACTTTTTCGCGATCGCCACGGTATGCAGAAGCAAGTCGTAAAGCGTGAGAAACATTCAATGTAAATGCTGGCACGTGAAGGTCAATCGCTTCGGTATTTGACCATACACCTGTTCCTTCTTCTCCGGTTATATCTTGGACGACTTTATCGAGAACCTCGGATATGACGAGTGGGTGATTATTGCTGTCAGTGGATGAGCCTACCCTTTTGTGCGACAAATCAGCACCAATAGAAATGAGAAAAGTCCCTTTCTGATTCATCATCAGTTTGCGACAGATTAACAAGAGCACATTACTTACAAGCTCGCCTTTTCCATTCCATTTCGAGAATATTTCCCCAATTTCCTCATATCCTAGTCCCATTCTACGCATGATACCCCACGCTTCGCAAATGGCGCTCATCATCCCATGCTCAATTCCATTGTGCACCATTTTCACATAATGTCCAGCGCCCCCCTTTCCTATAATTCCCACACATGGTTTTCCTTCTTTATCTTTGGCAGCCAAGTGCTCCAGTAGGGGAAGTACTTGTCTAAGTGCAGACTCGTCACCTCCAGGACACATGGATGGTCCAGCTCGTGCGGCTTGATACCCACCGCTAACTCCGCAACCAATGTATCGCAGGCCTGGTGATTTGCACTTTCCTTGTCGTCGTTCAGTATTGGCGTAGTGTTCATTTCCACAATCGAGTATGATGTCTCCACGAGAGAGATGGGGTATTAAGCCGTCTAGCACCTTGTCGCCGACATTGCCATGAGGAAGTGAGAAGACAAGGAGGCGAGGTGAAGAAAGTGAGTTGCAAAGAGCTTTGTAGTCTATGCGTCTTTATCAGTAAATGTGCTTTATAACCCGCAATCTTCCAGTTGACTGGATGCGTTGATTCGAAGGGCAGCGGAGTCTCTACAAACCTTTGAACTTCTCGACTCTCCCATGATAACCTGCCTTCTCTGCCTTGTCGACAATGCTATCCATAGCTTCTTCCGCGGGATCCGATAATGAGACATGGACACCATCTTCAGCGAAAAGCAACGCCATTCCACCCCCCATGCTGCCGCACCCAATCATAGCGATCTATACATCATCAGTTCGGAAAATGTCCAACTGATCCTTTAAGGTAATTTCGACGTACTGTCGTGAACTCCGGTCTTTCCACCATCTTCACCGGCTTCCGTTTTAATTTACCAAAATCAAAGGAAATCAGGAAAGACGAGAAAAGAATCGTGACATAAAGGTAGGTGAGGGAAGAAAACTTGGGGAGGGTCGGGTCTTTGTAGTGCAGCCACCCATCCAACATGGCGCCGAACTTTACGTCGTGAAATTGACTTGTATGCGCGGGAGAAGAGCAGGGATCGTTGGTGATGCTGGAGTGACGATTGCTAAAGAATGACTATTGGCCCAATGAGGGAAGCTCACTCTGACGTCGGCGGGGCAGTTGCGAATGGGCTAAGCTAAGCTTCCGGAGATGCCCTGTGTGACCCACGTGCAAGCTTACATGTTTCTAATAGAGAATAGATTTCGGATGCTTGATTGGGTCATTGTTGGACTTTTCAAAGTAGAGACTACGAGAAAGGCAAGGCTAAAATGTAGTATGGGTTTCCTGGGCTTTCTCAAAATTACAACAACGCAAACCTGATTTCAAGTAGCGAAACGTCGATGTTTTTATCTTGCATTATTGTCATTGCCTGTGCCTATGGACACAACTTGCAGAATGAGAAGGGCGGACCGCTGTCAGCTGTCATAGCCCAGGATAGATAGAATGACTCCAGTCAAGGTAGGCAAGGGCCGGAAACATGAGTTCGTAATTCTACTCTATGTACGCGAAGAAAGTATCATTTGGCGCCGTGATTAGGTAGAGATTAGATAGGGAGTGCCAAGAGCCAAAACATAGCTCTGGCGAATACTAGAGTATTGGGGTAAGTCGTCGCAAGAGAGTTACCCGACCCAATTCACTCTAGGCACATAGTCGAGCGGTCTTGGCACAAACATATAGTTACTCACTCGCACGAGCGTCTATCTATACCTGTCAGCCTGTGCGGTGCATTTGAAATGTCCTCAAGTCAGAATTTCGCACTGTTTTCTACAAAATATCGGACGCGTGTGCATTCTAGAGGCACTATCGGCTCTCCACCATCTCCACCGCGGTGTATAGGGCGTACATGCCTCACATAGTCAATTTTCCTCTAGTGATAGCTCACTGCTGCATCTAAACATAACCTGAGAACATCCACCCAGGGACGAGCCCCAGTCAGCCGCACAGTGCGTGAATTGAGGTCCCCAAGCTCTGCAGAAGGGGAGCTGTTAGCTGTGCGAGCTTCGGAGAGCCTCATGTGTCTACCCAATAGGGTCGACTTGTCTACTTGACAGCCTTTGCTCGGACTAGCATCTCGACAAAAACCTGAACTTTCAAAACACACTCTTCGAGCCCGATGGTGTCGTATACTATACCGAGGGTATCGCCATACTCTAGGCCTCCGAAGCGCGTGGTCCGCATCACTAATGAGGCGAGATCTATTCGAACCAGTATGTTGCGGATCATCCGTAGCTGAGACGAATTACGCAGTTTGGTGTATGTTGGGTCGAAGCGCCATTCATCGTGATGCGGGGTGACGGGTCCGACTTCAAACAAAACCGAGAGACAGCGATCCCAGACTCCGCTGTCGTCTTCCTCACCAAGGCGTTCGGGTACTGCATAGTCTCCTTCTTGGGCGCTGTTACCCTCTCCCCTCATCCCTTCATTCCCCCACTGTGCTGTCGCAGTGCCTGATTTCTCGCCACTTTATCGCCTTCTGACGTCCTCCATCCTTAGTCGCCCTTATTCATGTGTTCGATTCGATCGTTCGCTCCCGCCTGTCAGGTATTGAGGCGATTTCTGGGTCACGATGACACTCAACAGCCAGGAATACTCAACGTTCGATTCTGCATTCTAATTGTATTCCCCATAGGGCTACTTTAAAACTCATATCTCCCCTTCAATCAATCGACCATTAGATGCTCGAACCTTATGCCTTATTCAGTGGATGAAGTCTCAATATGACATAAGTTGCTGATTTACTAGTGTTGCACTGCAGCAGGAAAGTGCTCGTGACTTTATTAGCTGCGACCATGCCGAATATATGATCATCAAGATAGGAATCACCGGATGACCCGGTGCCCCATATGCTCAAGATCTCACGGCATTGATATCCCAATCAAAAGCTCACTAATGCTATAGGACCATAGCTAAGAACAAGCCGTGCTTCAACAACGCTTCATAAAAATCGCCTATCTCCGCTCCGACTACAATTTCAAAACCATATTACCCCTCGCTATGAACCTCCATTCGTCCAGCATATCTCCAGCGCGTGCGTGATTTCCAAAAAGACTCGGCATTGGCGCCCACGTCGATCCCAGCGCATCTATGGATTCGGCGACATTCCACTCACCAATACGCTTTCACAGGGCAAAAAGCCTTCGGAGAAATTCGCGGCGTCGTGGCCAGACAGTCCGCGGATCACGCCCCGATGAGCGTGGAGATTTGTTCTCTAAGGGGAAATCCCGCGGGGGGCGTTTGCAGCGGCCCCAGTTATGCCCTGCATTTCGACCCCTCACAGACTCGCCAAAATGCAACACCATGCACTATGATCACAACATACAGACGTGGTATCCAGTTGTACTATGCCACGCAACGCCAGCGAATTCGCTGCCCACGCAGACGTTAAGTGTTTTAGTTTTTTTTGCGGAGACGACGGAGTGTATGACGACAGAGGCTGGGGTTTGTGAACCGATTGGGGGTTTCGTGCCCAACGTCTCTTCCCTTATTTAGAGGTGTGGTCTGCCTTATTTTCTAGAAAGGGGTTTGTTAGATTAGCAAATCGAATTCGCGAAGTTGAAGTTTAGACTACGCTAACATGAGTACGCATTATATGAACGAACGACGTAAGCTACACTTCATCACTTGCCTCTGCCTAGGGATATAGATACTGACCTCAATAAAGCCGAACCCGTCTATGTCGATGATTTCGACTCCTTGAGGGGCAAGCACATACCCCCTCCAGATCGAGACCGGGGCCATCGTAGAAGACGTGAAGACGACTTTAGACCAAGAAGTATGCAACCTCTACAAGAACATCCTTGTATACACCACCGCTAAAGAATCATTCAAACAGCACGGCCCAGGGCCCAAACATACCGCGAACCAAGACACTACCCCGAATCCGAGGACGACCGTCCAGCACCCCGGGCTCACCATCGTCGAGGTCAACGACCCAGAGTCTACGACGACTACGAAGACGAGCACGCCCACCATCGGCGCCGTCGTCATCCAGAAGAAGACTACTTCTCCGACAATCGACACAATAGACCTCGACGCGAACGAGTCCCGGAAGACAAATCGCCAAAGCCGCGATCAAAGGATCGCGAATTATCCAGAACCCGTCCTTCCAAACCCGAACGGAAGCAGAGTTGGTGGCAAAAAGAAGCAAAGGACATGTTCAAAGAGTATGCAGTCCCAGCTCTGAAAGCAGAGGGTGGGAAGATCATCACCAAGCAGATTGGGAATTTGATTGCTAAGCAGGCTGGTTGATGTGAATATTTCTGTGTTTACTAAATTGTTCAATTTTTTTTTCTTTTGGGTTATGTGCATTTTTAACTTGGTCGTTACCATCATCGATAAATACGTTAGTATCGTATTTTGGGTTTGGCTGTATCATACATAGCATGTAGAGATAAATTTGACTGTCTTTGTACTGTACTGTGATCTTTTCTCCTCCTCCAAAACCTCCTCGCAGATCGGCTTGAAAAGAGAGAAGAGAGTCGCCTCAGTCCGCCCTTCGTGGTAATTTGGAATACAGAAACGAACACTGATTCGTATTTAAATCTCGTTCTAGACCTACCCCTCGTAGGCTCGTCGTCAAGTAGCCTAAGTTGGGAAAAGAGGACCGGAAAAGGGTCCATCGTGACGTCACCCTTGCCTAATGTGGCTTCCCGTATACATTCATTTCCACTTCGAGTCCCCCGCACCAAAATAATCCCCACACAACCATCCCACGTCCCATATACCCGAAACAACCCATCTCTACAAAATGGTTCAAACTCGTAGCAAAACAGCACAAACTCACCTTGAAGATTTTACGACTCAAAACGGCACAACGAAGCTGAAAGATGACAAGAAAGCATCTCTGAAGAAATCACCATCAAAACCAAAGGCCGGATCAGAAACCCAGACGTCAAAGAAACGCAAACCAACCGACAAACCAGCGCCATCTTCCTCACCATCTGCCAAAAGATATAAAACTACAAACCCTCCAACAAAGCAACCGCCGCTCTCAAAAAATAAAGAAAAAGAATCCCAAAACTCGAGCCCAATAATCATAAACCGCGCCCCAGTACTCCAACTCTGGAGCGCCTGCATAACACACTTGACCTACCCATCTCTGCCATGGAAAACCTGCCTTAGCGCCGGATCTGCAATTTCTACAATATGTGCGATATCCAAGGGTCGTTCAATAGGCACGATTTCTGAGCGCGATGAATCGGATGAAAAGCAGAAGAAGCGCGAGGAAGCTAAGAAGAAACAGGAAGATCTAGATGAGATTGAAATCATGCATTTCAAACTCAAGTTAAAGGATGGACTTGCGGTTGTTGGAAGTGAGGGGAAGGGGAGCTCGGGGGATGAGGAAGGGTTGAGGAGGAAGTTTGGTGGAGAGCAATATGAGGTTACCAAGGAGACTTTTGAGAGGGCGTTGCAGGGGTGGAAGGACGATGTGGATGAGCTTAATAGGTTGGCTTTTGGGTTTTATGAGTATTTCAGACCAAATGTGAAGAAGGGACAACAGGGTTGGGGGAGAAAAGGGGAGTTGGATTTGGAGAGCGTGAAGAGCGCTGTGGAGAGGTGAAGGGTGTTGTGGTGTCGGTATGCATAACTGTGGTTCCGTGGTATCCATGTTTTGGTTGCCTGAATGTGCTGCTGATCTTTGGATCAGACGTATCTAGACTCGCTGCACACTGGGCAGCTCTGGGACCTACCGTATCGCGTCCAGTCTATCGATTAGCGCGGCACTGCCTCAGCCCAGAAGCCTCGTGCAATGTTTCAGAGAATAGGTTTTGTTCTCCAGTGTCGGATTGTATCTGCCGAGATCAGATTTAAGTGGTATGAGTATACGTACGCCGACGAGGACCAAAATTTGTGGATTGAAACAGGACTAATCGGGCAGCAAAAGCGTCGTCAGTCGATGAAAGGCCAACGTGACCAAATTCGAATCAGCTTTGGACGAGACCTTGGTTGCCTCTGACACAGGCGTGCAGTCCTTCCCCTTTTCCGTATGAAGAAGACGAAGAATGACTAGGCATGACGATAAAGATGGAGGTCATGAGGTCGACGATGCTTGAGAACACACGTCCTTGCTGTGTAATCTTTTAGCGACCAGATTAGTCCAAAGCCTCTAAGCAGCAGGTACGGTTCAAAGATCGGAGGACGGAGAATCAACTCCTGAACCTTAATAATGGGTCTATTATTATCGGGAAAATTGAAAAAGGGTTTTAGGGCTTTGCTGATTGGGGCTAAAGTTGCTGATCTCTTTCCCCGTATGTGAGTGACTGCTAGTCCAGAAAGGATCAAGGTCCAACAATAGGGAAATAAGGACTTCTAGCCAGCATTGTGGAGATGAAAAACAGTGGAGAGGCTCCCGGATTATCAATGTACTCTGTCATCTTTGTGGTGCCAGATCTGTTGTTGTTCGATAAATTCTTACTTGGTGTTTGAGTTCTTCCCTCTTGACCCCCGAAATCATAAACTGTAGAGACTGTAGAGACTGGCTGCTTATGACTGGGCGTAAGTGTCTGCGTGTTTCACCAACGAAGAACAACAGCCGCCAAGGCAGTAGGGCGTTTTGGAACAGCTGCCTGACCAGTGGTGCATACTGGAGGGAGTGCTGTGAGTGGGTGGGAGAGTGGTAGAACGATGCTGATGCTGACCATGGACGGCGAAACGGGCTCTGGTGGCTCCGGGCCTGACTTTTCTGCTCCGCACTGCGCAGCGGCTCGGTCCGTGCGCTCAAAAGTCATACGCAATCCCACTGCACCCTCCTGGTCCGGCCTGGTGCAACCCCTTCTGAAGAGAGAAGTCAGCAGTACTACAAACATGTCTCCTCCGTAGCACACAACTCCCCAGAATCAATCAAACATGGCGCGACCTCGTAGCTGGTCGACTATGACCGATCCCCTCCTCGAGATTGCCGATGTCCTCACAAGTCCTATCATAGAACAGTCGCCGATCCTAGCTCCCGAACCGCCCGGACGCCTCTGGGCCATAGCCGACCTTCATCTCTCCTACAAAGCCAACCGCGAAGAGCTGGACAGGCTCAAGCCCCGCCCGAACGACGGCCTCATCCTCTGTGGCGATATTGGCGAGAGCGAGGAGCACCTTCGCCAGGCCTTTACGCAAGCCACCGCTTGCTTCCGACAGGTCTTTTGGGCTCCAGGTAACCACGAGCTGTACACTTTGCCCACTCAAAAGGAGACGGGGGCCAGGGGCGAGAAAAAGTACAATGAGTGCGTGGAAATTGCAAGGGAGTATGGCGTATTGACTCCCGAGGACGATTACACACTTTGGATGGGGGAAGGCGGGCCAGTCCTCATCTGCCCCATATTCACCCTCTATGACTACAGCTTTCGCCCGGACGACATCAAGCTCGAAAATGCCGTAGACTGGGCAAAGGAGGAGGGCATTGAGGCTACAGACGAATTCCTGCTCCACCCTGACCCATATCCTTCGCGCGTCGAGTGGTGCAACGCCCTCGTGTCAAGAACAGAGCGCAAACTATCTGCTGCAGTAGCTTCATACCCGAACTTAAAATTGATCATCGCAGGTCACTGGCCTTTGCGACAAGACTTGGTCAAAATCACACAGATTCCGCGATTCTGCATCTGGTGCGGAACGAAGAAGACGGAGGACTGGCATAAGAAGTTCAATGCCAGAGTGGTAGTCAGCGGGCATCTACACATAAGGCGCACAGATTGGGTAGATGACACGAGGTTTGAAGAGTGTAGCTTGGGCTACCCGAAGCAGTGGCAAGAGGTTAAAGATCATGGACTGGGTATAAATGATCTCCTACGTGAGATATTACCTGGACCACCGACGCCCCATCCCTTCCAAAGACATACTTTGTGGAGGCGATATGCATGAAAGAGGCGTCGTGCGCGCGCGCCAGCAGATCATTCGTCTCCGACATAATTTGTTTCAAGCGATAAACGGCCTAGGAGGTAGGCATGTCTTTTTACTTCACGGTCTTGTCCACCTTTTGTAGTATCACCGTCCTAGAGCGTTCAACAGTTTAGACAACCTCCGAATGCTCAACATCTTTACCTTCCTCATTTGGCTTAGACCCCGGGTTGGAGACGATCAGTCGTCCAATGCGCCTGTGAGATGGACCCATGCCCCTAATGCGCGATCACATTTACCCCTCCTAATGAATCGACAGGCCAGGGGATGCATAACTTCATATACATTACCCCGGGCGATCTCCAAACAAATTCATCCTCGAACGGTAGTTCGCCCGTGCACATGACGAGGGTATACCATTAAACCTAGACCTTCTGAGCCGGCAGAATCTTGAATTCTGGATTTCCCCATATACAAATGGCATGTCACCGCCGTGTCAATGGGAAACATGACCAATCGTTGGGGCCACGTTCTACCACGAGTATCTCTTCAAGACTACCTTCTACTTTCCGACTATTTTGTACCCCGATACGGCACAGCATCGGCGTTTGCGAAATATCGGAACAGTGACCCAATGACCTCGGAAGGTGGTCATTTAATAGTCGCGGTATAAGGGCCGTTGGGTCTCCTTGAATTGGCGCCTTGTACTTTCGTTGAACAGTTATCACTGGAGTGACCGTCCAGTCAATATTCTCACCGCACGAGCTGGATGGTACTTTTCAAGCATCGCGATCCCTAAATTGGAAGAGAGCTCCGAAACACTGGTCCAACGAATAGCGCAAGATGCTTCACAGACTCATTGTTACTATCCTGGCCTATACGGTCGTTTGTGTCTTTGCGGCGCCACTTGGTCTATCCCGACGAGCCACCATCAACCATGATGCCGTGGTTGGCTTCCCCCAGACAGTCCCCTCGGGCATCGTAGGTGAATTGTACCTCAAGTACAAGCCATGGCTAGAGGTCTACAACGGCTGCGTTCCATTCCCCGCTGTCAACGCAGCCGGAGACACAGGGTAAGCCTCCCCACAAGCACCACACCACACCAACATCCTAACCGCAAACCCTCAGAGGCGGCCTCGCCCCTTCAGGATCCCCAAGCTCCAAATGCGACAAATCCCCAGGCCAAGTCTACGCCCGCTCCGGGACCCACAACGGCGCCTACGCAATAATGTACTCGTGGTACATGCCCAAGGACTCACCCTCAGACGGCCTCGGCCACCGCCACGACTGGGAAAACATCGTCGTCTGGCTATCCTCGCAATCCACCTCTGCAACCGTAAAAGGCGTCGCCATATCCGCGCACGGCGAGTATCAAAAAGTCTCCGGCAGCTTCGCGGGAACGCGACCGAAAATCGGATATATTAGTGTTTGGCCCGTTAATCACCAGTTGATTGATACTTCTGAGCAGGGTGGTGAGCAGCCTCTTATTGCGTGGGAGAGTATGACGGATCAGGCGAGGAGTGCGATTGAGAATACGGATTTTGGTGATGCGACGCCGAGTTTTAGGAATAGTAATTTTGAGAGGTATTTGAGTGATGCTGCTATGTGAGTTGGGGTTTGGATGTGAGGTGTAGGTGGTGGGTGCTGTTTGGTGGGTGCTAGGTGGGTTGGGGTATAGGGTTTGGTAATGGAATGGAAAGGGTTGAGCGAGCCATGTGCGTATATCACAACACGACATGCGGAGAGATGCTGGATTCGTAATATATTCATCAAAGTCGTCTCGTGCCTATTCAACGTACGCCGACTCGACACCATCATAATCAATAAAAATCTATTTTAACCCACGCATACATAGCCGAAAATTCCGAGCTAGATACTGAAGTCCCATTCCAAACTTATCTTTTAAAGGCCTTCATCCCTTCTTTTCCTCCGCAGTCTGCGCAGTACTTTCCACCCCCTTACCCTCGCTGCTGCTGGTGCCACCACGCAAATCCTTATTAGTAACCTGAATCAAAACGCGTCTATAACTCGTCAAAGGCGGTGATCCATCATCCGTAACCTGAAGAATCAAATGCAACAACTGACCCTTGACCACGGGCTTCTTACTCTTGAAATCAACAGCACACTTGTCCGGTCCAGGCAGCGTCACCTCAACTTTTTTACTTTCTGTGTCGAGGGGTGTGATGGTTAGGGTACCAACTTCGGAATCTACGGCCCAGGTTTCGGCGCTGGGCTCTTTGTATTGGAACCAGGTGAAGGTGAGTTTGTCGTTCGGGTCTGGGTCGTATGTTTTTGATGCGTCGAGGGTTAGGGTTGTGGATGCTTCTGCTTCTATTCGGACGGGTTGGGTGCCTTGGGCGTCGTTGATGGTGATTATTGGGTGGTGGTTTGCGGATCCGAGATCTGGGTGGAGCGTCCATTGGATGCGGGCTGCGAAGTCGTTTTGGAAGGCTGAGCGCCAGCGCCAGATTGTTGCGTGGTTGGATGTGTGGATGCGGCTGTCGGCGCCTTCCACTCGATCTACGGCGTCGCTGTAGTGGTTGCTGGATAGTCCGCTAGGGCTCGGGTCTGTTTTTATGTACCGTCCGCCCCAGGACCCGTAGGAGGGAAATTCAGATATGCCGAGTCCGTTTTGGATTAGGTAGAGGAAGGTAGGTGTGTCGCCCTCGGGGATGTAGAGAGGGTCCGGGTAGGCGCTTCCCAGAGGCCCGATTTGGATATTTTCTTTGATCCATGAGGGGGATACTTTTGTGTAGTCGGGGCCGCCGATATCGAAGCCGTAGAATTTGTCGCCTGATATGCCGGTCCAGGCGGCCATGCCGTATTGGTTCCAGCCGTGGACGGAGCAGATGTAGAAGATGTCGGGGAAGTTGTTGCGTATCCATGCTCCAGTATCGTCCTGGTCTGAGATGGCATACACGCGTATGCGGGACATTAGACGCCGGGCATCCTCAGGGGTAAACTTATTGTCGATTTGTAGAAGGACCTGAGCCAAGGTGTTGGTTCCGCCCCAGCAGAGGACCCAAAGAGGTTGGGGTGAAGGGGCCACAATGCGAGAGTAGAGGAGTTCCCCTCCAGGTGATAATGGGATATCGTCGCCCATTGCGGACATGCCGTAACTCTACGATTGGTTAGTATTCATGGGACACGTGACGACTACCATTCATAGCTCGCCTAGACCAATGAGAGGTCAGTAATGGCTCACCTCCGCGCCCTTCCGTATCAAGCCTCGAAGATGCTCTGCGGAAGGATACTGCCATTCAGGATGCACATGCTTGTTCAAATTGTCCACGGCCCCAGCATAGGCTTCAATGATCTTCTCCATGTCCTGTGGATGCACTTTGTCCTTCAGCCATGTGCTCGTGCAGGCGATCAATCCCTCAGTTTCGAACTGATTCGCGTACAAGAGGTACCTGCACAGAGATTCGGCATCGTCGGGCTCATTGGAGATGTCGGACAAGATGACGACGCGGGGCTTGTGGGAGAAGGTCTGAAGGTTCGAGTTTGAAGCCATGATGATGAACGAGTCAGGGAGATGGGGGGTTTGTCTCAAAGTGCCCGACGAGATGGACTCGATTGAGACGGAAGGAAAGGTCTAAGGGCTTTGGATAATCATTTCAGAGCAGGTTTTGGGTTTCGGGTTGCTTGAGGTTTCGCAATACTGGCCGAGGATTACCCAGGGGGATGGATGCAAGGGCTGGTGGGGGTGTACTGGGGGTGTACTGGGGTGGTACGGCGAGGGGTAGTCGCATATGAACCTTGGAGGGAAGAAAACCGCCTGCTGCTTTGGGGTCTGCTTGCATTGCCTCTGGAGTCGGAGCCGATTCCAATTCCATCTATCGCGTTCCTTGGCTAAAGGTTCCCGACCCGTCGAGCCCAACAACATCTCGCACTTGGTTGAATTGCACTACTCCGAGCGGAAAATTTGAGTTTACAGTTATCGCGGAAGCCATCATGCACCGCCACACAGCCACAACCCCAGAGCCACAGAACGCCTTCCTTTCCACTCCCACCCAGCTCAGCCTTTCTTGGCTGACGCGCTCTATCAGTGTCCTTCACCAACCAAACAAGTCACATCCCAATCCTATTGGCTTCAAGCTTTCATAGCTCATCCTTGGTAGCCTTGACCGCTCGTTAAGTTATCGTTACCCAGTGCAAACGACGAGGCTGTGTAGATCCGTCTACTGGTCGGGGGCCAATTACTGTTGAATACGGGGGCCAAAAGTGTTTGCCTTGGACCCATTGTTTCCGTGCCTCACTGCCTCCTAGATATATAACTAGATTGGTCGCACCTCCAGTCAGATTTTGAAACTTTTCCTTCTCAATACTAGACCAGAGGGCATTGGAATCAAGGCAGATCAACTGAAACCATCCTAATCCTCAACCAATCTTTTTCATAAACCCACCTCTCCACCCCAACACATCATGACCTCTGTTCAGGAGAAGATTCAGGATGCAGCCTCACGAAATGCAGAATTGCTAGAAGGCTTGCACGAGACCGAAGCAGCTCCATCACAACTCTATCAGCAGATCAACTACATCAAAGATCTAGATGCACAGCTCAAGAGGACTGAAACACATGTAGCAAGCCTAAAGAAAAAGACAGAGCAAGAACTCAAAGATCACAAAAAGTACTCTGAATCAACATTTCGACGCCTGGCTCACAAGGCATCCGGCAGGACAGACAGATTCGAGGAGAAGGCTGCTAAGGAAGAGAGGGAATACTTCGACGCAATCCAAGCACAGAAAACAGCCGAAGATGATCTTGCCTATGTCAAGCAGCTGAAGGCCGAAGCTGAGAACACAAGAGCGCAACACGAAGTCCAGGCTCAGCGCCACGATCAACTCCAGGGTGAACTTGATGCCCTGTACAATTCCATCTTTGCAGGACATACTCCTGGATTCCCCGAAGAAGACGCCAAAGAGCATGTTGTCACCGAGGCATCCCAGCGGTGCTCTGATATTCACCAGGCTCTCGAACAGGAGAAGCACATCAGCCATCTCCTACGCCAGCTCCAGCAGAAACTAAAAGAGGCTCGCGGACACCTCGAGGACGCGCACTCTATGTCTACCTATGACGTGCTAGGCGGAGGCACTATGAGCAGCATGATGAAACGTAATGCCCTCGAAAGGGCCGAGAGTAGTATGTCACAAGTTCGAATGCTTCAAGAGCAGATCCGACAGGTGAACCCCACTGTCGGTGATCTGGGCCCAATGAACATTGCTTCTGGCTCAATATGGGGCGATGTCGTCTTCGACAATATCTTCTCAGATATGGACATGCATGAGAAGATTAAGGACTCTGAGATCCAGGTCTCTCGTGCGCAGTCAAGGCTTGCCGAACAAATGAAGGAAGGCGACAATCGTGAGAAGGCGGTTCAAGGGGACTTGAACAACGCCAGTGAAGCGTTGAAGAATGCTAGGAAGGAGCTTCAGAAGGCTAGGGAGACCGCATTCCGAAGGGTTATTGCGGGTGAGCGAATCGATGAATCGGCTTCTGCGGGGGCGTATGCATATGGGCAGGAGTCACCACAGGATGCACCACCTGCTTACTCGGCGTAAGCCGTAAGACGGAAGAATAGATACCCAGGCAGGCAGACAGATTGATGACTCCCACTTTTTTGTCCTTTTATTCTTAGCTTAGATGAAACAGTAGAATTATTCTTCGCTACGAGTATCTTCGCTTCAAGGTACCTTGCTTTCATGTCATCTCCCCTGCTTCACTTCAAAGCTTCAATGAATCTAATATGAGAGAAACAATTCTAATCATCTCTTTTCAATGTTTCTAGACCATGAATGCTTTGAAAAAATTTCCCGTCCTGCTTCTCCACAATCTGCTCAACATAGCCTCTGACATGCTAGAATGTAACAGCCTAGTACACGCAAACGTGTTGAACACATACGACTATTGAGTCAAGCGGACTAGGATGCCTCATCCATCTGCCCAGGTGGGCAAACACGCATGTCACCCGACCACTTCACTGAAATATAACATCTTTACCCTTTTCCTTACAATATAGATTATCCAAACTATTTAAGAAAGAATCATACTGTAACACTCCATCTAAATATCATCAAAGAACCCCTCAAAAGCCCCAAAAACCAAAAAAAAAAAAAAAAAAAAAAAAAAAAAAAAAGATAAACAACTTATAAAACCTTAAAAAGCTTCGCCCTAAGCGCCAAATTCTCCAAACTGACAACCTTCCCCTTGGCATCAAAATTAAAAATAAACTCATCCAGAGGTAAAGAATCATAAGTAACGCCCGTGATCCCGACCCAAGCGCCACAATTCGAGGACCAGAGTTGTTGTTGCGGTTGTTGTTTGGCGATAGAAGGTCCACCAGTGTCTTCGAAGACGGCTTTCCAGCTTTGACGTTTTCCGGCCTCGGGATCGGGGTTGGGGGATTCGAGTTGGGTGTAGTATAATCTAGCTTCTGCGCCTGTGCCTCCTTGTGTTTTTGGCCAATGGCCGGGTATCAAGGACTCTGGGGTCGTGGGGAGGGCTTGTAGTTTTACGTCGACTAGGCTTCGAAGGGGTTCTGAAGACTGGCCTCCGGATTGTAACTTCACAGCCATATCGACCATGTTTGTGCCATTGCTTATCCAGAGTTCGATACCCAAGCCCGGTTTATGTGGGTCGGTGCTGATGGTTATGAGAGAACGGTAGCCGACGTACATGCCGCTGTACAGTTTATTTGCCTCCGCGCGGGCTACGGCGTCGTAGGCTGGGATCAAAGATTCGCCTAGTATATCTGCGGTTTGGAAGTTGTTTAGAGTTGGGTTGCCGGCCATCATTATTGTGAACCCTATGTTGAAGTCGCGGAGGAGGGTGATGAAGGCTGTGTATTTGCGGAATGTACCGGCTTTGGTGAAGAGACTTAGTGTGCGATGGGGTTGTTTGCGAGGGTCGAGTTGGATGCGTCGGATGCCCCATGGCGCGCCTATTGAGGCTGCGTAATCTGCTGCGAAGGTTACGGGGTTGAGCCAGCGGCGGGTTACGGCTGGGCGGATGAGTTTGGAGGATAGAATGGCGCGGCCGAGGGTTGAGAGGTCGTTGGCGGAGGAATACATGTTTCCGCCGCTAAGTATGGTTCAGTGAAGCTTCACTTGTGTATGACAATACTTACGGGCTGGCATCGCCTAAACTAACATTCCAATATACGTCTTTGATTGCCTCAGGTATGATACCTACCGCGGGTGGTGCGTTTTCATAATATGTGCTGTTTAAATCCAACGGTCTGATTATCTTGTCGTTCAAAATGTCTACAAATGGTTTCCCTGAGATGCTCTCAAGCGCGTAGGCGAGCAATTGGTACGCTACGTTCGAGTATGTCGCAGTCTGCCAGGGAGGGTAGGACGGATACATTATATCCAATCCATTAAAGAACTCTGCACTTTGTTAGTACTGCTATATGCAACATCAAATGAAGACGTACCTTCTCTGGAGCACAATGGCCATGCTCCGCAAGGAGGTGAATACGCCGCCGAGAGCACTGGCAAGCCTGCCTGCCACGGCAGTGGAGCCTTCTCCGTCTGAGTGATCTCACCAAGTACGCCATCTAAGAGTAATCAGCTCTCCGCCATTCCCAAGACATACTCAAATCTTACAGTCGCGTCCGATTCCCGAAACTTGAGATGCCAACGCCCCAATGGTTATATCGTCCCATGCAGTTTCCCTCACATTGTCGAAATCGCTGAATTCTGTCAAACCAGAGTATTTGGCCAATTCAGGCACATATTTGGTGACAGGCTGATTCCAATGAACATCGCCAGCTTGGGCCAAAAATGCCAGAACTGTAAACAGCTTTGACACGCTACCAATCCGGTATACGGTATCTCCATCTACTCGCTTAACTCCTGTAGTGTCCACCGGCAACGATCTAGCGGTACGATGTCTTTCCCATAGTGTCGGCGCGCCAGGGTTTGTGGAAAAGATTTGGATGGAGTAAGAGAATTTGTCATTATCTTCGTCTCTGCTGTTTTTCGAATCGATGGAGCGGAATTTGTCGGTTATGTTGTCAATGGCTCTTTGCCATATGGGATGGTCTTCGAGTCGCTGCGGAGGAGGGAATTCCGCGCCTAACAGTGGACAGTTAGGGGAAGCTATGCTGAATGGGAAGTGAATGAAAGGAATGAATAGAGAGAATGATTTCCAAGTTGCCATCGTCATGGTTGCATATGATACAGGAAGTGGAAGGAGCGACAAAAAAAAGGATAGGTGTACAACATTTGGCGATTTGGATCCTCCTCAATTTTTGAGGTGTCTTTAGCTGCCAAACGCGTACAGGGAAGCTTCATTTTCGGAGGTAAACACATGTCAGTCGCGTAAGAATTCAGCATATCCTACGCGTCCGCGTACGCTTTGTATGTAGTACTATTCTCGGGAATAGTCTTCGGGACTCGTTCTATTAATCTGCAATTGAACGACCTTACTTTAGTCTGTACACAAGGGATCAGAATACTGTTGACTGCAAGGGAAGCGGGCACTTGATGCCCGATATCCGTGGAATTGAAATTTTGTTGTGTTGAACGAAAACCGCGAACAGGATAAGAGTAGGTAGTGCAATGGAATGTCAAGAAAATGACCAGATTTACGCACGGTGGGATGATTTGTAACAGACATGTGGGTTTAGAGCCGGGAGGTCTACGCTCGGGTATTATACATACAATCACGCAATATAAATCCGAAATGAAAGGCATCGAGGTTCATTCTGGGCGGGTAAGGAATGAGATTTTCCTGCAGCCTGGATGGGCTGATGATGTACGGTATAAGACATTGTTAAATAGACGCCCAAAACCAAGCATGTGTAAATGATGGGTGATAGATAATCTTGATAAGAAGGCTCGCCGTAAGAGGTTCGATATGTTTTACTATCTAGTTTCATCAACTACGCTCTTATGCGCCTAATGCCTGAGCCTGGCACATCTGCCAGTAAACACCCTTCCTCCGAAGCAAAGCCACATGGTCGCCCCGCTCCACCACCCTTCCATTGTCCATCACAAAAATCACGTCTGCATTCTGTATAGTAGCCAGTCGATGAGCCACCACGACCATTGTACGCCCTTTTCCTGTTCGTTCGAACACTGCTTGGACTTCTTTCTCGGTCTCCGAATCCAGACTGCTCGTCGCCTCGTCGAGCAATAAAACAGCAGGATTACGGATGAGTGCGCGCGCAATGGATATGCGCTGCTTTTGTCCACCAGAAAGTGAGACTCCACTTGTACCTACGTCGGTGTTGTACCCTTCTGGTAGAGAGCAGACAAAGTCGTGAATACCTGCGTTGCGACATGCTTGATGCAGGACCGCTTCACTCACATCTCTATCTTCCAATCCAAGCAGTACATTCTCCTGAATGGTCCCCCGAAATAGATATGGCTCCTGTGCTACAAGGCTCATGCGCCTCCTAAGTACGGACATGGGGATCTTTGTAAGCTCATCTCCATTATAGAGGATGGTACCACGTTGCGGGTCGTAGAAGCGTTCCAATAACGATATCACGGTCGTCTTGCCGGATCCGCTGCTTCCTACAATAGCAGCAAATTCGCCATGTTGAATACTAATAGAAAGTCCACGAAGAACAGGCATGTTCCGTGTTGGGTACTTGAACCACACGTTTATGAAATCAATGTTGGCCCCTTTCCACAATAGAGTGGTAGGAATCGCCCAACGTTTGGTCTCCTGGTACTGTATCCACAGTTTTCTCTCGTTTTTAGCATCATTTGCCCTCATAGCCTGGATTCTGTTTGCAGCCGCAGAGACTTGAGCAAAATCTAAGATGTGTTAGCTTTCCTTGGCCGAAAAATGCACGGTTTTCGGGCCATACTTGGGCCAAAGCTTAGCCATTGTCCTGCTGCGAGACTTCCTTGAATGATAGCCAAGTATACAACAAGGAAGTTGAAGGGCCGAAGTTCAAGTGATGCTAGAAGAGAGCCGCCGTACCTATTTCGCATTAGATGTGCTGCAAATCTTGGAAAGATTTGAAGGTCATACCATAAAGCAAATGCCATACAAAGCAGGACTAAACTATCACTTGCAGCGAAAACCAAACAGGATATCCGAGCCTCCTTCCATGATTTCGTAATATGGCTTTTCAACAAGGAGCTGTACTTTGCACATATAGCTCGCTCGAGTGTTAAACTTGTGACTGTTCGCATAGCGCTGATAGCTTCGGTCGCAAATCGTGCACTTTCAGCGAAGACTTCGTTGTTTCTTGATTCAAACTTGACCTCATGTCGGACTCGGTACCAGCCGCCGGCAAGAATTATAGGAAGTGATGAGGCGATCACAACAAGTGCAAACTTCCAATGGAACATCAATGCGACAGAGACACATCCAATTAGACTGAAGATGGAAATCAACACCATCGCCATATTGATACCAAGTAGTTGTTGCAGCAACGCTGGATCTGTTGCGATACGGGCAGTGAGCATTCCGGTAGAGTTGTCGGAGTCATCAAAGAAGGATATCCGTTTAGTGATGATATTGCGAAAGTACTCTTTGCGGTAAGTGGAAACTGTGCTCTGGTGGGCATCAGCACGCGCTATTTGCATTTATTGAAGATGACACTTACCATTGTGACATCGTTTGAAATCCAGCCAAGAGAGAAATAGCTCACTTTGACTACTATCGCGACAGCAAGTAGCATTAGGCACAAGAATGTGGTCGTGGTCCTGAGCTGTTCGCCCCAATACGAAAAAGAAGAAATCAGCCGTCCGAATAAATATGCTTGTAGCGGATTACTTGCTAAATGATATAGTAAGTACCCCTGTGAGCGCTTCAGGATATCCACTTCACTCACAAGCAGCTCCCATGGCCGCGACCACTATGACCACATATTTTA
The DNA here is from genome assembly GCA_001007845.1 of Nigrograna mackinnonii. Classification (NCBI taxonomy): domain Eukaryota; kingdom Fungi; phylum Ascomycota; class Dothideomycetes; order Pleosporales; family Nigrogranaceae; genus Nigrograna; species Nigrograna mackinnonii. The sequence continues at coordinate 433,284 of JGVQ01000226.1, forward strand.
TCCAGCACTGTTTCTGTTCCATCAACAGCATCATAAAACTTTGAAAGATGCCATGCGAGGACTGTGAGTCGGAAGGTCCATCGATCTCATTAACAGCAGTGGCCTCAGACTCAACAAAGGTCTCATGGCTCTCTTTTTCAAGTAGGATACTCCGTCGCTTAATCTGGCGTTCATCCCAGAAATCCTCATGGCCACCTCTCTTTGCATTACTGGACGACACCGTGGCTGTAGCCAATTGTTGTGCGTGAACAAGCTTGTGATAGGTACCTCCAATGTCTTTGAGAAGACTCTCATGCGTGCCCTGCTGCACGACTACTCCTCTTGATACTACCACGATGCTGTCTGCATTTTTGATTGTAGAGAGCCTGTGAGCAATGACAATAGTAGTTCGGTTATGCGAAATCTGATCAAGTGCAGCTTGCACTATACGTTCACTCGTTACATCCAACGCACTAGTTGCTTCGTCGAAGATCAAGATCTGCGGTTGGCGTACGATAGCTCTAGCAATGGCAATTCGCTGCCTCTGGCCACCACTCAGCTGGAGACCGACTTCGCCGACAGATGTTTCGTAGCCCTATGATTATAAATATACGTGCTGTCAAGTTCGTGGGAACAGATTCGCACCAGAGGAAGAAATCGGATAAATTCATCCGCATACGATTCTTTGCAAGCTTTTATCACCATCAACCTTTTCACTTCATCCGGCGAGCCCTCCCATTTAGTTCCAACAAGGCCATACTCGACGTTCTTGTAAACAGTATCGTCAAATAGAAACGGTTCTTGTTGGACAAGGCCTATTTGGGCACGCCACCAATGCAGATCAATGTCGCTCAGACTTTTGTCGCCAATCTTGATAGACCCGTTACGCAGATAATTGGAAATTGGGTCCACCCCACCAAGTTCGTACCATCTTTGGATCAGTGCTACGGTTGTACTCTTTCCTGAGCCGCTTGTGCCTACAATTGCAGTCGTCTTACCGGCTAGGATGCGCATGCTCAATCCATTGAGAATCCTCACGTCATGACGAGTGGGGTATGCGAAGTTTATGTTCTTGAGATGAATGTCGGAACCCAGGTTCACATCGTTCCCTCTTAGGCCAGAGGTGTTGGGTTTTGGTGCGTCGATTATGGTAAAGAAGATGGATGCCGCATTTATAGAGTTAGATGCCGCCGTTAAAGGAACGGAGATAGCATTGATATGAGCTAGCATTGTCATAACCGACATTAAAACACTGCATTTAGTCAGATCATGAATTCAAAGCTTTGGACACATACACAACCAGAGTCTCTACGTTAGCGAATTCTGATTTCAGATATAGCTTGACGGCGAACCAGAAACAAAGGGCAAACGTGCTAGTGTAGTTAGTACTGCAACAAGTCATTCTTTATGTCCCCTACCTACGCGAATATTGTAAAGAAAACTTCCTAGGTCAGTCCTATGGCCGATAGACTTCTGGCTAACATACCTGGCGAATGTTGCATGGCGAGGATTGGCGACAATTTCTTGCCCACCGCTTCGGCCTGACGAACCAATTTGTTGTACTTGATTGCAATCTTTTCCTCGGCTCCACACGCAGCGATCATTCTAACACTAGACAACGCCTCGTTTCCTACTACAGCAGCTTGTCGTTCGAGCTCTTGAACTTCTGCATATTTTTTTGCCACTATAGGAGTTGTAAATGAGTACCATGTTACGATTGCTACCAGACCACTTGCAGTTACAAGCATTAATTCCCAGCTGTAGATACATCCAATTATTAGCGCGGTGATGATTACCGTGACTGCCTGGACGAGCGACGATAGTCGTTCAGATATCCCCAATTGAAGAGTATTTGCCGTGATAGTGATAATCGCTGTGGTTTGTCCTGGCGGTAGTGCGTCTAAAGTAGAGATGGGTTGTTGAAAGAGTGCTTGAAGATAGGATAGGCGAATGGAAGCTGAGATTCGGAGGCTTGTGATACGGAAACCGATCCACGTTTCGTCAGCATGAGGACGAGGGAGAGGGGAACTTAATGTCTCACAATGGCTAGGTAAGCTAAGAATATTCGACCGATAAAAAGATAAACGATGTAAAGACTGAAGAGGCAGTTAGCGAATTCGAACGAATTGTGTCACTTCTGCTTGGCATACACGTATTGGTTTATGATGGACATGAACGCTTTTGTGATGCTTTCTGGAGAACTCGTCGCTAACGAGTTGAAAGCCTTTACAAGATGTGCTATTTCAAATCAGAAGCTGCGTTTGTCTGATTTACCTGTCTTACCAAAGATGATGTTCATGAGTGGAAGTGTAGCTCCAGCACATATAGATGAGATGAGCGATATCGACAAGAATACACGGTCATTTCTTGAAGAATAGGAAAATATTCTCTGCCGCTTTGTGAGTGTTTGACTACTCACGGATAATATAACCATACAATGAATATCTTCATGGTCTTTCCACTCCCCGATGTCGAAGATGGTGACCACTTGCGCCAATCAAACCATTCTGGCCATCGAAGCGCTACTTTGGTTACCCAAGGCATCCTTTGAGAGACCTCTCGGTACAGGAGGGTATGTTTCTGGATGACTTTTTAATGCTTATATTCCTCTAATCGCTTCGGTCAAGCTTTTGGGCACCCATCCGGGTTCATCAAGCAGTTGAAGCAGTAGAGGTCTTGGTAGTGATCGCAACCACCCAGTTTGCTAGGGCTTGTTGGCTTGGGTGATGGAGAAGAGATGAGCGATGTCGGCATGTTGGTCGGAAAGAATACCAGGGACAAGTACAAAATAATCTAGGAACATTGAGATTGCAACTCCCTCTCGAGGGAAGCGTTACAGTGTAGGCTCATGTGACATGACGGGTGAACCCTGCACAAGCTATGATATTATTTTGTGCCCCTTGCAGCTGTCGGTGAATTTGATGAGGCTCTTGTAGGCCCCCTTGCTGATAGGTTGGCTTCTGAATTGGAAATCAAGGTCGAGAATTCTTTCTACAATAGTTTGATGTTGCACTGACGCAAGGCATAAAGGGACCCCCACCCCTGGCCGGGTTCTAGCCAATCTTCAAAGAGACCTAGAACATCATTATCGGGTCTAATGTAATCTCTAGATAAGGGCTGGTATAGCTTGCATTATCCATCAGATCTGGTCCATTCGAATCACCTCATTGGACGCCCCGATGGTGTAGTCTAATCTAATACATATCTACAATTGGCGTAGTAATCAAGTGTCCCTAGTTAAGGGGCATTGTTTGTACATGTGGCGTGCGGAGAATCAGAAAGTAGACATGACTTTAGCCTCAGCAAGGGGAAGTACTGCCATCAACTTCAGCAATCATTTTGCGGACGGTATCTCCTAATTCCTTGACCATGTGCTTCTCTCGCGGTAGTGTGTGCCCCTTGGCATGATCAAAAATGAAAGCTGTGTCTGGATCGCAAACATTGTAAAGAGCGATGTTTCCATGAAGGTACGGATCTAAGGACCCAATAATATGACATGTTGGAATCTCGATCATGAGGTCGCTCTCGTCTGCAAGGACGAGTCCATCCAGCGTTGGTTTCATGGGAGGCCAGCCACCAAAGAAGAGGGCGCACTTGAAAACGGGCATACGGCCCTCCTCCCTTTCTCTTATTTGCTCTTCAAGTAATAGAGTCGCAGCGATGATTGCGCCCTCAGAGTAGCCGACAATACCGTCGAATGGACCCTCCCTTTCCACGATGTCGTATAGGTAATCCAGGGCTTTTCTAGCACTCTCGTCTGTCTTGGCTGCGCCGAATGTCATCAGCTCGCGCATGGTCATCTCCGGAGTCTCCAGCTGCGGGAAATCGCGAATTCGCTCAATCACATCGGTCGCTTCCGCCTCCGTCTCCACTGGTACGATGAAACGGTAATATGGCGGCCCTCCAAAGTAATCCTCGTATCCGGGGGGCGGTTTCACCTCGAACGGGCCCTGGATGAAATGAAACGTAGCACTTTTGTCCGATTCCAGTTCTTTGGTTAGTGGGGCGAGCTGGACTTTAAATTTCTGTAATGTTTTTGTTATGGTCATTTTTCAGTCTGAATTGGTATCAAAAGACCAACCTCGATGCTACCGAACGCACCCGGCAAGCACAGAAATCTCATGATGAGTTGTTTTGGTGATGAATTTCTCTGCGAGCTGTTCTAGAGAATGAACAAGGTGAGTCGTCAGAGGTTTTGCTGATTCCGGTTCTTGCATAAAGTGTAGATGGTTATGACCACTGGAAATGAAAAAAAATCAGGCAACTGAAAATGAGAAAACTTCAACAAAGGCCTTGAAGAGGCGTAAAAAAGCATTCCAAAGCGTTATATCCCCGTGGCTTTTCTAGAACCTGCCATTGGAAATTTGACCCTTAGAACTGTAGGGCAAACCGCAACACTCATAGTACCTGGCATTCCCGAATCTCCCAGAAAAATTTAGGCGCCCGCACTGAACCGTGGAAACCCCCTCCCTTTTCCCGGGTCTTTCAGGTATGTGTTGAGGAATGATCTGAAGAGTTGTCGGTGCAATATACCAGGGTCGCTAAAGTTTTACACGCCAATTAACCCTACCTCGATCTCGATTCCCTTCATCCAAGCTGTCATTCACATGTTATTGTCGCACGAAGCTCGTTGCACAACATAGCCGTGGACATGTTTGCCCGTTCAATCGAAGCGACGGGACCTCCCGCTACGATGCCACCTTACCTTATTTTTACCCCCACATACCAAAGATCACCCGAGGATTCGAAACTCAACCTTGGGAAGAGGGTTGATCCTCGGAAACAATAGTTTGACGTCAATGTCAGGATTTAGGCCGAGGAGAAGCAAATGTCGGAGCCAATAGTAAACATCGCTCGATCTTGAATGCTTCAATAACCTCTCGTTAACTATCTATTCCACACCTTTCTCGTTATCAAGCATTAACAGGCGGATGTATTTGTATGTTGAATACGAAGCATGGCACCTTACGCTCTTACTCCGGCAACAGAGCGAGGTGAACCCTTGAATGGCAACGGTACTTCTGCAGGCGAAAGACCTCCAGACTTTGACACGAACGGATTCGACAGCGAATCAGGCACAAATCATAACAATATCGAAAATGGTCAACATCCCGTTCCTTCCACAGGCAATAATTCCGAATATAGCTCAACGAACGGCAACGGCGTGCAGACGCCTTCATCGACTACTTTGTATGAAAATGCTTACAGCGACGGCTACAAAGATGGATATACCAAGTCCCACATCGAGCTCAAGCATCAACCGATCGCTATTGTTGGCATGTCATGTCGCTTACCTGGCAGCGTAAGCACGCCAGACGAGTTCTGGGAGCTACTAGCACGCTCACGAACTGGCTTTTCTCAAATACCTTCGTCACGTTTCTCTGCGAATCGCTTCTTCCACCCAAATCCTGGGAAGAGTGGAACTACCAACGCACGTGGTGGAAACTTTCTCACTCACGATTTGACCGTTTTTGATGCCCCATTCTTTGGCTTCACCCAGCAGGAAGCGATTAGTTTGGACCCTCAACAGCGTCTCTTGCTCGAGTGTACGTTTGAAGCTCTTGAGATTGCGGGCATGCCAAAACATGAAGTGGTTGGAAAGGATGTGGGAGTCTTCGTAGGGGGGACATTCTCCGAATATGAGGCAGACCTGTTTCGGGACCCAGAAACAATCCCCATGCACCAAGCGACAGGTATGTGAAGGCGCTATCCTGAAAGATGTGGACAACAATAACCGCATTTAGGCTGTGCTATGGCGATGCAATCCAATAGGATTTCCCATTTCTTCGATTTTAGAGGCCCCAGTTTCACTGTTGACACTGCTTGCTCATCTTCTTTGGTAGCGCTTCACAGTGCTTGCCAGAGTCTTCGGAGTGGAGAGTCAAGTATGGCTATTGCAGCAGGTGTTCATTTGAATGTGCTGCCAGAATTCTGGATCTCTTATTCAATGTCACGATTGTTCGGGGAAGCGGGAAGGTCATTCGCGTTTGATCAACGAGGAACAGGATACGGCCGCGGTGAAGGATGCGGCATGGTTCTGCTGAAACCACTTGATCAAGCTATCAAGGATAATGATCCAATTAGGGCGGTCATTACTGGAAGCGGTATCAATCAAGACGGGAAAACACCAGGAATTACTATGCCTAATGGGCTTGCGCAAGGTAAGCTGGACACTCTATTCTGTGTGAACATTGCTGACGACAATTCTAGAGACGTTGATTCGGTCCGTATATAAGAACGGCGGCATGGACCCTCGAGAAACAGGCTACATTGAAGCTCATGGGACTGGTACACGTGTAGGAGATCCGATAGAGGTGGGAGCTCTCCAGAAGGTCTTCGGTGAGGGCAGAAACAAACGGAACCCTCTATATATTGGATCTGTGAAATCAAATATTGGGCATCTAGAAGCGGCCGCAGGTGAGTCACCGAACTTTCTATCCGAGCACAGAGTGCAAACACCAATAATAGAAAGTCGATAACATACCACGTGGTGACAGCAGCTAATGTGAGAAGGCATCGCGGGTGTTATAAAAACAGCTCTAATGCTTGAGCGTGGTTTCATTCTACCCAATCATGACTATAAGCACCCCAACGAAAACATCCCTTTCTCTAAGTGGAATATAAAAGTCGCGACACGTCAACAACCATGGCCGCAGGGTAAACGATGGGCTAGTGTCAATGGTTTTGGTTTTGGTGGCACAAACGCACATGTTGTCATGACTAGGGGCCCCCTCGACCGTAAAACTATGAAAGAGGAGGTCGACGTACAACCCACCGAGCGCCTGATAGTACTTTCAGCGAACGATAAGGCTGCCACAGAAAAGGCGATGCAGAACCTAGGGGTGTACCTAGAACAGCGGCCGGAGGTATTCCAGAATGATCTCCTGAGCAATCTGGCATATACTCTTGGACAAAGGAAGTCTCTTCATCCATGGCGTATAGCAGTCTCTGTTTCATCTTCAGCAGAACTAGTTGAGGCGCTTTCTAGTGGCAGAGTCGTGCCGGCGAAACAGGACCTTGAAGAACCTCATATTGGCTGGATCTTCACGGGACAAGGGGCGCAATGGTGGGCAATGGGTCGTGAACTATACCAACACTACCCAATATATGCTTCCGCTCTAGATAGGGCTGACTCGCATCTTCAGTCTATAGGCGCTAACTTTTCGCTCTTGGAGGAGCTACAAAGGGACGAAGAGACAACCAGGGTCAACGCAGCAGATATATCTCAGCCCTCATGTACAGCTGTTCAATTAGCACTTGTGGACCTGTTACGCTCGTGGGGAGTTCGTCCCTCCGACGTTGCTGGTCATTCGTCCGGTGAGATTGGAGCTGCATATGCTGCTGAATTGATTTCTTTCGAGGATGCCATGACAATCGCATATCACAGGGGCCGTCTTATACCAGTATTGAAGGGGAGATTCCCAGATTTGAATGGATGTATGATGGCTGTTGGAACCGGGAAATCGGAAGTCATTCCATTGTTAGAACGTATCCCAGCGTCAATGGGAGAGGCACGAATCGCTTGCATCAATAGCCCGTCGAGCGTGACTATCTCGGGAGACGCTGACGCCATTATAGAGCTACAGAAGCTCATCGAGGAACTGCATCCCGGCATGTTCGCAAGGAAGTTGCAAGTGGACACCGCATATCACTCCCACCATATGAACCTCGTGGCGAAGGAATATACGGAATCGCTTCTCAACATCGAATCACCCAAGCCTTCCACAATACGCTTCCACTCCTCGTTACTAGGTCGTTTGGCGACCAGCGCTGAGCTTGACGCTTCATACTGGGTACAGAATCTAACCTGCGCTGTTCGATTTGATGAAGCTGTACAGAGCATGTGCCAGCCTGTTGGTGATACTGGAACGGCCATCAGTCTTCTGATAGAGCTAGGCCCACATGCTGCGCTCCAAGGTCCCATAAAGCAAACCCTCAAAAACATCCCAGGCCAAGCTTCGAAAATTGGATACGCTTCTGTGCTTTCAAGGAAAAGAAATGCGGTCCAAACTGCTCATACATTGGCGGGTATGCTTTTTGTAAAGGGTGTCCCCTTCAACATGGCGGCTGTCAACTTTCCAAAGCCACTGGACAGAGCCCCTCAGGTCTTGATAGATTTGCCACGCTACTCATGGAATCACTCCTCCAGCTACTATCACGAGTCACGGCTTACCAAAATCCATAAACACCACGACAGCCCAAGGAACGATATAATCGGCGTTTTAGCGCCGTATGCAAATGACTTTGAACCAACTTGGAGAAATGTGGTGCGCTTGGACGACTTGCCATGGCTCCGCCATCATCAAATACAAGGGGTGACTATTTTTCCCATCTCGGCATTTGTTGCTATGGCTCTCGAAGCTATATCTCAGATTGCCCAAACACGAGACATACAGTACGATAGCCTTGAGGTGCGCGATTTGGACGTCAAAAGCCCTGCAATGCTATCGGAAGAAGAGCTGGAGATGACGATCATGTTACGCCCAGGTGCTGAAACTTCAAATCACACACTTTCTCATGACTTTACAATTTGTTCTTGGTCAAAGAGTAAGGGCTGGGGAGAGCACTGCACGGGTTTGGTGCACCTTAACACAGCTGATGATAACGAAGTTGATGGCATGCGTGCGCATGAGATGAAGCATCGGAAATTGCAGTCTAAGATTTCGGCCATCACGCTTGAAGCTCATGACTCAGTCGTTTCTCAGACAATGTATCAGCAGTTGTCTGAGATTGGCGTATCCTATGGAACTACTTTCCAAGGCTTGGAGAGCTGTCGGGCATCTTCAAGCGCTGTCACGGCACTAATTGTACCCACTGATACTGTGGCAGAGATGGCGCATCATGAAGAGACCAATTACCTGATACACCCTGCGATGCTTGAACAACTGGTCTCCATGTATTGGCCAATGTTCAGTGCGGCTGGGAAGCTGGATACAGTACATCTTCCTTCAAGCATCGGCAAAATTAGAATCTCTTCCACTCTACTGGCGGGAATCCAGAGTGCCGAGTGCGGATTGCAGGCTATCTGTGAGCCACACTCGCCCTTATCAGACATTCGACCCAACAAACTATCTATGTTCGCGATGAACAAGCTAGGTGAAGCGATCATATCGGTTGAGGACCTTGTAATCACTCCAATCGTGGAAAACAAGATCGATGCCGATATGGATATTGCTCGTGAGCTATGCTACAGGCTGGAATGGGAAGAGTTCCAATTGCCTTCAGGAAGCGACACTCAGTCCATTCGATTCAACGCAGACATAGCCATTGTTCATGGTGAATCTACATTGCAACACACTATGGCTTCTACCCTTGCAGATCGCCTTGCTGAAATATCCGGAACAACGCCGATGTTAGGATCTTTATCGGCTATAGCGCCCGTCTCAAGGGACAAGCTATGCATTTTTCTCACTGAGCTAGAACGACCAGTACTAGCAAACCTGGATGCATCTGAATTCGAAGCATTACAAATACTTCTCACCAGCGTGCAAAGTCTTTTGTGGGCAGTGCATTCGGCGTACGACAAATCCGGCAATCCAGATGCCAACATGATTTCTGGTCTAAGCCGAACTCTACGCTCTGAAGGCACGCTGACAAAATTCGTTACGCTAGATCTCGACTCTGCCAAAACCCTCAATCACATTGATACAGTTCAATCAATCCTAGGGATCTTCACTACAGTGTGCGCTACCAACAGTGAGATCGAAGAGACCGAATTCATGGAGCGAGAGGGAAGTCTCTACACGCCGAGGATCGTCAACGATGAGATGATGAATGAGTACGTGAATGACAAGGTTCATCCCTCCCCGACGGAACATGCGCGCTTCACCGATCTCGAAAGACCATTGAAGGGGTACATGACTCAATCAGGTGCACCCGAACATCTTGTTTTCCAAGACGACAAAGACCATCTCGTTAGTCTTCCAGACGACCATGTAGAGATCCAGATCAAAGCTTTCAGTATCAATCCAGAAGATGTTGGACCAGACGCACCAGTTGGTGTGGAGTGTAGCGGCATAGTCACTGCTACCGGGTCTCATGTTTGTCACCTTCAGGCTGGTGATCGGGTCGCAGCAATTACGCCAAAGGGGGCCCTATCAACAATCGCTCGCAGTCACTCCGCTCTTGTGGTGAAGGTACCAGAGCATGTTCCGTTCGATTCAACCGCAGCTTTTCCTCTTGCTTTTTGCACAGCAACTTATGCATTGACCGATCAGGCCAAGCTGTTTGAGGGTGAAAGTATTCTAATCCATGATGCAGCAACCGCGACCGGCCAGGCAGCAATATCAATCGCGCAGATGATGGCCGCCCAAGTTTGGGTTACTGTTAAGACCGCCGAAGAGAAAGATCTCCTAATGCGAGAATTTCGTCTTCCAGAAACTCGTATATGGTACTCGGGCAGCGACACGTTTGCGGAGAGCATAATCAACGCAACAAGCGGGCGGGGAATTGACGTTGTCTTCAACACCATAAAAGATACAAGCATCCTCCAAGCAACATGGAAGTGCCTCGCAAACTTCGGCCGGTTCGTCAAAATTGGTTCCAGGCAAGGCTCTCTAGGAAATGTTCCCACTGAGAAGAACATAACAATACTATCAGCAGACATACACTCGCTGATCAAACACCGCCCCCAGGTTCTTCAACGTACCTTGACTCACGTCGCCAGATTACTCCAGTACGGAAAGGTCCAAGCAATTCACGATGTGAAAACTTTTGGGATTTCGAACATTCAAGCAGCATTGGAAAATACCCAAATGGCTGGCGCTCATGGAAAGGCCGTGATTGTTCCACAGGACGAGGAGCTTGTCTTGGTAATACTCACGCCCAATTAATCCACAACCCACTGACTTTTGAAAGGCTCCCCGTATCAAAAAGACCAATTCACTTTTGTCTCCAGACGCAACATACATCCTTATCGGCGGAACAGGTGGTCTCGGTCGGAGCATGGCCGCTTGGATGGTTGGAAAAGGCGCGAAGCATATTGTGCTACTTTCTAGGAGTGGTGCTCTGAAAGGTAAAGCAAAGCAGCAGATCGATGCGCTCAACGATTCCGGTGCAAGCATTGTCGTCCGCAGCTGCGATGTTGCTGATCGTGCCGATGTTGAAAAACTGCTATCTACAGGAGTAGATGGCCTTCCTCCGGTGAAAGGTGTAGTGCACGGTGCTATGGTCCTTCATGTAAGTTTATCGTGAACAGCTGAGATTTTGTTAATATGCGCTGACCTTGAACAGGACGTCCTCTTCGAGAAAATGGCTTATGAACAATATACGTCAGTGATTGAATCCAAAGTCAAAGGAGCATGGAATTTCCACCACGCACTTTCAGCAAACAAAGCTTCTTTGGACTTTTTTGTCGTCATATCTTCTGCTGCTGGTGCAGTTGGTAATCGTGGACAAGCCGCATATGCTGCAGCAAACACTTTTCTCAATGGCTTCGCGCAACACCTCATCTGCCAAGGCATTCGAGCAGCATCAATTGATCTAACAGCCGTGTCTGATGCTGGATACTTGGCCGAAGACGCCGAAAAAGCAGCAGAAGTTGCTAGAAATTTGGGAAGCGATACAATCTGCGAAGCCGAAGTGCTTGCTCTCATCCAGGCAGCCATAGAAGGAAACATGACTAGTTGTGGCGGTCACCCCATCACTGGCATGCGCATCACACCAACCATGCGACCTTTTTGGTCCAATGATGCAAAATTCAAAGGTCTCCTTCAGGCCGCTGAAGCCGCTTCCACTGCTTCCGGTGCCAAGGTGACAGTATCTTGGAGCGCAGCTTTCAAGAGTGCCCCCACCCGTCCAGAAGCCGAGCAGGTTGTCTGCGATGCTTTAGTAGAAAAGATCGCAGAAGTCATCTCCATGGAGCCGCAGGAGCTGGACACAAGCCGAGCACTCAGCCATTACCCTCTGGATTCGTTGACAGCAATCGAAGTCCGAAACTTCATCACTCGCATGTTTGAAGCGAATCTACAAGTATTGGAATTACTGGCCAGTGGTAGTATACAGAATTTAGTAAAGATGGTTTGCGCAAAGAGTAAGATCGCGATCCCGGAGGTTTAGACATCTTTGGGTTGCGATACCTCCCAGGTTAGAGGGTAATGGAAATTAAGGAGATCCCTAAACCACATACCTACTTCCTCGACCTTCTTCAGATAATGGTGGTCCTTTCGGTTATAGTCTGGCGGCCTGGAAACGATTGCCACAACTCTCTTTTAATAGATTAGCTTTTACATAATGGAATATCTAATAATTTTCTTGTTTTTGCGCAAAACATGGAACTTTCGCCAAATCTGCCCTCCACACGTTATAGCGGAGATGAGTGTAGTGCAAATTATGTGATTAAGTCACTGCAAGATAGTAACTCCATGAGGTGAATCTTTCATATATCAAAGAGTGGAGGTGACAGTCTTGTTTTCGTCGAATTCAATCCCTTCTGTGTATCCTTGTTAGCTTTTCAAGTATGCTGCTGTTTGAAACTCTGCGCATTACTTGTGGGTCAAGCGTTCCCCTGTGTCCAACACATAATCACTTTTCATCCCCAGTATCCTCTTCTCCCCCACAGTCTTCATTTTTACGCTCGAGATAGGTAGCGTCATCTCCGTACCCCTTCACCTTTCTCTCCAACTCCTCATTTCCAACTGCCTCCCAAAACCCGAACCCTTTCCAAAACCCTGCCGTCCCATAGACAGAAATAAGACAAGTCGTCGGAAACCGATTGGCGATACCTAAAAGCTTCTTCACGCCCTCCTGTGCGAATCCGCGCCCCCGAACACTAGGCAGAAGGGCAAAGTCGTGGATATAGTACTGATCTGCCTCGCGAGAGATGGCTCCAAGTAGAATGTCCAATGCCGGAGGCTGGCGGTTCTGAATCGGATGGGAGATGGCATACCCATAGAGTGTATCCTCTGTGGCAAGAGCCAAGCATCCCTCAGGGAAGATTTTGATGCGCTCGAGGAAGATGGAAGCGTCCTCAGGAAGTGAGGGGTGGATTATGTCGGCGATTTGGAGCAGGGCTGGGACGTCGGATAGTGATAGTTGACGCCACTCCAAATCAAAGACTGCAGGGTGTTCTTGGTCTTGGGTTGGCTTTTCCATGGCGTGGGGATGCGACGTGTTATGGTTGTTGAAAGTGGGGATAAAGGCCATCTAGGATAGGTTGACGGGCAGGAGGGGTGCAGAAAATTTGGCGCACTGGAGACACCTGCCTCACCAAAACACACCAAAGATATTTAGTTCTTGCAGATATAAACTTCAACACCACGTAAAACTAGTACGAAGTAAGAGAGCTCAATTAGTGAAACATGAGGAATTTATTTCGCCTTCCACTTTCTAACATGTATAAATTTAGGAGAATACCTTTAGGCCGCTTTTTCTTAGGGGATTGATATTGACAAGATGTGCTGGTGGAATTGTCGCAACGTTTCCATCGTATTGCCGGTCTGATACCTACGTGTTCTTGACAATATGTGTCAGCCAATAGCAGCCTCTATCGGCTCCTTTATCCACCAAATATCACATGACTTCAATGCCCTCAGTACTTCTTTATTCACAGAGCTCTATTAGCTCGACACTAGTTACTCTATCGTGTATATAAAGCCTTCACTGGCCACCTAGATAGAATCAACTCAGTTCTTCTCCATGATTTGCCCTACCGCTGCATTCTAGCTGTCACTTGTTGACAATATGCTTACCATGAGCTGATAACATTACTGTAATAGGAGACCTCCGCTTCAGAAGTCTCTCTCACTTTTGCATATCTCAGTCAGTTCTCGCTAGTACTGAATATTCCTCTCACTATTGAAACATATCGACCATCTCACATCTCGTCTCCCTCCCACCACTCTTCTGGTGAGTCGGTAAGGTAAGTTGGGTGTTGAGACAGATTATATAAAAGCGTTGCCGTTGCCCACTGTCTTGTCTTTAGCACGTCGTACGGTCTTCTCTCATATATCCATCCTAGTCAACCTAATCTTTCCTCTATTTCTTAACGTAACTCATCACAACATCAAGACAATGGAAGCATTCCGTAATGCCATCATTCATTTGCTTGGTGGGGTTCCACCCCAGCAGAATGCTCATGGAGCTCAAGTGGGGGCTGAAAATCCACCACAAAATAATCCCGTGATCCCTATTGTCCCAGATCCAGCCGCCCGGAATCCACTCGTCCCCATTCAAAACCAGGGAGCTGGGAATGTCCCCCAGGAGAATGGTATTGTCCCTGGTAACATCACTGACTTAACTGTCACGAGAGAAGAGGCGCTCCAAGGTCCATTAGGAGGCCGACAAATGAATATTGCAAGAGCAAGGGAATACGATGACATCAATCGCACAGTTCCATACACCTTAGCAAATAAGGACGACAGGGCTCGAATCGGTCGCGAGATTGTTCTCGCTCGTGACACAGATTGGATCCAGGCGTGGTTCGAGCCCCGTTCCATGGGAGGGGTTCTTGGGCCATGGGAAACGACGGCGGTTCATCCTGCGACGGTTGCGATGCTGTCGATGAGTCTTCCTGCGTCAGCTGCAGAGTGTCTGCACCAGCTCTGCTACGCGTCGTCCGCGGTGCTGTTGTCCGTGTTTCTTGCACCTCTTGAGCCTCGAGCATTCTCGCGCTTCTGCAGACACGTCCTTTCGGTGGCACTGGCGACGCTGGAGGGGTTGTCGATGGGCAGGTAGTTATATATTAACTAGTAATGCTAGTAATACAGTAGAGTTCAATATGCCTGCTTATCCAGACCTCTACCCTAGTTTTCCAGTGGCTTCGTCACATCTGTTGGACTCACACACCTTCCACGGTTGAGACCCAGCCAAACCTCTCCCGCCTGGGTAACTCCTGTTTGCTCCTCAAGCATATCTCGCCGGCCTACCGTTCTCTCGAGCCAAGTAATTGTCTCTCCGGCCAGGACGTGACCCTGCCTGCCACCCAAGTCTACCAAGGGTCGAAGCCCAGTGAAGGGGTGAGGTCCTTGGAGCCAGCAGTGGCTACTACGCACTACGCCCCGCGGTGAGGCCAGCTGCAATGTAAGGGCGCAACCCCCGACGCACCTGTGGTTCCCGTTTCGCGTTGCCTGTAAGAGTCTTCTCATAACAGGCCGACCATGCCTCGCAGGAGTTCGCCCACTTGTATCCCACTGTACCCGGAACAGCTAAGCAACACAGTGTTGTCCCTCCTACTAACCAAGGTATTTCGTCGTACTCTGCGTGGATATAAGTGCGCCGCGCGCCGGATCGTATCGTTCGCGTTCGTTTTGACCTGTTCGTTTTGACCTATTCGTCTCTCTACGTTGTTACTCTAACCCGGTGGTATCCTCCTTCCGACAGAGCAGCCCCCGAGCACCCCAAGGGTGTCCTGTCCCACGATCTAGGCGTTATCGACTGTAGGATCGACTCGCAATCGTGTGTCGGATGGTTTTCAAAGTGTTC
The DNA here is from genome assembly GCA_001007845.1 of Nigrograna mackinnonii. NCBI lineage: Eukaryota > Fungi > Ascomycota > Dothideomycetes > Pleosporales > Nigrogranaceae > Nigrograna > Nigrograna mackinnonii. Next base: position 448,683 of record JGVQ01000226.1, read on the forward strand.
CCTTGTCGCTTGTTGGTGGTTCGGCCGGCGATGGCTCGTCCACCAGCAGCCCTGACCAGCGGACAGTGCTGGCCAGTCTTGACTCTTCTTAGCTCTGTAAAATMCCCGGCGGCAAGGTGTTTACACAGGTTCCAAGCCGATGCCAAATCTTTTAGCTTGTAAGTGGGTCTAGACCGCTGTTACCGAAACTGCACTACCACCGGGAGATCGCCAATCCTTACCCTCAAGATATTGTACTGAGGCTAGCGGGCCAATGGCGTGCCTGATCAGCTCTTGCCGCTGGATGGTGTCAATCCCTGAGATTCACAGTGTGGGCAACGTGCAAATCTGACAAGAAGTGTGATGAACTCTTGACAACGCAAGGAGCTGCAGAGTGCGCATAGTCCATATGGATCCGTTAAACTTCTTTGAGGAAGGTAGATTCTACCTGTTCTCTGTGAAGGCACAACTTCGTCACCATTCCTCTCAGAAGAGTCAACTTTAGTACCCTCTAATTGTAGACTACGCTCACAACTCCTTTGGATTGAGTATGTCGGGATATCTCTCGTACATTCTTGGCCGAGCCCTTCCGTCATTCTGGAGTAATCGATGCTCAGCAACGGTCGGTCGCTCTGCTTTACCCTGAACAAGGAAAGCTAAGATCTGATAGCTCTGTACCTTGTCCCCTGCCAAAAGCTCAAGATTTAGCGTTTTTTCCTTGCCCGACGAGGCCCAGTTCCTGATCGAAGATGCTCCCGCCTAATCTATTCACCGTGAACAAAAACTTCAGCAAGAGGACTCTAAACAACATCCATTCTCACCGGCTGCCGTAAATAGATGTCAAACCCACGAGATTGACGAATCATTTCTCCGCTAGAAGAACTCTACTTTCACTAAAGACTCGGAGTTTCTTTCTAGCTTCTGGGGCAGGATTGTGTTTTCATGGGTCGAAATAGGGCCTGAAAAGGGGCCTAGAAAATAACTCAGGCTCACTGTTGGTGTAAGAAAGGTTCTCTCTGAAATAGGTTGTGTCGAATTACTTAGCGTTTCAATTAACGGGCCAAGCGAGAGTCTCCTAGAAGGACCTTATTTCGTAAAGGGTGCCGCTCTCCATCAGACATGGAGACTCTTCCCTGATGAATATGAGGCTTTTCAACTACCCGTTATTCAAGGCCGTTCGTCCAATTTTATTGGAATTGCGGTAACACACGCTGGCAAGTAACTGGTCCTAGTCCCTTCTCGATTGCATTCCCAAACCTCTTCCGAAAAGCCGCTCAACGGACTCCGTTTCACAATAAAAGACATCATCGACCTTGAAGGGGTGAAGACGACTGGACAATCTCGTGCATACGAGAAAACGTATGACGAAGCCAAGGTTACAGCCTCATCCGTGTCATGGTTACTATAACTTGGTGCTGTAGTTATCAGAAAAACGAAGTGCACCCAATTTGCGTCGAGTGACTACCCTACCGCCGATTGGGTTGATTATCATTGTCCCTGGAACCCTAGAGGCGACGGTTCTCTGTCTCCCAGAGGAAGCAGTACTAGACCATCGGTAGCTGTGGCTGGATATAAGTGGGTAGACTTTGGCCTAGGGACAGACAGTTAGTATGATTTACCACTCTGATTAAAGATTCTAATCTCTGCATGTAGCGGGTGTAAGCATTCGTGGTCCGGCATCTGTCATGGGATTATTTGCCCTGCGCCCAAGCATTACAGCTTCTAATATGACTAATATCATCCCTATCTAGAGGTACTTTAGCCACAATATTCTCCATAACAAAGCTAAGCTGACTCAAGATCTCTCGATGCCACTAGTGTGGTATGTCGAACGGTTGATCAATTCAAAATAATATCAGCGAGCCTGTACGACCAACAAGGACTTAGATTGCATCGCGTACGACCCACATGCCACGAAATTGTGCTTCATTTGTCCGACCGAGACCAGAAGCCGATAAAATTACTTTACCCTCGAGACTATTAGGAGCAGTGGCCGCGAGACGCTGCTCAAAACGCTCGAGAGACCTTTGTAAAGGCGCTGGAGGCCTTTCCTGACGAGCTTAGGGTCAATATTTCGCTAGCAGAAGAATGGTTAAAAGCAGCTCCTGCTGGCGAACGGTAATCTCTGAAGGAATATCTCCAAAACGTTAGTAAGATTTCTAACCACGACTAACAACCAACCCCGATTTCAATTTTCTTTCTCCTACTTGGGTGCATTTGTATGCTACAGTTTTATTAGAGTATTCTAACGCCCCCAGCCGTTCATGAATCTTCTCTGGAGAGGTTATTACGAAAGCTTGCGTCCCTTCTACTAGGATCATGAGCGTAAGTTCGGCCATCCGCCCTACGTTCTCCCAACTGTTCGATACTGCTAGTAAGTCTCACCGTCTTACTTTGAGAAGCATTCGCGGTAAAAAAACTAATTGGGATTGCACAGCAACCGTGGCTCTCAGATCATGCCAGCAGATGTTGAGAACGCGTTGAAGAGATAGGATGTTTATGGCTCTTGGCTACGCAATGTTATCTTAGGCCATGGCAGCTTTAACGATCGTGGTTTACCCTGTTGGAGATCCCGAGCCATTTTACAGGGATACATACAGAAAGTGAGGCAAGTAGACAGTTACGCAGTCATAATCTAACTAAGCACAAGATTGCCCGACGAAATGCCTGGATATAATTGGGACGAGCACGAAGACCATTAAGCAAGTCTCGCTGGGGTTCCAGCTGTCGTTATACTGGGTGAGAAATCTAGAGAGTAATGGTAGGAACGTTTCTAATGTATGTATAGTCGAACAAGTCCCTTTTCCATTAAAATTCACTGGTGGGAAGTAATCACTTCCTGTTACCGTGTCACTCATGAGCGGTCTAGGTATGTCCTTACTTAGTTTAGCCACGTCAGCATATAAAATGTTGATGTTTTAAACAGGCACTGATAAAGCTCTTGTTACTCTTGTTTAGCATTTCCTTGATGCGTCCGACTTCCCGTAAGAGGTTCAAGTAGGGAAGCTTGCCTTCCTAGCCTCTTCCTCGCCAGAACAAATTTGGAAGCTTAGCGTTAATTCTGAGAAGGGGGATACGTGGATGGAGGTCTAAATCCCTTGCGCCCTTTCCTATGGAATATGATTACTTGGAGTCTACAGCATTCAGACTAGCTACATTTATACCCAAGAATGTATATAGCACATGAATACCAAGGGTGGGGGGGGATGGGTGGCTTGTGGTTCTCCAAAAGGATTGTACCCAGTCGAAATCTACTAAATGGTTCCTCCAGCAAAACATTGTCTAATACGATTTGAAAACCGGCCATGCACTAGCCTTATCTTTGCATTGCAGCATGCGCATGAATTTACTAGCTAGAAAAGTGAAGCTTACATTACACAGCAGGTCCCCGCAGCGGGGAAGGGGTGGGGTGGGTGGGTTAATGAGCACACCACCTTTCAGTTTTCCTTTAGGAGAGTTTTATCGTCAGTAAAATATTTAAAGCGACTCAGACACATAATACTCGGACTAGCTTGGATGTAGTTATCAAGTGTCCATCTACAGACATAGTCTTCGTCCAACATGAGTGAAGTTACCTCTCTCATCAACTATACTGCGCCACTTAATATCTATCGCGCCCAAAAGCCGTTCTTCTCAAATGTCGCCTTTCCAAATAGCATTCAATCCAACCAGAAGGTGCAGACCTATCCGAACGTAGTCTTTCGAGACATTCGCGAGCAAATGGATCGATTCAACATCAATGACCACGGTTTTGAGGTTTTTACTTACGGAGGTGATATACCTCACGACGGCGACTTTGATTCTAATATTTAGATCAAAAGTCATTATTATCCAGTCGTAGAACATGTTCTCAAATAGCGGTTCGGGGACGTGGATGTTCTGATTTTCGATCATACTGTCATACTTCCTTGAACATGCAGACTGTACTATATCATCTGACTGAACCGCAGGTACGTAAACGTCAATCACGCGAGAGCATTCCAAAAGGCTCAGCGAAACCGACGCGACAGCCTAGTCTTTCTGCTCATGCCAGTATGTTCATTAGAGAATTACGACGCCCTTGTCGACGCTGATACTCAGGCCGTATAGATCAAACTTTTCTTAGCGGTGTAAATCGTGTTTGGTTGCACACCGGTCAAGATGCCGAAAAGGTCTTGAAACATCGGTGTCAGATCATCAAGTAAGCCATGCTAGATGGCATCTGTGAACTTACATTAACACCCTCCCTGCGTATGGCGACCACTATTCGGACCGCTCGAGGACTTTCCTCTCACATTCTGCGACTGCAAAACCGTGGATATTGAGCGCGATTACATTGCTGCTGACCTGATATGATGTTTGATCACGTCCACCATCCGAATTTACAAAATGATTAATGGTTTTGGGAAACTAATCTAGCATCTACATCCTCTTCTCACACTTCCCGAAGCCTGCTCCATACTATGATATACAAGAAGCATGATTATCCCCCTTCGATCCGAAAAAGATGGAGCGAGGCATCTCGGAGCTGTGCAATCTCGTTGGACATAGATGTCTCACTGATGACACAATATCAAGTTTCAAATTCTCAGTCCAAAGCGAAGACCTATTGTGTCATCTAGCCCTGCAAGGTACTTTGCGGATCTTTGCGGATTACAAACATGTCGCGGGTTTTTCTATATCATGTCACACAGTAGTAACTGTTGTTGCGAATATGTAGACGGACATTCGTAAGGATATGTAAATGTGACATACTATCATAAGTCAAAGAAGCTATTTCTCTGATGGCTATTTCATTCATTCATCGATGATACCGTAATATAATACATCTAGATATGTCAGTGCCTTAACGGCTGTTCGAATATGTGATTAATCTTTTGTCCACACCGGATGAGAATCTGGGAGATTTTATCTTATATCGAGTCCGATTGCTCTGTGAGATTTTCTCTGCCTTGTTTCAGATGAGTATTATTTCATTCGCATGCATGGGCCTATCTGCCCCTTGTTCTGGTAGTTTCCTACATCTCCCGTCTTCAGAGTCGGCTTATTTCTAGACATGTAAGATGCAAAGCCCATGTTCAAAATCATCGGCGTGGGCCTTAAGTTTCCGTTCATCGATGTATACGCGATGCACAGCCGGACCTTCGTTCTTACGTTATGTCGATTGACAATGGACTTAAAAGAAATTTGGCCGGGGAAAAGGTCATAGGACTGGCAGCGTGTCATGACATTTCAAAGCGACTTTCATTTGCTTTGAAACTTCATTACATGAAACATGTAATTTTTAAGGTGGAATCGCTTCGGACGAATCCCCCATCAAGGGGTCTGAATACATAATCATGATAATATTCTCATTTCCAAAATTGTTCATCGAGCACATCTCCATTCTAGAATTATGGGTTCTAGACTTCCGCTGGTTTCCCTCTGACCAAAGGAAAACCCTCAAAATTCCTGTTACTGTAGAGTTGGGCTGCGATACGCGATAACCTGAGGATGGGTGGAGTTGTCTGGGTGTTCAGCACGCCTGGCTAACTGTACCCCGCCCCGCTTTCCACACCTACCTCTCTGACGTAGCCTATGATATGACTAGCATGTCTAACGTGCCCTTGTGACACGTTTTGACCCCACTTTATGCCAAGACCTGGCTCTGCAACCTCATATACGTTTTTAGTTGAAAATCTCCCTAAATTCGCTCTTGGTGAGATGGCCGGTATGTTCAGAACTCCGTAATTTTATGAATAATGGCTAACTTCCCTTAGAGCGGTCTAAGGCGCCGTAAGAATTTCCCACGCTTAATCCATGATTAAGACTAATAAATTTGCAGAGCTTCAGGTGCTGGTATCGTAAGATGCGTGGGTTCGAATCCCACTCTCATCAACATGTTTTTTTTTGGGCGTTGCGTTGTGATACTTGAATTTTTGCTGTTGGTGTGAATTTTGGTGCGGTGGAATTAAGGTTGCCAAGACCCCGCAGCTGGGGAAGCAGCGACTCGCCCAACGACAGGCACGTCAGAATCATACATGGAATTTCTCATTGATGCCATGAACTGCTCATTTGCAATCGCTAATCAAGCCTTCGCATCTTAACATGCTGCAAATACAAGACTAAAGAGCAGGGGAGAGTGGAGAATCGTAGATCGTAGGCGTCATTCCGGTCTTGGCCAGCATGGAAGACCTCACCCGTCGCACAGCTCCGCAGCCACCAGCCGCCATTGCACTTCACTCGAGTATCCCCATTGTTGCGCGTCACTGATTCTTTGTACATTGACAATCCCTTTTTATGTTTTTCAAGTAACATAACGGATATCCGCCGCTCTCTGGAAGAGCGGCTTGTTTCACCCTTCCCGCTCGCTGGCGTTGAAGCTGTGAGCTGATTTTGCCCTTTGTACAGCTATGCCTTTGCTAGACGTTCCTTCCAGGCGAGCATTCGTCGTTGTCTTGCTACTCCTTGTGCAATTGATTGCTATATGTGCTGCGCAGACGGACGACAGCGCCCCACTTCGTAAGAGACCCAGTGGCAATTTGCGCTTCCTCCCTATTAACACTACAATCAAGCAGCGCGCGAGCGCGATTACGCGCCAGAGAATCAGCATGTTTTACAACCTCCTCGCATTTCAGAGCCCGTTGATGGAGTCGCCGACGAAGAACATGCAGAGACGAATGCGCAAACCTCTACCGCCGTAACGAACGCGCTCCAGGAGCTGCACAATGCGCTCCAGACGATGCAATCCGAATACTTCGCTATATGGCTTGGAAAGTGGACAACGGCGATCGACTGGACTGCCGCAGTAATGGGAACCCATGTCTCAGCAGCACTGCACTCGCTCTCCAACTCCTTTGCGTACACTCTTCCTGGTGACTTTGACAAGACGCGAAAGCTCGACGTTGAGGCGCAAATGGTGGAAAATGAGATAAACAGGTACTTTGGCCATAGTATCACATATTACTTTGGAGAGGACCACTTTGCGATTCGCAATCAAGCGTTCGACGACATATTGTGGGTGGTGCTAGGCTGGCTTGAATCCATCAAGTTTATCAATGCACACTCGCAGAACCATTACCCATCCACTGTGGGTATTCCGAAGGGGGAGTCGGACTGGCATGGTCGCCAATACATCCCCGGCTTTGCGCACCGGGCCAGAGTCTTCTACGAGCTATCTGAGAAAGGCTGGGACTGGCATCTCTGTGGAGGAGGAATGACATGGAGCCCTCATTTGCTCCCCTACAAAAATGCCATCACGAATGAATTGTTCATCTCCGCAAGCATCAGCATGTACCTGCATTTCCCCGGCGACGCAAACTGCTCCCCGTTTATGGCAGCAAACCAACAGGACGACGCCAAAGCCTGTGAAACCTCAACATTTACCTCAACCTACGACCCAATATACCTCGCCAACGCCGTCAACGGCTATGACTGGCTCAAGAACAGCGGCATGACCAACGACAAGGGGCTCTACACCGATGGCTTCCACATCAGGGACTACTATCGAAACCACAGCAAAACGCAATGCGACCAACGCAACGAAATGGTCTACACCTACAACCAAGGCGTCATCCTCTCCGGGCTGAGAGGCCTCTGGGAATCCACCGGCAACCTCACATACCTCGAAGACGGCCACGAACTGGTCCGCAACGTGATCCGCGCTACAGGATGGACCGACCCCTCTCTCTACAGCAACCCCATATCATTCACCGACCCATCACCACACAGTAACCTCAAACCCGCCCCTCTCCTATTCTCCCCAGCCTCGACTCTAAAACCCACCTGGTCCGGCCTCGGCAGCCACGGCATCCTAACAGAAGCCTGTGACCCCTCAGGCACATGTTCACAAAACGGCCACACATTCAAAGGCATATTCTTCCACCATCTAACCACGTTCTGCGCCTCCTTACCCCTACGCGCAGTCTCACCGGGTAAAACCTTCGGCGCAAGTAAAGAGACGGCGGGCTTGCATCGTGCCTCGTGTAAAGAGTATGCAAGGTGGGTTTTGCATAATGGGAATATGGCGCTAAGGACTAGGGATCGGAGGGGGAGGTTTGGGACTTGGTGGGGGGCGGGGGAGTATGAGGATCATAGTCAAGATCAAGGTCAGGAAGAGGATGGGAGGTGGAGGGCTCAGGATGTTCTACCAGAAGGAGCTGTGGATTATAGGAATGAGCCCGATAGTATATATTCTTCGTCTTCGGGTGATGAAACCGCGTTTGACAGCACAACGGAGACGAAGTTCGCGGCAGCAGCGGGTCATGGAGTACATGCGGATGGCGATCTGAATGATAGGGGACGTGGACGTACTGTCGAGACGCAGGGTGGTGGAGTCGCTGTTACGAGAGCTATGTGGGAATTTTTGAGGAATCATGATAACAGTACTTGATCACGCACATATGAATGAATGATTTTAGAGAGTAGAGTTACTTTCTCATTCGATGTAATCCGATCGGACTACGTTATCTGCCCATTTCCACTTGGTATTTCAACTACTCTTCATACTCGCTCGTTTCCACTATTTCTGCCGTTTCTGTCGTCTCTCCATTCCACTCTTCCTACAGAACCACTCACTATTCCTGCAAAACCTTCCGCAATTCCCGCAAAACCTGGGCAAGCTCGCCAAGGTGAGTTGAGATGCCATCATGTCCATTCCGTCAATGCGTGTATGAAATCCAATTCGGAGTTCACAAGCATGCTGTAAGTGTATCTGACCCTGCTGTATAAAGTCTTTTAGTTAGTTATTCTTGAGGGGGTTTCACTCATAAAATGAATCTTTTACATAATCCCAAGGTCCGCGAATCCTTTGACGATGTCCTTGTCCACACGGTCCAGCCACTCGATTTGGAATTGTGCGTCGCCTCCATTCTGCTGGATGGCCTGTTGAAGGTGCTCCCGGATAAAGGGGACCAGGTTGAGTCGATGAACAGGATCCGAGTAGATCAAATCACGCTTACGAACCTCCTCAGGGCTTTCGGGCTCTCGCGTTTGTGGTGTGGGTTCCGGAGGCCAGTAGAGAGAGCTATAAGAATTCGTTAATCAAAAGGCATCAAGGCAAAGAACCAAGGGATCAACATACTCTGCCGTCTTGTCATCTGTCCCATCCAACAGCTCCCCCAGGACGTCTGTCCACACCACAAACAAATTCTGTAGTCGTCCAAGGATCCATGGCGCGTTAGTCTCCAGTAGCCTAGTGAAGACCAAAGTCATCAATTTCCGATTTGGTGGGTCGCCAATGTTATCCATGTGGCCGAACCATTCCTCCAAGAGCCAGTCCAATGTCTTCTCTAGCTGCCCATCTCCAGCGACCGCAGAGAGAACCTTGAGGAACACATTTGGCGACGCAAGTGCAATTCGCGCCAGCACAGTAAAGTAATCAGTCTCGACCACTCCATCCACAGCACGTTCAGGGAGCTCTCGGCTTGGGCCATGTGACTGGTGGTGGGTCCATGCACCGTGAAGGCCGTCCAATATCTTTGCCATCATGCCGTTCTTGATGAAATCCCGAGCCACTATTTCAACCCCTTCTACACCTGCAAGGCCTTCACCAGCGCGAACAATGCATTCAAGCAAGTGAGTGAGCATTCCATTTGCATCAGGTTTGAGATTGCCAATGAGCTCAGAAATAGGCGTTAGGATAGATGGACGGATATGATTGGCGAGCGTAAGGGTAGGGGCAACAAGAAGATATCCCTCTGTGATTTCAATTGCTTTGCGGAGTGTATCATTATCCAAGGTATACAACGGCCCAAGGTATTCGATCAGACTCATGAGCTCCTGTGGGAGAGCCTCTCGCTCGGGCTCCCCTACCGTCTGGGCGAGGATAGATGCCCATAGATCTAGGGCGTCTTCGAGAAGATAGATGTGTGTTGGAGAGTCTGGCGAAATTGCTTGCCGGATGATGACGAGACACTCTACATGAAAATTTCGAGAATCGGCTTTCATGGCGTTGACAAGACGAGTAAGGATGGTAAGAATGGATTGCTTCATCAAATATTCCTCTTTGTTTTGTTGCCAAAGTGGTGGCAGTAGATCAAGAATCTTACTGGCATAAGGTGTGATCTGCAGAAGTTAGTATTGTCCTTACCCTCAACAGCTCAGTGGACTTACGTTGTGCTCCATTCTCTCCACAATGATGCTGATGGTATTCAACAACGCCAGCTTGGTTTCAATCAACTCAACTTCCCGTACCAGACCCATGAGACGGGTAAGGATGGTAGGTGCATATGGCAAGAAGTTGTCTGCCTTGAACTCCCACTCATTCGCGACTTCGTTGAATCTTCTTCCGGCTGTTACTCGCACGACTTGGTCATTTAGAGGGTCATCTTTGTTCATCAGGTACTGGAAGATCTGATACACAAGTCGCTTCTTTTCCTCCGAGATTTTAACTGTAATCCATTGCGAGAGAACAATAGCAATTCGTCGGCGTATGATGTTGTAGCCAGGTTTCTGTTTCTGCATTTCGGGAATGAGGGTGCTGGAGATGAAGGCATCAAAGTCAAGCTGGCCGACTAGGACGTCAGCAGCCAACCCGATGGCGCTGTACACTGAATCCTTGAAAAGGATGTCTTCGTTATCCGGTGCTAAGACAGGTTAGTGAAATTTCATTATTGTGTTTGGTGAGGATACGCACTTGCGACTGAGTGGAAGACTTCCAAGAGCGGCTGCATGATCAAGCTCTTGAAGTTCTTTGCGAGGTCTAGAAACAATTTCTCGGCGCAAGGTCGAATCGCAAATTCCCAATCCTCGCCACCTTCTTCCATCTTCTCCCACTCGTCGGGCTCTTCCTCCCACATGCGTAGGTCACTAGCCCTAAAGACGAAGAATCGAGTGACGAGTGTTGACATAATATCGCGAACCAAGTCATCTGTCAACAACTCCGACTTCACCTTCTGGATTGCGTTTGCGCGGTCTTCTTTCTCTTGGGGTTGGCGATATCGAAAGGTCTGGGCTGGGTAAAAGACCAACTTGACACAAGCACGCACGATCAACAGCGCTTTCAACCCTAGGCGCTCTAAGATGGGTGTTTCGTCTTCGGCGTCCCCATCTGTGCCAATCTTCGCTCCGTCTAGTGACGCTGATCCCCAAGACTGCCCTAGCTTGGACACGATGCTCCAATAGTCACGGACAAGGTCCAATGAATTTGGGAGAAGCACAAAGCTTGTTGGATGCGTCTGTGACATGTTTAGGTGGAATTTGGAAAGCTGCATGAGATGCTTCTCAACGAGGCTTCGAACACTCGGAGCCAGTGGAGAGTCCTCTTCTACGTAGGGTAGAAACTCTCCAAAATGACCGCGAGAAAGTACCCAGAAATCTTGGACATCCTTCTCCCTGTATGGAAAGTCATATCCTGCCACAACGATCCTACGGAGGGCTTTTAAGGCGAGCAAGCTATTATCAATGTCCTCTAGAGCTCCGCCTTCATCGTCGCCTCCATTGCGAAAGAATGTCTGCCAGCTTTGAACTTTACCGACATAGATCTGACCTAGAACATGAAGTGTTTCAGGTGTGACTGCCTGGAGGTTCTGTCTATTCTTAATAAGACGGCCCTTAGACAATTCCTTGATTATGTGTAAGAGTATGAGAAGGGTCCGCGGCAGGTGAATTCGGTATGCGTTCGAATCGGTGGAGGAACGGAGGATTTGTAGGACTTGGGTAAACAGATCAGGCCTGCGAATCGTCAGCAAAGTCCAGAACATTATATCAATGTATCAAAATACCAGTCGTGAGGGAATTCAAATCGGACTATTTTCGCAATGACGAGAGCATTCTGTAAAGCTAGGCGCTGGTCTGCTTCGTTTGCTCCGCTCTCGAGTAATCGCACACGTATAGCAGCCTTGTCTTCCTTGTCTACTGCACTACAAACAATTAGTGTTAAAACTGATTGATGAAAAGGTATGGAACGTACTTTGTTGCCGTCTTTCGCCAATATTTGTCGATTCCATTCTTGAGCTGGATGATGGCAAGGTAGCGGACCTCTAACGGAAGAGATTTGTCGAGAAACACAGACTGTTGCGCGGTCAGTTTGAATAGCGGGTAACATCCGTGGAAATTGTGTACCTGTAATAGAGGATAGAACCCTTTCGTTTTCTCCCACTGTTGAAGTTGTTTAGTCCCGGTCTGGATTTGGGTTGGGTCTGTAGAGGCTGCAGAGCGAAGAACATGGTAGAGAATGCCTTCCGTGAGAGGATTTGCCTCCCCCGGCACCTCTATCGCGTCGAACGTGACCTCCATGGCTCTGGCCGCTAAAGGTAGTTTACAGCTCGCGGACAGCTGCAGGGTGGGGTGTGCGCCAGTGAATGCAAGACGGTATGAAGAAACCTTGCGGAATGTGTGCGCCGCTAGAGGTATGATGGGAAGAGAAAGAGACAGAGAGGGAATCCTGCTCACCCAGGAGGATATTATGAGGTGCGAGGCAGCGAGTGTAAGAGCGTGTTTACTCTGCGTACACCGTCCTGTCACAAAAAAGCTCCCCGCACTGCTCCGGATCACGGACGCACATGCTCTTCCGTCACCGCCCCACTCCCTAGCAAACCATCCTCCGCCAACCGCCATGAGATTCATTCCGAACGTGTACCTCGGCCTAGCACTACAGACTAGCCTGCCCTCACTACTCACCCCATGTCACGTCGTCGATAAATCTAATATCTAGATCTTCTCCCCATTCCTTCCCTTTCCTTCTCTCCCAATGCCCTCCAATGCCCTCCGCCGACTTCGCCGCCGCCCAAGAACGCCTTGCAGCCCGCCGCGCTCAACGCGCTGCCAACGCGCGAGCCCAACATGAGTCTTCCAGCGCCGCCCACAGCGCCTCACGCGCGCTCTCTCGGTTTCCGTATCCGTTCAATAGACTCGGAGGAGCAGGCGCCAGTATTTGGGATGCAATAAAAGGCCGAGAGGGAACGAGGCCAGAGTTCAGAGTAGGCCAGGTCGATGCAGAACTACTCGACGAAGAGCTTTTGGAACTCCTCAAGGGCCAGGTTGGGGAAGGTCTGAAATACTATGGTTCACATATCACAGACACCTACAGTGCCGAGATCTTACTTGCCCTTCGTTTGATCCTCTTCAAACTCTCGATATGGAATAACAATGCCTCATACGGAGCCCATCTTCAGGGCCTCCGCTACACAGACGCACGCTCTTCTTCCCCATCCAGACCTCCCCCAAAACCATGGCAAAAGGTGGCATATGGGTTCATCACAGTCGGCGGCCGCTACGCTTGGACAAAGTGGGAAGAATATCTCCTCGCTGCTTCTGAAGATTATACAAGACCGCAGACGTCTGCTTTGCAGCTCGCAAGTCGATTAACAGAGTACTTCAATAGCGCCCACGACATCGCAAGTCTCACATCATTCCTTGTTTTCCTTGTCAATGGCCGGTATAGAACACTCACCGACCGTATTCTCCGCCTCCGTTTGGCGCCCACATCCCACTCAACATCACGGGAGGTGTCTTTTGAATACCTCAACCGACAACTCGTCTGGCACGCCTTTACAGAGTTCCTCTTATTTCTCCTACCCCTTGTTGGCATCAGCCGCTGGCGACGCATACTATCTCGCACATGGCGCAAGCTGAAGAACTCCACTCTGTCTCTCTTGGGCAGACGTTCCGCTCCCGACGAAGACGAGGAAAAGAAGGGCGGGGAGCTGGGTTTCCTCCCCGAAAGAACCTGTGCCATCTGCTACCGGGACCAGAACCCTACGACCGCCACCGAACAAGATATCATTGCGCAATCTTCAGGTGGGGGAGGTGTCGTCGGCTCCGCAGCAACCGACATCACGAATCCCTATGAAGCCGTGCCCTGCGGTTGCATATATTGCTTTGCCTGCCTCGCGCAACGCATCGCCAACGAGGAAGGCGAAGGCTGGACCTGTCTACGCTGTGGCGAGCTAGTCAAAGAATGTAGGCCATGGAGCGGCGACATTCTCGAGGACCGGAGCTCCCGCGCAACCTCCCATACTCACCAATCCGGTCCCGTGAAGACCGTCGGATTCGCCGCCGGCGCAGCATCTCCAGATAGCCCCCAAGACGCCGAACACGACGAGAAGTACCAACTACGAGAAGTCGACCCGATACCCGAGCAAGAAGACGTATCAGGCGTCTCCGCCAACGCCGAAGCGCGTATGGGTCTCGAATCTACGCGTGGCTTGGGCCTCGGAGAAAGTCTTGCGTTGGATGAGAGTTCGGAGTGGGCTCGTGCCAGCGAAGATCGAAGTAGTTATTATGATGACGAGCAGAGCGAGGAGTATGATGAGGATGAAGAGGAAGAAGGTGAGGAGTTGGAATATGATATGTGAAAAGTCATACCATATTTACAGCCCGGTCACTTGTCGTAGGTGCATATCTAGGTGATCCACGCGTATAACATAGAGTGATAGTGGAAAGAAGACGAATCGTTTAAGCATTGTTGCAGGGCTGGCGGGKGCATCATGTAGGCAAGGTGCACATCTTATCGCATAGACAATCTACGTTGTACATATTTTCCATGAGTTGAATGAATCGCAAGTGCATAGCTTTACATCCATTGTGTTTGCTATGCTTTGTGCTTTCTGGCATTGCCGTTTCAATGCATATGAAATCAATCCCGTCACAGACCCCAGCTCATTATGATAGTTTGTTTCCCTATAGCCGAACTACCATCAAAAATCTAGATACGCACGATCCATCGAAGCCTCTGAGGACAACCCTGCGTATGAACGATTTAGCTGTTGGAACTGAAATGAGAAATGGTGCGCCTTCAGCTTTTACATGACGCCGATGACCCACAAATAAGTTGCCCTAGATATTGAGCAATCAAGTATCGTCCATCGAAAGGCCACTAATCACTTGTCCAAACTCTGAAAGGCAGGGCCTGACAAGGTGAGCACGTGAAAAGCCACGAAATTACACGCGGACTAATTGCGAGAATCTTGGCATAGTCCCCATCTTTTCATCCGGGCTTACATATTCTTCGAAATACACAAGCCTGAGATTCTTATCTTTCTTGGCCTTCTTCTCAGGAACGGGTTCTGCAGTTGGAGTCGAAGCTGCGGCTGCACTTGAGATTAGTTCATCCACAGATGCTGAAATATCCCCACCTGAACCGTTCTGCCCAGGAGGATAGTGGATTGGCGGCGGGCCACCGAATGGAGGACGATCTTGGAGATTCTGACCAGGGATACTGCCAGGACGAGGCGGAATACCCGCATTAACAGGGCTAGGTCCCCCAACAAATCCAGGGAAGCCAGAGCCATTCTGCGCTGGTGGTATCTGACCAGGTGGGAATCCGGGCGCGCCAGGTAGGAAAGGTTGGCTTGGAGGGGCTCCGTAAGGCTGAGCGTTTGTGGGCGTCTGCTCGGGGTTGATTAGCTTCAGAAGTGCAGGCTCGATAGCTCCGGAATACATATCGGACACTCCCCGTATAGTATTCAGGAAAGAGGCTTCACTTACCCCTGGAGTCTCCACTGGTGCAGCAGCGGGAATAATGCCGTTCTTTTTATCATGCCTCCACTTCTCCGAGCGTGTCTCCAGTTCATCAGCCGTCTCCTTGACCTTCGGTCGCTTCTGTGGCGGGGCACTTCCGTTGCTATACAGGCCTCGAACAGGGTTGCCAGTGATTCTAGAACGCTCCTGCTCTTCTTCAAAATGCTTCCGCATAACTTCTTGATGCCGCTGCTCCATGATCTCTGCCGGGACTCCCTCCATCCCGAAGATCTCGATGTCCAGTCCTTGTCTACTTGCGATCGCATTCTCAACCTGGCTAAGGGTCTCTTTGTGTACTTGGTTCATGTGGACCGAGAGGCCTTCAGGTACGTCAGCGTTTAGGGAGCTTCAATCAAAAGCGCGCACATGGAGTGAGAGGACCAGAAATGCGCAATATACTTACCTCCGGCCGTGTTCAGACGGCGACCACATCTATCACACTTGAAATGTTTAGCCTTTTGGTGAGAGATGAGAATTTTGAGATCGTCGAAGTCGCGCTCGCAGTAATAGCACCAAGGCCGGTCGAGCTTCTCTTGTAGGTCTGGCCACCTCTTTCTTTTCTTCGTCATGGCGAACCGCTGCGGAACTGTGAAGAGCAAATACTATCAATGAACAGATAAGGGGTGCAGGTTTTGCGACCACAAGCCAAGCTGGGATGTGTTGTTAAGTGAAGGTGAGTAGAGGTGGACTCGAGTTGTCCAAAGCTTCTTGACCGTCGCGTCTGCCGAGGTTTTGCCGAGCCTTGGCGTGCGAGAGTCTTTTTCGCTGGCGAGAGAACAGAATCCAGCAGTCTTCATCTCACCAATCGATGAAATGTGATAACGTCGATGCATGGCCGGTAGCCCACATAATTCTACCATAATCATCTACATGTTCCAATATAGAACTTTCACAACCCAAGAAGCACCCATGTCTCAGCAACACGCACAAACAGCCACTTTGGTCCTTCAGGACAACACCTCCAAGTCCTCCGGGAGCATCCCGTACCTTTGCGTTTTGCATTGGGCCGGTGTATGCGGCTGTAGAGTCTTCTCCTGTGCTTTTCGTTGCAAGATCAAACAAAAGGTCCTTCATAGTTCACACTTCCTCGCTCTTTCGAGAATTTCACGAAGAGTGTGACTCCTTGCGCACCTACATATCTTTTCATTGCCCACATTATGCACGCTAGTTCCCATCTGCCATCACTCTTGTGCCGGAGCAAGAGCCATGAGACTGAAATTGAGACTACCAGATTCTTCTATCATGCTGCGAATTGCACTCAGTCCCGCCTGTGAAAGAAGATCACTCTCCTCGTCAAGCTGGCCAAGGTCTATTGGCCCTTTTCTGTCTCCATCTAACTGGAACAAGTGGCCGTTCCGATGAGACTTGACAAAGCAGATGTAGTGGAAATCGACTTCGTCCTCAGGGTTGTCGGGAGCTTGTGTATCTCCTTTCCTAGCAACAGATGCATAGGCAGATTCCAGCTCCTGGCTATTTTCAAGAGTTACAGCCCTGTCGTCAGGCTTTTGGGGAAGCGCTGCGTCAATGAGGTTCGTCATTAAGGAACCGTCATCTATCTCCCATGAGTTCTGGTTTCAGCATTTTGGGAGATACGGCGAAAACACATACTGAGATGTTTGATTGCATCCCCGTTGCAGATGGCGTGGAGCATCGCATACAACCCGCACGCATTGTAGATAGTCTGTTTGAACCATACAACGGTTTCGCCCGGTCCTGAACCATCATACCATTCAGATTCGACATCCTCTTTGGCACATCGTTCCTCATACACATCTGTAGTAGGGAACACAAGTATGAGCGCATAGACGGGACGTGGTATGAACGCTAACAGGTCGGAGTCATCAAGAGACAGCACATCTTGAAAAGTGAGAGATGTCGATAAGCCAAGCTTGTGGACCAGCTCAGTGAAAACCTCGGGATTTGACTCAAGGGGAATGAAATGTTTGCGTGCATGTTTTGAGTTCATGATCACATTCCCTAGCGCAGCAAGATGTGGTGACAGGTGGTGGGGACTTCCAGGGCGGACGTGGTTCTACGCACTTGCCAAGAAACCCTGCCAAACGATTGGCCACTCCAGATAAGCATAATTCAAGGTTCAAGCCTTGTGCCAGCATTGTGCGATGTACTATATCATGCCAGCGTTGCGAACGTTGTTCAATAGGACCACCGTACCTACGACATGTGTTGTTGATAAGAAGAAGTATTCCAAACAGAAGCATATATCGCAAGCTAAAATGTCTGCACCAATGAAAGAGCCTAGTTATCTGGTCTGTACCGCCCACCACTATTTCTGACACTAGAAGTGCTGATATAAAGTTTACAACCAGATAAAATGAAGCACTCTTAGGGCTAAAAATCTGCATGATTACTGGATGCTGCCATATTTCCAGCTGCCTGGTGCCAACGTTTAGCCAAAACATCTATCCGTGCTGGATCCAGTCAGGCACAGCACCTATATACGAGAGCCGAGCATCCGCTCTCCAGCATGCTTCATCTATACACGGCGTCGCACCTAAAGCTGACAGCGAATCAACATGTTGTCGGCCGGAGCTGGATACTTACGAAACAGCAGGTTGCTGGTAATTGCGAACAAGCAACACGTAAGGTACCTCGTTGCTGAATGTTCACATCAAATGATGTGATGGATACGTACCAACAGAGTCTTCGTCCTCGCAGATGCAGGCGGAATCATGATTGGCGGGCACGGCTAAAGATGATTTGGAGCGTGTGGGGCGTGCTGCGTTCACATCCAGAGCTGCGTCACTCTTCCAGCCCAGCCACCATGGCCAGCATACAATATCGGGATTTCGAACGACCTGGCTCATGGTTGTGCAACCTGCATCTCCCGGCAGTATGCAGTGCACTCACCAACAGCGCCATGGCATCATCGAATGGTGAAAGCCAACGCGCATCCGCTGATTGCCCCTTCGCCTGCTTGTTCGAGCATAGGCCAATTGTCCGCAGTTCTGCGACCTTCCCGATGCATGGCAGGCCCATGCCGATAACAGCTACAGCTCTAGCTACCCATGTCAACGCTGGAGCTACGGGCAATGTCATCAGTCGCCTCGCCCAAGGTATTAATTGAGCTCCATGTACCGCCTCACGCTCCATTTCCTGCACCCCCGCTCCAAGTTCCGCAGTCATGCTTCTCCGCTGCATTTATAGCGCACTCCTGTTGCTTGATACGGCAGCCGCGCTCCGATATGGGCGACTGCCGGTCGGCGAGTTGAGGCAGCAGGTAAGCAGCAAGCTTGGACTCTATAGAGAGAAACATATATGCTAAGCTCCGTCAGATTGAGCAATCCAAGGCCAAAAGACATGGACTCGCAAAGCGTGAGGATACCGACCCAGAGTTGCTGTATCCAGCACACAATCTCTCGGTCCCCGTGGACTTTTTCCCAGATGACCCACGGTACGAACCTCACTCAAATGACACCTTCAATTTGAGGTATTGGTTCGATGCGTCCAACTACAAGCCCGGTGGTCCCGTTTTTGTTCTTTTGTCCGGAGAAACGGACGGCACTGGACGACTGCCATTCCTGCAAAAGGGAATCGTCGCGCAAGTCACTCAAGCCACAAATGGATTGGGCGTCATTCTGGAGCATCGCTATTATGGGACCAGCTTCCCAGTCCCCGATTTGAGCATAGAGAACTTCCGCTTCCTTACCACCGAGCAGTCGCTAGCCGAGATCGATTATTTCGCGCGCAATGTTGAATTCGAGGGTGTTGACGCTGATCTAACCGCGCCCAACACCCCATGGATCGTGTACGGCGGTTCGTACGCTGGAGCACAAGCTGCTTTTATGCGCGTTGTGTACCCAGATACCTTCTGGGGTGCCATCTCTTCTTCTGGCGTAACAGCGGCGATTTGGGATTACTGGGAGTATTTTGAACCAGTCAGGCAATTTGCGCCCCCTGATGTAGTCAAGAATACCCAGCTGCTAGTGGATGTTGTGGATAGCATTTTACTCAACGAAACCAACAGCGACAAAGCTCAAACCCTCAAGGAGGTTTTTGGCGTGGGAGAGTTGACTGACAACAGGGATTTCACGTTCGCACTGTCGGACGGAATATACGGCTGGCAGGGAACCAAGTGAGTTTGGTAAATTATATCAATTGGTTTTGAGTCTGACATCAAGTTCACAGCTGGGACCCAGAAGACAACTCACCAGATTTCTTTTAGTAAGCTCATCCTATGATTGCGCCATTCACACGCATTAACGCATCGCAGCTATTCCAACAACTTGACAACTACTCTGAACGACAAGGAGACGGAGTCATCTAGGGGTACTGTCCAGGAGCTCATTAGCGCGGCAGGATATGAAAAGGATACCGCCCTAGAGAATATCATCCTTAATGCCATTTCCTACTTCAAAGCTACCTCCGTCGCAGCTCAGAATGCATCCGGCCAATCGCAGGACGAGTATTTCACACAGCTCAATACGACCTACTGGCAGCAAGACGACCTTGCGCAAGCACCGTGGAGGAGCTGGAATTGGCAAGTATGCACTGAATGGGGCTATATTCAGACTGGAAACACTCCTCCCGAGATCATGCCCCTTATTTCCCGAACCCTGGACATTGAGTATCTCACTGCATTCTGCAGGGACAGTTTCAACATCACTGAGCCTGCAGATGTGGAACGGGTAAACAAATACGGCAGCTTCGATATTGAGTACTCTCGTCTTGCTATCATTGGTGGCAATGCCGACCCGTGGAAACCGGCTACTCCACTTGCAGATCAAGCTAGGCCTAGGGAGTCTACCACGGACAAGCCTTTCCTCGAGATTGCACACGGTGTGCATCACTGGGAAGAGAACGGTATTTTCCCTAACCAAACTACTCCAGAACTACCTCCACCTCAAGTGGTATATGCACAACAGTTTGTCAAGAACTTTGTCATCGATTGGCTGAAAGGTATGTCAGAATTTCCGGCCACAGCGACCGGACAATATATGCTAACAAATGCCAGAATGGGAAGAAGAGAATCATTACGAATTGTAATAGAAGCGTTGTTTTGCGAAGCATTTACGATAGCAGAGCGCTCATTAATATTAAAATATTTCTATCGTCTTAATGTTAACCTTGCAAACGAATCACAGTTCAATGTGCTACTCCACGACATACGCTACGCCGAACACCTAATCCTCTCATCAATCACATGGGGCATAGCGCATCCAATCATTTTTCGAGCTTTGCTAACACGCATAGCCAACCGGATAAGCAGGAAGGCACTGTCTCATCCCATTCTATCATATGCCGCTGGAATTCTTCAGCTGCTTTCTCTCTATCGAACAGGATTGAAGTCGCTCATCCCATGACCTAATTTTCCAAATATAGCAACCATCTTCGCCGCTTCTGTGCGACAACCCTTCGCCACTCACATCGTCGTTATGAGCAACATTGGAGCCTAGAATGCCTTTGCAACTATCAGCTGCTGTAATCAATTGTTTCCATTTACTTGGGGATAGGGTGGCAGTAGTGCGGTTATTCCCGGGGTAGTACAACATGTTAACGGTCTCACAGCCATTTCTCGGTTGCATGATCTCTCGCGGCTTCACGATCTAAAGAACAAGGAAGATATGAGCACCGTAGTTCTCTACAGGTTCTTTTCTTCGAGCATATTTGCTTCAATCTTCACTAGCAACATTAGTAGGTGTTTGACTACGTCATAATAGTTCTCCAAACATTTGCAAGATTGGGCGGGAGATCAGCGCCATGCTTACGGTAAGACAATGCCAATACGAACGCCCTTCCGAGGATCAGCGGCTTTTCAATAATGTCACGGTATCATCTGACGCCGAGTATACACGAGATGGTGGATATGTCGGAAGGTTGAGTGAATTTCTTTGTAGGAAATCATATAAAGCTTTCAGGACTTGCTTTTACTTGCCATTCTTTCCTTTACTCCAAACGTCGTCCGCTACAGGAAAGAAACTCATCATACCGAAACCCAGCAAAACTACAAATTAGCAGCTATTTCAGCTCCTCCGAGTCTCTGAATCAACCAACTTCATTATCACCAAAATGCATCTCCTTCCGCTAGGCACCGCTGTTGCAGCCCTTCTGACAACTACCGCCGCAAGACTGGTCGGTGTTGCCGCCCCTACAACTCTCAAGCCTGGTGATCCTTTCACCCTCACTCTCATCACCGAAAACTACATTCAATCTGTCGCCGACGTAGCAGTAGCTTGGGGCTACGTTCCACCTCCAGGCTTCGGTCCGCACTGGCTCGGTTCCTTCACCTCATCCGCCTACCTAGGCCCCGACAAATCAAATCAGCTGAAGAACGTCACCATCCCTGCGACTGTGCCTCAGGGCCTAGAAAGCTTCCAGGGAAAGCAGCTCATTCTTGGTGCCGCGGTGTACAGTCTGTATGGAGCTAGTTCTGGACCCACGGTTGCGAGTTTCAACGTCACGGTCACGGTTGGGGATAAGACTAGTACAGAGTTGGTGAGGAGCACGGGATTCGTTTGGGGTACGGATTCGGATTGCCAGGAGTAGGGGGAGAGGTTAAAGGGAGCTTGTGGGCGAGTAACTAAGTTTTCCTTCGGTATATGGCTCTAAGTTGGCACGCTTGGGCGATGGGTATTCTAGAGGCAGGAACTGATCAAGTTTAGAGGATATGTATACATGAACTTTGCTTTTTTCGATAGGATATTACAAATGATCTTGAGTAATGAGATGCTTTCAAGCTTTTGTAATCGTGATGCTTGTTTCATCTCCAGATAGAGGAACCACCCAACCCCCTCTTGCCTTCGTAGACCCAGTGACTGCAAAAACGATCGTGCCTAATGCTGGTTGTTTAAGCCAAACAATAGCTTCCTCAGCCTTCAAAGCATCCCTCGATACCGCAGGTGCCACCATCAACGTAACCGTCTGGGCAGACTTATCATACCTTACTCTCAGTATAGCACCAGCACTAATCTCAACCTTCAACCCCAAATCCGCAACAAACACTCTTCTCCTCAACGCATCTCTCGGTTTCGCCACCACC
The DNA here is from genome assembly GCA_001007845.1 of Nigrograna mackinnonii. Taxonomy (NCBI): domain Eukaryota; kingdom Fungi; phylum Ascomycota; class Dothideomycetes; order Pleosporales; family Nigrogranaceae; genus Nigrograna; species Nigrograna mackinnonii. Next base: position 471,079 of record JGVQ01000226.1, read on the forward strand.
ACCGTATCATTCGACACCTCATCATCAATATCACCACCAAACACAACATTTCCATACCTCTGATCCCTAACAATATAAACACACTGTCCAAGACTCAACCCAAGAAACCCCGGTCCATAATCCCCAGAAAACGGATCCCACTTGAGTAATTCCGGATACGAATGAAACGCGGCAGATGGAAAACCGCCCTCATCGATATTAGCTAGCGGTGCTGTATTCCCTGCGAATCCGACGCGCAACGTATAGAGGTCATTAGGATGTTGTTCATAGTGAGATAACATGGGGAGGGAATTTAGTCCGGAGCCGTAATGATGGATTTGACGCTCTATTTGTCGGATTTTGGCACCGTAGATGAAATCCCAGTATCGACGGGCGTTGCCGTTCCAGCCCCAATGTGCGATGGTCGGCATGTAGGCGAAGATGCTGTGGATTGCTTTTGTAGGGGTTTTGGGGAGGTTGAAATAGCTGTGGGTGATTAGTACTTTGAGGAAAGCGTATAGATGTATGTGTTTAATAATAGAGGGGGTATGAAGGTAAGAACTCACTTAGTCCAATAATAAACCCCCTCCTGCCCGGTACTATCCCAAGCCATCTCACTCCCAAACGGCACCTCCTGACCCTCCCAAACATTCGCCCGATACCTCATCGTAGCTTCCAAAGCCAAAACTTCACTCTCCATACCCTCTCTTTTCAAATCTTCTAACATTTCGCCAAGAACCCATTCCCCCATTAATCCAACAAGTCCATAATCGCAATTTCTAGCTCGATTGGATAGACAGTGTTGAGTTGTGTTGTATGCTCTGCCTAGATACCAGGACCACTCGGATCGCATTTTGTGGGTTGGGTGGGAACGGGCTACGCGGTATAAGGCCCAATATGTCGCTACGGGGTGGATGTAGTTATATGCTCTGCGTGTTGTATACGCTCGTTGCTTGTCCCAAGATGTCCACGAAGTCCAATCAATAGAAGAATTATACTCAAAATCAGTGACATTAGGTTGGTAAAAGAAAGCGCTTGCTACGACGCCAAAAGAGCCGTTTTGCTGCAAGGTCCCTACGAGCGTGTCGTGCACGAAGTCATCTAGAATCTTGACTTCTTTGGGGTTGGGCTGGACGAATTGTTTCATTGCTGCGGCTAGGTATGCACCCGTTCCACCTTCGTCGCTGAGCCCGGAGATCCAGACTCGCGGGTCTTGGTCGACGATTTTGTTGGTTGAGCGGTCGTATGTCATTATTGAAGGGGATCTGTTGAATGGATCTGAAGGGTTGGTGTAGTGTGCAGATGTTGTTAGGAAGTTGCCCATGTCTGCTAGGGTTGAGGGAGCTGGTTTTGTGATGAAGTAATGTACGGTTTGCTTCTTTTCGTCGGCGTAGGTTATGGTGATGTGTTTCCGACCCCATGCCGTGGTTTGCGGTGTCAGTTTGTAGGGGGCTCCGGGCGATGGTGGTTCGGTTATTGTGAATGCTGCCGCAGAATCGATGGACTTCACCGGGGAGGAGTGATTGAGATATAGCCGTGCTACGGTATCTGAAGGGATAATGTAGCCGGGTATGCCTACTGCCAGAGGAACGCTCATGCGCACCACTGCATCCTCGATAGTCTGAATCGAGTTCGCAAGCCCGAGTTGCAATCCTACTGTATACACTTCTCCGGGCTCCAGCACTTTCGAAGTCGGTGGATTCCAAGGCGTACTGCTATTCCACTCCTTCTGTGCCCACGCTAAACTATGAACTTGCCACTCATAATTCCCCTCAAAAGTCTGTGACTGGTATCCGAAATTTCCCCTAGGCTCTGGAAGAAATCTCCACGCTTCGAACTGGGTCGAATTGAGCGGTGTAATGACCAATGCATTTCCGGTACCTTGCAGATTTGCGACTCTGACGTATCCCGCATTCAATCCAATGTAAGGATCTGCAAATGAGCACTTTGCTTGGGTTTCTTCTGCCGGCCTGTTGGTGAAGATGTTGTTTATGCTGATTGGCAATCCAAGACTTCCTATCTCTACCGTTGCATTCGCCATATTCGTGATGGTAAAGCGCAACGCGAGATTGCCACCAGCGGAAAGCCATTCTCTCGTAACCCTCAATGGAAGATTATCTCCCAAAGTAGGAGCTAAATCTGCACCAGCGAATACTCCAACAGGTAACCTCTTAAAAGGATCCACCGGTTTTCTCGACCTCGCGGAATCGATGCTCGTCCATGTATCCGAAGTAGACGTCCTATACCGCAACGTAATATCGCCAAGATGATGCGCTCCATTGAAAGCTAGCTTTGGAAGTATATCCGATGGTAAAAAGTTGAAGCCTGTACCGGTCGAATTGAGAGATGCCAGAGTTCCAGAAGAATGAACTATCTGTCCTTTGAAAGAATCGGTCTGGAAATTCGCATAGCCTTTGGATAATCCCAGAGTATCTTGGGCGCTGGTAGTCGCTACTATGGCCGCGAAAAGACCTATTTTAGCTATTGAAAGCATCATTTTGAATTGGTTCTGATGATAACTTTGGCATCAATCGTACTGCGTGCAAGGCCGTAGCTTTGCATTAAAAGCTAGAAAGAAGGACTCCCACGATCATCTCCTGGTGGTAATATCCACCAATCCCCTCAAAGCTTCTTAAAGCTTCCCGCGACAATCAAACTCAAAACAAAATATCCCGTGGTGTATTGCGTGGACCGAGCGAAAAGTCTATGACGCTTCCTGACGACGTTCATGGGTTATAGGGGTTTTAATCCGAACCCCCGCCGGAGAAACTGTGTAATTAGATGCACCAACGAGGCCATTTAAGCGCTCCGATATTAACGATGAAATTCGCTAGCGCTTTTTGTTTAATTAATTTTCCAGGTTTCTAATTTCGTAGGGAGGGCATCGTGGAGCGGTTTTGTTGGTGATTTGGTGTTTGGGGGTGAGATAAGGCTCGGCGTGAGGGTCTTGCTTGAGTTTGTTATTATTATAATCCTTGTATCCAATTAGAACTCGTGTTGGATCTTTTGAATAGGTGTTGATAAGGTCTCTATAAGATGTAACAATTTAGTACCAAGATTCTCCCATCACGAACGACAATCTCTCGGATACGTTAACAAAGCCGTGCTAAATGATCCAAAAAAAAATTTTCCCAACACAAATACCAAACATTTCCAAATTTTCCAGTAAACTCTGTCCACCCCACCAAATTTAAAATTCCATAACATTCACCTTCACATGTTTTCTCTACGCGACGCCATGGGTGCCATTATGACCACTAAACCGGACATCTCTATCGGGGACTTTGGTCACCAGCGCCGCGCTGTGTTGGGTATGTGTAGGAGTCTTAGTCTTAGATTTGAACCCGAATCCGAAACCGCCTTTTCGTTTGGATGAGGTAGTTGATATGCGTGTAGGCGTGGGTGTAGAGGTAGAGGTAGAGGTAGATGTAGTCTTAGTCTTAGTCGCAGTTGCGAACCTGAACGGACCCTTATGTTTTGACGAGGTCGTCGATGTGGGCGTAGGGGCTGACGTAGATGTCGAAGTTTCAGCGGCCCTGGAAGGTTCGATAACCCCCACCGTCTCTCCAGGCGCCGTAGGCTCTGGTACCTTTAGCTTCTGATCCGGGACACGAGATACTTCTGCCGGCCCTGGGATCGGGAGGATGTTATCTGGTCTCGTAGCAATCTCTGGGGACGGTGACGTTGGGGTAGGGAACGGGATTGGCGGGGTCTGAGTCTCGGAAGAGGGAATAGGGTGGAAGCTGTTTGGTCCTGGAACCTTCTCCTGTTCTGGGGCTGGGATTATGAGGTGATGGTGCTCGTGGTGATGTGGGACCCGGGAATCTGTGGGTGTGTGCTTCGGGGCTTTGTGGGCCGCGGGGAATGGTGGTGTAGGCGTCGGTTTAGATCCCATCATGCCTTTTACTTTTAATGAGTGATCTTGTACTTTCTCATGGAGAGTCGGTGTCGGTGTCTGTGTCGTTGGATCTTTGTTTTCGGCAGGGTGACTGACGCTGGTGTCCGAAACTTCCATCGGCACACCCCTAGCTATAGATCGCTCTCCTTTCATGCCCAAAAAGTTATACAACTGCTCCAACAAGCTGAAGCTGTATGTGGATTTACAACTATAGGCACTACATGCCGCTGCTTCCCGATACCAGCCCATACACAATTTGTGTTCTGGAGTTCCATTCACGGTCGACAAGCAGGGGTTGGCCTCCACAGCCTGATAGAGCAGGCGCCGGACCCCGTGGATAGTGCATTTGCGATAGATCTGGCAGATGAGAACGACGCCTCGAAGGTCCTTGCAGAGCTTAGTCGTGGAGTACGACCTATGGCAGAATGGTTTGACCTCAGTGACTTTGATCGACGCTGCTAGGGAATGGTGCTCAGGATCTTGGTGTATATCGATGCGATCTATGCTTGAAAGTGCGCCTTTGGCGTAAATTCCGATCGATAGTGGTAGGGCTCTGGCGAAGATGCCGGATGTTAGCACTAAGGTCATTCCAACCTTGGTGAATAGCTTCATTTTGAAAAGGACAGTGCAATGTATGAGGGTAGGTGAAAGATTAGGAGGAGTAGAAGGTAAGGTGAATGGAGCTTCGAAAGCACCGGCGATGGATTCAAAAGAGTTCTGAACACGTAGGTATAATTTTAGTTCCGAGCCATGCTGCTTGCTAGGCAATGTGTTGGGAAGACAAGTTCACTTCTATCCATGGTTCTGCAGCATGTCCCAGGAAACCCACAAATCAAAATCTAGGGCCATGTTGTTTTGATGCTGGGTTCATGTATGTCAAATTTGAGAGGTCTATCCACGGAACCGGTCAAAAGTACCAAGGGTGCATGGAAGAAAATTCAGAACTCCAAAATCGAATTTGCTGAACACAAAAATACTATTATGAGCGTCCTAGATCAAGTCGGAGCTCGCTCTTCTTAACTCATTCCGCGGGCAATCTTGAACTCCACCATCGGGCCATCTCTTGCAAAGCCAAAAGCATCCCACATCTGGTATTCATCTCGACGATGCCTTCCCCATTCTAGGTCAGGATTCCCTCCACCTCTTCCTGGCTCGTCGGGTGCCAAGCGCATATCGTAACGGAACAGCACATGAGCAAGGGTGAGCTTCAATTCTAGGTAGCCTAGGTTCTTTCCAGAACATTGCCGCATCCCAATACTAAATGGGTTGAAAGCCTTGCGCGCGATAGTAATGCTCTCACGTGATACTGATTCGCTTTCTATCCATCGTTCTGGACGAAATGACCAAGGGTCAGGATAGTACTCCCGTGTGTGGTGAAGTGTGTAGGCAGATACGCCAACAACAGTCCCTGCTGGAAGATGGTGATCGTCGATTTCCATACCACCGGAGAGAACAGTGCGAGGCATATGACTTGGCACCCCAGGACTCCGACGCAAGGTTTCTTCGATACAAGCATAGAGGTAAGTGCAAGAATTTAGCTTCGTGCCGGCGCAGATGTCTTCTTTAGAGTCGAAGGTAGAACTTCTTATTATTAGTTTGCGTCTCGAATGTCGTAGATTACTTGCCAACGTACCGGACTTCCCTGGTTGCCTTGGATAGAGCATCTTCGTTATGCACTAGGTAGAAGAATGCTGAGGCTAGTACGCTGCTGAATGGATCAGATCCGGCATTCATCAAATTCAAACACTCTGCATCCAGATCTCCCTGCATCGGCTTCCATGCAGTCTTCTTATCTTGGGCATGAACTATACGGGATAAGAAATCAGGATGGCCGGAAGGGGCGTCTTTCTCGCCATCTGAACTCTTTTGATTCCTGGCCACTACTTGGGCGTTTCCATAGTCGATTAGGCGATTGTTGTCTGCTACGGGTTTTCCTCCAACAATTTCGAATAATTTGGTTCTCAATAATGGCCGGAGTAATATGGCTAGTGGGAGATGCGAAACCTAACTGTGTGTAAGGCTAGAGTAGGCAGAGTAAAGTGGACAGACTCACCCAGTAAAGGAATTGGGATGCTGGAAGCACCGAATTTGCGAGATCTCGATGTTCCTCGTTTTGCACAGTCCCAAAATCGCACCCAAAGACGAGAAAGCCCATGATATCGAAGCCTAGATAGATTACAACCTGGGCAATATTCCATTTTGGACCCCAGCTGTCACTGGGCGGTTTTATAGTGTCGCAGAATCGCCGTAGAACATCATTTATTACGGGTTCATTGGCTCGCAAAGACTCTGCTGAGAAGATGGGACTCAACCACCTCCGCTTCGCAGCATGCTTGTCCTTGTCTGTTTCAGTGAGGCTGCTATAAGCACCGGCTGCAATATCAAAAGTCTTGTACCATTCTCCCTTCTTGACGTTGGCACCGCGGGGCCCATAAATCGTACTCAACGCAGTCTCGGTGTTGAATGAGAGAGAATTGGGAGAGATACGAACGATTGGTCCTATGCAGGTAAGCCGGCATCATGATCCGAAGGTCACTCTATCCACACATGATCAGGAGCTGAAGCAAAATGAGGCTATCTTACCATACTTTTCGTGGTCTCTCAGGTGCCATAAATGTCGATTACCTCTAAATGCCTGCCATAGAAGGGGCCAGCCGCTCAGCTTGTATCGAAGCGGGCCAGGATACTTGGCAAGCGGATGGAATGCTACGCGATACACTGAGAGAACGAGCAGCTATTTCACCGGTATCAGTCAGTGATTTGAGTGAAGATACATCCTTCATACGTATACGAGGATACCAATGGTCCCGATTGTGAGCAGACCGCTAGTTGAATAGTTAGGTAGCCCCAAAAGAGCCATGCTATAGTAAATTTTGTAAAAGAAGAAAGGGCTAGAGGGGAGTAAGAAGGGCGGGACGTTGAGTCACCGGACAGCTCGAGGCAAAGGAGCGAGTTAATGTAGCCCATTGTTATCTTTGAGCCTAGTGCGCTCTGGGAGCTGCATTGCAGGTCGCATCTGCTTTGAGCAGGGGAGTATCAAATCGAAGAGGCCGTATTGGAGGCCGTCCATGCTTGGGGGAAGGGTATGCAGCCGTAGCATGTCTGAATGGCCGGTGAGTGTGGATGTGATGCAGTAATGCAGATGGGCGACGCTAGGTGTGGTTGCTTTTTGCTCGGCATGTCCCTGTTTGGGACCCCAAGGGCGGGGCATCCCACGATAACTAGTTACAGTGTACCTACCTTTGGCTCTGCTACTTCAGCGTCGTAGTATACACTGCTACACTTGATGACTTATTGCTTTCTTCTAACGTATGAAGACATTTCTCGTGAGCCGTTCCTTTGTAAACGCCGACGATCATAGTTACAAGTGCACCATTACTCAGAATTGCCCTCATCAGCCTGTAGGACTAGTGAGACATCAATTTACAGCACCAAGAAATCGCATACAAAGGGAGATCTGCCCATAAGCTTAAGCTTAAGCTGATATTCACAGAAGAGCACAGGCCTGCAGTTCCGCAATAGTTAGGGCTTACGATACACGAGCCTCAGAGCTAATGTGCCCGCAGTGACTCAATTCAGCCCCGCTCTCACAGCCTCGCCCTTCCTAGACCAGGGCTTCGACAGCAAAAGAGGAAGACTCATACTTAGCTGAACAGGCAACGACGTAACACTCTGGCTAGGTCGGTCAAGACTCGGCTACTACTGCACCAACGAAGCATTCTACACATACGTAGGTCTACACACGTAAGCTCAGTTGAATGTACACAGAGTGATTTTTGATATTTAAAGTCCCGACATTTCCTCGTTTCCCAGACGATTCCATTCAATAACCACAAGGTTAGAACATAGAGTTCAACTCAATTAGCCCAAACATACTTCGCTCAAAAGTCATAATCTTATTTCAAAGTCAAAAAGTACAATTGCCCAACATGGCGCCAAACCGAAACCCCCTCTCTGACGTCGGCTCTCCAACCGCTTCCGAGTTTGATCAGTTTGTGAAGGAAGCCCTCGACTTCTGGCACGTTCCTGGACTCTCAATTGGCATTATAGATGGCGAAAACATCACCACCAAAGGATACGGAGTTGCCTCGTATGCCGACCCTTCCGACCCCTCATCAAAAACCACGCCTGTAACGCCACAAACCATCTTTGACCTTGCAAGCACATCAAAGTCACACACAGCAGCCGCCCTGGCGCTATTTGTACAGGATGACAAGTTTCCCGACGTCCAGTGGGAAACACCAGTCTCGAAACTGATGTCGGATTTTGTTATGCCGAACGAGGCAGCAACTGCGGAGGTTAGCATTGAGGATATCCTCAGTCATAGAAGTGGGCTACCCAGGTATATATCATCTCGCCCAACCTTTCACTTCCACGCCGTTCCTAATAAGCATCCCACAGACATGACTTTGCTGTTTTCGCCCACGACTGCGCAACGCCGGATACTCCCCGCACAGTAGTCCAAAACTTGCGCAATCTAAACATGACAGCACCAATCCGAACACTCCACCAATATAGCAACATCATGTACACTGCGGCCTCAGTCCTAGTCGAAGAGCTCTCCAAAACCGACTTCGGCACCTTCCTTGAGACCCGACTCTGGAAACCACTAGACATGACCCGAACATTCCACATGCCAATCGGCGTCCCAGAAGATCTCCAATCCACAATCTCCTCTGAATTCCTCTGGAAGCCCGATCCAAACGACAAAGAGCATGGCGGGAAATACATCACCCTACCACACTTCCACCAACCCGAAGGCCAAGGTTCAGGCCTAATATTCTCCTGCGCCGAGGACGTTTCAAAATGGGTACGATCCTTCATCCACCGCTCTGGGCCCTTGACAGAAGCTTCCTACAAAGAAATCACAAAGCCCCGGATCTTCGAAGACGAAGACGATGACATACCCTTCCAAAGCGCCGAATATTACGCTCTGGGGTGGTCAGTGATATGGTACCGAGGCCACAAGATCGTAAGCCACGACGGCGGAATGTGCCACCGCTCCACAATTCTCTACATGCCAGATCATAAATGGGGATTAGTGTTACTGGGAAGTAGTGCAGGGGCTTATGAAGTCAAGAAGGAGATCATATCCCATCTCATCGACAACTTACTCGATGTTCCAAAGGAAGATAGATTCGCATGGCGTCCGTATCTCAAGAAGCAATTCGACGCAGAGGAAGAACAATGGCCCATCGAGAAACTCTTCAAAGATCTAGAGAAATCGCGCGCGGAGAACACCACCCCGAAACCGAATTTGCTCGAGTTCCAGGGCACGTTTACGCACCCTGGATATAAAAATATTGTGTTGAAGCAGTCGAGTAAGGATCCTGAGGCGCTTGAGGCTGATTGTATGGATCGATCTTTTGCGTTTCGCTTGTTTATCAAAGAGCATGCGTTTGGGACTTGGTTTAAGTGTGATGAGACGGAGCAGTTGACTGCCTTCGACACGTACTCTCGGAAGTGTAGGTTTGAGCCGGCCGGGGATGGGAAGGGTAAGAGGTTTGGCCTTGATATAAGTTGTGAGGCGGGGGAAAATATTATCTGGTTTGAGCAGAAGTAATGGTAGGTAATCCGAGACTGAGTCAAATCCCAATTTATGTCTTGATTCATGCGTACGTACCCATATTCATGTCCTTGACCACAACTCTCTCCCCTTGCCATCCATCTCTCCAACCCCCATTAACCCCTGTTCATATCTTTTACCCCTATGCTATGCCCATGCCTCATTTTCCCCTCTGTCCCCATTCTCCAAACCACTCACTGCGGCGGAAACTCATGCAAATAATAAACCACCACAACAGGCGCGACGAGGACAAACAACGCGGTCATCCCCACCGCCGCAAGTGCCCAAACCACATACCCAGCCCAAGTCCCCCTCCACTCAGAATCAGTCTGCACACTCAGCTCCTCCAAAAAATCATCCCTATCCAACACCCTGCCCAGCGCAACAAGCCAATACTCATGCATAGACATCCACGGATACCCCAACATACTCCCACCAAAGATATCCTGCAGCGTCTCTAGGGCTTGCGTATGCTCAGCTTCCGCGCACTGGGGACACGATTCTTGAGCACTGGTGTGCGAGATCGGGGATGGGGGTGAGAGAATAGGTTCTCCAGATTGCAGGGACGTGTCGATTGTCCATTGGGGAGTGTTTGTTCGTTTTAGATCTGGGGCTATGATGACTTCTTTTGTGCGTTTGAAGAGGCGCCGGGGTGATCTGGTGAAGTAGGGGTGTGCGTCGTAGCGTGGTGGTGGTTCGGGGGATAGGTCTGGGTCATTGACGTGTGTTGCGGCTGAACCTGGGACTGTGCGGATGCCTCCTCTACGGTAGTCGGGGGTTGAGAGCATGGTGTTTTGTAGAGGTGTTGGTTCTGCGAAGTACTTCGTGGGCTGGGTTGGAGAAAGTGTGGTAATCGGGTGGTATTGAAATGAAGGGACGCAGCAAGCAGACAATAGATTGTAAGATACTTTGGTTGAGGGGCAATACTGTGAGATGACAGTGTTAAGCCCTTCGAGATTGGAGCTTGAAACAAAACGTGAGGGTTTGGAGGAGCCAGAGCGTCTGCAGCCCTAGGCCATATGTAAAAGTATGTTCCTGCCATTTCCCTGCAATTAGAGCAATAGCGAGTAGACACAGGCAACCGCAGGCTCCTATGGGTGAAGCACAAAATCACTGACGATTATCACACAACATGAGCGCACAGATATAGAATTACTTGCTCGTTGAGCTTTGCATTGCATACTAAATTACAAGGGTCCTTTTTGATGCTACCTTTACACAATCGTTTGTATGACGGGATGGGACTAACCCCCATCCGATATAACCCCCGTAGACTAATACACCATGCAAGGTCCGGAAATCCAGTGAAACCTAAAACTCCGACGCCTCGTCTGCTACCGTCACATTAGTCAAATTGATTCTCTCGATCGACCCATGCACTCTCAAGCTCGGAGAAGTTGTGGTAGTGCAGTGGGCGATGCACATTGCTGTAGAATTTGTGCGGCTCCGTTGCTCGCACGTGAATGGGCTTCTTCTCGATGGTGCCAAAGGTGCTACCCAAGAAGCTGTAGTTCCACATTCCATCGACCGGAGCAAAGAAGGATCCTCGAATCTTGTCACTAAGAAGTAGCTGGCACTTCTCGCCGAACGAAGTGGAGAAACCCGCTGGGTTGTCAGAAAGCGTGTCCTTGTTCTCCGCGCCCCATTTGTAGCCGGCTGGCGTCAAGGCCCAGGCGGCGAGAGAAACTGATCCTGGAGTGAACGAAACAGTCATTGACACGGTCTTCTTATCCCAGCTAGAATGAGCATTCATGAGCCTGGCATGCTGGGTCACATCGCTCGCTTGCATGTACGGAGGCTCATTTCCACTGACGGTGTGGATGATGCCCAAGGGCTCAAGTTTGTCGAGAACTTCATTCTGGGGTAGTTGCTGGGGTAGTTGTACGTCTCGTGTATTACCGACTTGAGGCACCATGACAATGTGGTGAATCTCCTTGACTTGGTCGTTGTCTCGTGGTGACTTTCCGTACAAGTAACCGGCAACTTGAACCCGCAAATCGGCAATTGTAATGAACCGCTTTAGAACGTTCTTCGGCATGACATATGTGAATTGATCTTCCTCCTTCACATTCTCTGAATTGATATAGATGTTGTTGGAGCGGGTACGCAAGTTGGACGTCGCCACAGCCCTTGTACGCCACTCTGTCTTAGACGCAAATGAGGCCTGTTCATAGTTCGAAGTTGTGGTCACGACAATCTCTTCACCATGAATGTTCTGCGTCTTGGTGGTGACCGCAGTCAACTGTTGCTGTTCTTCTTGCTGCTTGTCGATCTCCGCAGCCTGTTGACGTTGCATTGATGGAGCGGAAATCTCCATGCCCAAGATAATGTCACGCACCTCACTGCTGGTGAGCGAAGAGGTGTTGACATTGTTCTTCTTGCCGTAATCATTAAGGATAAGGTCGCGGAGCTGATTTTCAACCTTGATCCAGTCCTCGTCCGCAAGGGATGGCCAAATATGATGCTCCTGTGTAATCACAGTCTTATCAGGGCGTAGGAGGAGTTTTGTCTTGTCTTGATTCACGTGCAACGCACGCAGAATCAGTACTAATCGAGAGAAGGCGGTGTACGAAGAGATGGACTTGAGCCACTCGTCGTAAAGATTGAAGAGAACCATCTGTGGGCCAGTGGCTCGAAGGATCATGTCTCCAAGCTTTTCAACCTTCATGGCAGCCTGGAACGGCAGCTGAAGTTCCGAGGCTCGAATCGAGATGTTGGGGAAATCCAGCAAGTGGACTTCCAAAGGATCAAGCAAGCCCTTGCGAGTAACGATGAGCTGCTTCGGTTGCTCCTCCACCGGCAAAGAGCGAATCAGAGCCGCTACTTCTTCTGCCGTCTTCCATTTGGCGAGCTGACCGAGACGCTTTTGGCCTGCCCATACGCTCGTGTGAATGATCTTCAAGAATAGCTGGCCAGTGCGGGGGTTGAAGATGAAAATTGCACCGTTGATTGGTTTGGTCGTCAAGTTACCCTCGAATGTCTTGTGGATCGTCACTCGGTAGACGTTGGTGTCATCAATGAAAAGCTGGACTTGGTTGCTAAAGAGCTCGGAGTAATTTTGAGAGTTCAAAAATGTCTGGTTACTCTCGGACGCATACAGCTGCAGACCTTTTCGAATACGCTCGCGAAGGACGTAGAGAGCAGGGTTTGCCTTCATGATCTTAGCCATGGCCTGTTGGATGAGTTGCTTCAAGCCAGGGAAATATTGCCCATAGGCAGAGTAGAGGTTGTAGGCCAAATCAATGCCAATCATAAGACCAGTCGCCGAAGGATAGATACTCATACTGTCCTGCGTGTAGTCGAGATACTTGGCACGCACATATCGTTCGATATCATGAGAATCATAGTCGCCATATCGAAGCTGCACGTCGAGCCAGAACTTATTAGTCGTCGTTCCAGACATTTGGTCCTTGTTATCGTAGAGCATGCTTGGAGGGGCCACGCTCCACTTATGACTGGCAAAAAGGAGGATATCGGCGCAGGAGCTGTTCATCTTGTACGATTTACGAGGATGAATAGTCTCCTTCTGAACGGTCTCTATACCCAAAGCCTCGAGCTCCTGATCGAAAACTTGGCAAAGATCCATAACGACCGACTCGTGGATCTTCTGCCACAAATGGGCTCGGAAGATTTGGATCAAGGAGATTTTGAGCGTTGGAATCTTGCCATGCAAGAAGATGCCTGTCAAATCAAGCTGGACCTGGAAACCTACGTAGACGTTCGCGCGATTAATAGTGGGAGACCACCATAAAGTGAAACGTCGGTTAGGAATTTGATTGAGACCGGAACGCTGAGCATTGGTCAACTTCTTGAATTTCATGCTCTCCCTGCAAACCACATTAGTAACAATCAAGATCAATTAAAGGGAATACTAACTCAAAACCTATTAATCACGTTAGCAAGTGAGCAATTGACGAGGTGGGGCAAGTTACTAACCTGATGCCTTCTCCCAAAACAAACCCTCCCAAGATGGGAATGCCGTTGCTTTGAACAAAGTGTGTTCAAGAATCGTCTCTACACCTCCCAGAGCCTGAATGACATCCGTCCTATACGCATTCAAATTCCACAATTTACCATCGTGGCGTTGGCTCGTCCACCAGAAGGGATTGCTCTTCATGTGCTGGTAGATCTTGAACTCAGTTCGTGCTCGGAAGCCTTTATCGAAGCTAAGTGTGCTGCGGTCCTTTTGGAAAAGAGTGTTGATTCTAGGAAGACCACGATCCCAGCTATCTTCCAGATCCTCTAGCGTCAATCGTCGGTTTTGTTGGTTAGCTTCCTGACGCTTCTGTGAATATTCCATCCAGACGCGCTGAGAATCAATGAACTCAGATTCCCACGGGATAATGTATCGGAAGATATTCGGAATCAGAGTCTCCTCGTCGTGAGACATACCAGCACGGTAGTGGGTGACGCCGGTATCAGTCTGTTTGGACCAACGCTTGTCACTCGTAGGAATGAGGATGTGCGATCCTGAAATCATCCCCAGACCACCTAATTCTTTGGGCGTATAGAAGACCGCAGGCGGGAAACGTGAAGGCATCTTTGAATTGAGGCCGATTTTGACACGGGTCTGAATCTTTGTCTCACACTTGACAATCGTATCGAGCAGATTGACAGTAGAAACTGCTGCCTCACGATAGTAGGTGAAGAGAGCAATAAGCGTAGTGTTCCACTTGTTGGCAATCTTCGTGAACGTGGTAGATCCAGAAGACATGAGAATCTGTCGGATGCGATTATTGAATTTCTGGATGTCTTCCTCAGTCACTTGAAGGAAAGCGTGGGCTGTGCGCTCTTTGGTGGTGTTATCCACAAGAGACCACACACTATCTTTGACCGGAAACTCCTCGCCCAAGTTGCGGATCTTAGGCAAGATCCTCACTTCAAATCCACACATGGAGAAGAGTAAGTTGGGGTTGTCTCGGCTATACACACTAGCGAACGTGTCATCCCACTCAATGGTAGTGACTGAACGAGGGAGGCGATTCTTCAAGTCCCAGAAGACGGCACGGCCAAGATTAACATCGTGGCGCATGAGACGCATTCTAGAGTCGCGAGGCCAGCACTTCTTATTTTTGTATCCAATCACGTTCTCAAAATTGGGATCAGGCTGTTCAGTCAAGAAACGCTGGATCAAATCTCGGGACTCTTCAGCAGTGAACCGGAAGAACACCCAGATGCGATCGATATATCTCGTGTAGAGTCGAATGGGGTGGCGAACTTCCGTCTCCCTATCTTTGTACTGCAGAAAATCATTGGGGCTCTCCGGAGAACCAGCAATCTCGTTCGCGCGGTTCAGGCCAAGTAGGAGGATGTCCAAAACCAGTCCATAGTATTGGAAAACAAAAGCAGAGAATTGGAGACCGCGAATCATGCCGTACGCGTTGGTATGATTCATATCCTTGTAGTTCAATTGAACGTTATTCTTGGCAGTGATATAATCTGCAAGATTGTGATCCATGATAAGGCGTAGGAGACGATTGAGCATCGTGATATCAATCTTTTCGTACACTTTTGATAGCTGTGTCTCAATCATGACATTACATTCCCCGTCCTGGTATTCCCACACCTTGTCGAGATTGTTGATACCTTGGGCCCATTTGTATGTAAGAAGGGGAGGAACCTCTGAGTCGGACGGCTTGATCCATCCTGGGAATAAGTGTCGCTGATCAGCCTGATACCAAAGATATTGGTCCAAGTATGCATCCGTGATCTTCTCCATTGGCTCAATGTCGTAAACCGGATTGATTGTGCTGTAGTTATCGTTCATATCGATACCAACTTCCTTAAAGGCACGCTGCGTAAGGAGGAAGCGCTTGATCCTGGCCAAAGTAGTGCCTGGAGAATCATACGCTTGCTCGATAAGGGCGAGCTCTTCACGCTGGCTCTGGTTGAGACGACCTTTGACAGAGTATGCTTCACGCAGACGCTCGAGAGCAAGAATGAGGATCTTTGTGTCGTGCTTATATGAAACACTCGGGAATGGAATGGGCTGGAACTTCCGGGCCTCCAACCAGTGTACCATGGTGGTGTAGATGGCAACAGCCTCCTCGGATGAGACATAGGGACCGTCTTTCATGTAGTTGTGTTGCCTCTCTTGTTCAGCCTTGAGCCACAAACGTGTCAGGCGTCCAAGGTTCTTCTTGGCGACTGTCTTGTCCACAGTAGCACCGCGTCGGATGCGCTCGCGATTGTAGTGAGCAACAGAGATCCACCAATCAGCCTTGCTCTTGACATAACGGAGGATGATATTCTCGATGGGTGCGGGGAGACCAGGCACCTTCCAAGGAATGTTACTCTTCCAGCATCGCCATGCTTCAGACAAATGTTGTAGGACTGTCTGAACCTTGCTCTGTTTGATACCTTCCGGCATCATATCCATGAGATCAGTCATGACGGCAGCACGGAGTTCCAAGTCGAAGTGAGACTCTACACGCTGCTTGGTCACAGTCTTTGCGACTCCTTTTGCGTGTCGGCCCTCGAATTGGCGGGAAAGAAGGTTTCCAAGCCA
Organism: Nigrograna mackinnonii; assembly: GCA_001007845.1. Lineage (NCBI taxonomy): Eukaryota > Fungi > Ascomycota > Dothideomycetes > Pleosporales > Nigrogranaceae > Nigrograna > Nigrograna mackinnonii. Next base: position 487,030 of record JGVQ01000226.1, read on the forward strand.
GCGCTCGAGTAGAGGGATGATACCACGCATGAAGAAAAGCCAGACTCGCCAAGCTGGGGCCCAGAAACCACATCCAGGCCCTTTACCGACAGGTCCGGAATTGAATCGGTAGTAGATCAGGTGCTTCAAATCCTTGCACGATCGGATCTGGTGCATGAGCTTGTACTTGTACCTGTACATTCCAGTCAACTGACCAACATGGTTAAAAGCATACAGAATGCCGTCTGCTAGCTGGAAGGCATCAATGTTTCCTAGTCGATACTGGACTTGAGCGTCTACGATGAGCTTTGTCAAACGAAGAATCTCTCGCATGAGATGGAATGCGTTTCCGAATCGGGATTTCTTTCGCTCCTTGGTGGTAAGAGTCTTGACCGGTTTCAAGTTGAAATTGTAGTCCAAGTGCAGGTAGGTGAGGTTCTTTCGGTGAATGAGAAGATTGAGCATGTTATAGCCCTGCCGACAGACTTGAAGCCCGGCTTCGACCCAGTCAATTTTTGTTTGCTGAAAGAACTTGGTGGTGTTCAAGGTTCGCATGAGATCCTGCTTATTCTGGGCCTTTGGTTTCTTCTTGTGTAGCTCGTTGAGGACGAAGGACTTCAGTAGCTTTTGGTACGAGACTCGGACTTTGACGGGCTGGCCAGAAGGTACATGTTCCAAGTACCATTGCTTGACAAGTGGGACATCCTGTGCCCTTACCATTCTACCTGATCGCTTGTCGAAGGGATGAGGAGCCCACCACAACGCAATCGCCGACGAGGTATCCGCAGTGTATAGCTCTTCATCTTCCATGAATGGCTCAACATCGTCAGGGAGCTCGAAATCATCGTCTTCATCATTTCCAGGTCCAAAAACTTCATCCTCGTGGCTGACGCTAATATTCTTTGGAGCAACTGCTCTAGACGATATAGGGTTGATGATGGGGTCGAAATAGAAGGCTGGCAGGGTGGGATCTTCGTTGCGAACATAAACAACCTGCGGATGGGAATACCAAGCCACCGTCACACTCCGCGGCAGAGAATTGTACAGATACGGATACGAGACGCGGTACTCTGTTCGAATGGGAGCGCGGAAAATGATGCGATCGATAGCGTTGAACTCTCCAAAGTCCTCGTCATTAGGATCAATATCTTTGTAAAGCGGCTCAAAACGAGGTCCACCTGGAATAGCCACATTCAGAGCCTTTGCGGTGAGGAAGCTGTCGAGGTCGAACATGTGGAAGTAGTTCTTATCAACAAGGTCACTCAAGAGCTGACGGCTGAGGCGATACAAAGTTCCCATCTGAGGTAGGTCTAAGTTCCAGTCCTTGTAGCTCGGGCCATTGGTATGCGTGGTATCGAGAAGTGGCCGGTGTTCGTAGAACCAATCGATCACGGCGCCATCTTCGTCCTCATCGAGCTCCAATTGAATGGGCTCCAGCGGCTCGACGTCTTCGATGTTCTCCGAGTAGGAAAGTGGCGGCTCCTCGTCATCGAATGGAGGAAACCTCATTCGCTTGAAGTGCCGGCGGTCGCTCTTCTCTCGGCGCATGGCAAGCCACATGGTCGCCCATTGCGCGTGGAACACGGGCTCAATGACGCGCGGGATTTCGTTGACGAGTGTGAGGCAGCCATTGGTATGATACAAGACTTTGACATCTCGCCTACTCTCCCAAGGCATGGGCATGTTCTCCAGTAGCTTCATCACCGCGTGAGGCATAAACTTCAAAGCCCCAAGATAACTTCGCTTGTCGCTGGTGAACTTCTTCTGTGAAACATCTCCAATATCCCGGAATACTTTGCGCAAGTGCTCTGGAGGCATATCCGCCTTTTGCGTCTCGATAACACCAGCCTTTCGGCGCTCTCCAAACCTCTGGCGTTGGTAGCGCAACCAATCCTTCTTCTTCTGCGCAAACTTGGCGACCTGAGGGTCCATCTGCGAGCGCATGCCGGGTGGCGCGGAGGCGCCAGGAGGACCGGGTGGGGGGGGAGGGGGAGGAGCTGCATAACCAGTTCCTGGTGGCCCTGGGGGGGGTGGAGGAGCAGGTGGCCCTGAGGGCGGAGGGGGAGGGGGGGGTGGAAAGGACATTAGGAACTGCTGTAAATCGTAATCGTCTTCCGAGAGACCTCGCAGGGTTAACATCAACGGCACCTTCATTGTGAAAGTTTATACTCACAACAGTTTTTAGTCAATGACGGTTTGCTCGACTGTCGAGGGCAGTGAGTGCAAGGAGGCTCTTGCGAGCTCCGCCTTCACCTACGCGCTCGGTCCAGGGCGAGATCAGTCAATAAACTGATTTGGAAGTGTAAGCAGAGATGGGGCGGCGACTTGGGGAAGACTGCTCCGCTCTGCGCGATGGAGAGTGTTGTTGTTGGAGACGCAGTGGAGTGGCGCTCCTGATGAAGGCCGTCGCGACATCTTTTTCGCGAAACGCTAGCACCACCCTCGGAAAAACGTGCAACCGGCAGATACCGCCAAGGCACTAGGGATGTGCTTAGCGAGCCCACTTCACGCATACGATCTTTTTGACGTTCAACTGCGACGACATCTCCAACGCCCCGCGCGGTAAGTCCTGACCTCCTGCTTGCTGCTTGCTTTCATCATCGTGTTCATTGCCAGCTAATACTCATCTCTTCCAGACTCAGGTACGATTATATCTCCCAGCGCTCCCCAATAACCGTCGATCGAACAAGTACTCACCTCGACCGGTGTACAGAAAACCTTTATATCTGAAAGTCCCGGATTATCGAAAAGATGCCATCCAACAGGCTCACATACGTATGCGCCCCTTCGCACTGAGACAATTTTTTGGCAACTACAGGTCACAAAATGGAAGCTAATAATTTTGGTGTGCAGCGCCGAAGGGCTCCCTACAACACTAGCAGCCAGAATGTCCGGGTGGTAAGTCTCTCCAAACCTATACTTTCAGATTTATCAAACTAATCAATTTTCAATTGTAGATCAAGGTCAGGACACCACGAAAAATCGCACGAGAGGTTTACTAAATCAGGATACAGACTCCCGGAGGCGAATTGCGATACCTACACATCAAGAAGAAGGGTTCTGCTCCCAAGTGTGGTGTAAGTTGGACTGTCTGAAGAAATTTCACAGGGGCTCATGATGATTCAGGACTGTGGTACCAAGCTCCCAGGTATCCCCGCTCTCCGCCCACGCGAATACGCCACCGTCTCCCGACCCAAGAAGACCGTCCAGCGTGCCTATGGTGGTTCCCGATGCGCCAACTGCGTCCAGGACCGTATTGTCCGCGCTTTCCTGATCGAGGAGCAGAAGGTCGTAAAGAAGGTGCTCAAGGAGTCACAGCAGAAGCGCTAGAGGGTGAAGACGCGTTGAGGGGAAAGGGGTGTCGAAAATAAGGGCCATCGGTGTTCATGTGCATTACCGGCAGTCTCCGGGTTTGGAACCGGCTTTCTTAAGGTTTAACGAAATCAAGGCGATTTCTACATCATACTTTCGAGTCTCCAACGGGCATTCTGTGTAGTCAAAGATCAACGAGACTTACTGCCCAATCACGAAATGCGAGGCCATGTTTACTCCGTGACAGAGAATTCTGCTCAGCCCAGTCAATCCAGCATGTGACACGATTAACCAAGAAATCAAAACATGTCCGTAAGCTGCTAATCTCCAGCGTATCCAAAATGAAGACGTGATGACAGGAGTGTGATAATCGTGAATGATGTACACATTCTTTCTACAGCACTTTCCAATTTCTTGTATCGTGATCAAATTTGACATGGTATCATTTCGCCATTGCGCGACCCTTTAAAGCTATGGGGGGTTGTAGATGGCAGTGATAGTTTGATGAATCCGTACATATTCGTGTTCACAAGGTAATGACTGCATCAGATGAAGCCAATCGCAAGACCATGCCCCAATTGTAGCCATGAGAACAGCTAAGAAGGAGTTTGGCGCATCTATACACCCATTGGCCAATCGCTTGAAACGATAAGCCTAGCCTTAGGTACTCCCCAAGGGCTATATATAATCCACAATTGAAGTCGGGCAAGTACGGGTCTGCCAATTGGGCGTTTGGTTCTCCAGAATGCTTCCAGCAGGCGAGGAGTGTAATGAGATCGCTCAAGGTTACGGAGCCACGAGGACCAGGCCATTCACCAGGGACGGCAATCGGGGAGGTCCCTTGTGTGGGCGAAGATAATTGAACCCAGGTGTTCCCGCCGATTAACCCTGCTTGTCAAATAGCACAAGAGAGGGACGACCCACTTGAACGGGATCTGTTCGAATACCTTGTGCCTTGTTTTGACGAGGGAGAGCTATTCTCGACGTTGAACGTGACTCACGAGACTGTTGGTGAGGAAATCTCGAGGCTTCACATTTCTCTTTCTCTCTCACTTTCCTTTGCATAAACACACACAACCACGTTTTCCTACCCTTAGCTCACCCTTCCTCCCTCGTCATTTTCCGCACACAGGGCACCCGGGTTTTGGCATTATTTACGCGCCTTGAGCGGTAGCAGCTGGCGGGCACCCCTGGGAGGTTGAGTCTGGCGGAACCCGCTGGTTCACCGGGATCGTGCAGCTCTTGTGCCATTGTGGAAGCTGGATTGCCGAAGCGATAATCACAATCACATGAGTGACAGCGCAGCAGGCCCTCGCAGCAGCCAGCAACCAGCAATCAGCAGCAAGCCGTGCGCAATTGGACTTGGACTTGCAGAAGGGGAGCGCGCGCCGAGAAGGACGAGACCAGAAACTCTTTTTCAACACCCCATCGGACGTGGCTGGGAGAGTCAATCCGTAGCATCATTTCATCTCGCCTCGGGAAACTTTTGATCAGACGCGTCCCCCTCGGGCTCCCCCGGCGAGAGCTAAGAGTTGAATCCTTACCTACCTGGTCATCTAGCCTCAGTCTCTCTCTCTCTAGTGAGAAAGAAGAAGAAGAAGAGCCGCGAGTGCACAGTGCAGCAAAAACAGCCGAACCGATCGATCGGCCTTGAGCTTTCGAGGACCCCGCGCCCGCCGTCCAGCTCCAACCACCAGCCCACTTTGGCTCCTCGAGCGATATCGGTGCAGCAACCCAAGGGCTCCGCTCCATAACAACCACGCAGCAATGCTGTCCATGTCCCCAACGACGCCGGGCGCCCAAGGAGCTCAGCCGCTATCCTATGCGAATAGTCCTACCAGCGCCAGATCCACTGCCTTCAAGCGACCGGCATCCAGCGACGATGAACTCGACCACGGTGACAATGGTCGCCCACAGCAGGGCAGGAGGAGCGCCGCCGTCAAACGCGCGTGCAACGAGTGTAGGCAGCAGAAGGTAAGTTTCAAGTCAATTGTCGCCCCGGCCTGACGATTGGACGTCTCGAGAATGGTCGAGATGAGAATGTCTTGCTTTTTGGCCCCGCTAACAGCTCCCGCGCAGCTCAAGTGCAACGTCCAGCAGGATCCTTTTAAGAGTTGCGACCGCTGCCAGAAACAGAAGCTCAAGTGCGTCATCGAGCCCAACTTCAAACGCATAGGAAAACGAAATCGCAATGCCGAGATGGAGAGGGAGATGGAACAGCTACGAGAGCGCCTCGCCGTCTACGAAGGCAGAGCAGTCCTGTCAAATTCATCCGCCTTGAATGCCCCTCAACCGTCCGCCGAAGCACACGGCTTTGCGACTGGATCCGTACACACCGAAGAGGAGGATGCTTTTCTACAATCTCAACATCAGCAGGTGGCGGCAACCTCGTTGCTAGATCTACGGAGCGGATCACCAATGTTTCACGCCCTGGGCGATGTGAGGCTCGCGCCCGCCCAGGTCAATGAATTGTTTGCCGACTTCTTCCAATCGTATCACCCGTTTCTTCCCTTTCTTGATCCAACCCGGCTACCGGACGAGGTTTGTAACAAGGACTCGAAGTTGCTGTTCTGGGCCATTATCAGTGTAGCCGCCCGTCACTATGAGTCTGATGCCAGCTTGCTTTCTCGTCTCAAGGATCCACTAACCAATCTCATTTGGCAGACTATCAAGATGCAGCCCAATCATCACGTCGTGAAAGCGCTCTGCTTGCTCTGCACATGGCCTCTGCCCGCCAGGACGACGGTTCATGACCCTACATTTATGTTGTGCGGAGTGATGATGCAAATTGCCATGCAGATTGGCTTGCACCAACCCACGCATCCACAAGATTTCTCGAGAAACAAAGTGCGCCTTAGGCAGGAGGACATTCATGATCGATTGCGCACATGGGCTGTGTGCAATATTGTTGCTCAAACGTAGGCAGGGTCCCCCCAAATTGCTTCTAATGTCGTTAATCTTGAGTATAGAGTATCTACCGGGAACGGCCAGCCATCCATCACGCTCTACGATTCGACGCTGGAGTTCAGACAAGATGACGAAGACCACATGAAGATAATACCTCCAACACTTTTCGTCCGTCTCCGCCAAGAAATGGCCGCCAGTCGCATCAACAAGCTTTTGTACTCTTCTGCCAGTCAGCGATTTGTCGATAATGCAGCAGCAACATATATGAACCTAGAGGCAGAGCGCTTGAAGGAGGAGCGTGGTGTCCTCGATGGGGTTGATAAAGGTTTGTTTGAGCAGTAACTTCAAAGAAAACTATAGTCTAACGATAGACAGAACTGGAAGAGCTCCATCACCGCGCGGTATCACTACACCTTCACCTTTATTCATTCTTCAACACAGAGCAACGACTAGAACGGCGAGATGATCTGGTAGCTCTGTATTACGCAGCCACAAATTTCCTAGATCGAGCGTTTCAGCTTCAAACTGAGGACAGACTCAAGTACGTCCCCTACTACATTATGCAGATGGCTCTTGCAGCCGGCTTCGCTCTCTTGAAGCTCCTGAATTCCGATTTTGCCTCTCGCTTGCCCTTCGATCAAGGTCGCAGCTTCGTATTGAAGACGGTCGATGCCATGCGAAAATCAAAAGTCGTGCCGAATGACCTTCTCGATCGCCTTGCAGAAGTTCTTGCGCAGCTATGGAAGGAAAGCTCTCGAGGCCGAAGCAGTCTCCATAGTATGTCTCAGTCTCCGGTCATTGGCAATCCTAGTATGGCGACTATGTTCAACACTCAAACCAATACCCAACAACAGCAGCCTAGTCAACGTAGAGAGAGCGCTGGTATGCTCGAGGATCCCCTGGGTCTGATTATTCGAAGCCGGATGAGCATGAGTGTCGTATTCGACTGTGTCTGGCGATGGCGCGAGTCTCAGGTCAGCGGTGCTTCAGAGCAGCTTGATGCCACGGTAGTCAACAACCCCACCAATCCGGACAGCTCAACGAACTCAACACCACCTCCCGGCGCGGTGGTGGAGAATCCAGCTCACGGCCTGCCCAATTTCAATCCTCATCTCAACACGCTTAGTATGCCGCTACAACTACCAAATGGTCTCGCCAGCGCTAGCAGCTTTGAGCTCTTCGACCCGGTCAGTTGGATGTTGGAGTCACAAACGGAATGGGGGGCCCAGTTTGGGTCGGGAGCTTTCACTCATGATTTTGGTGCTTAGTATGCATGATTTTTTGCAGCCTGTTTCCCGGGGATTTAAAACCGGTCAAATGCAGTTGCAATTCGACGTCTTCTGGATCTTCCAAGAGTTGCCTAGAGTGTGCATAACATGGAGATTCAGGTAGAATTTGCAAAGAGCCACTTTTTGAGACTCGTCCAAAGGTTCCAGATTATGGACCGAAACGTCCACCACTTTGGATAAGGGAGGCACATGCTACGATGAATTGATCTGCGGGCACGGAGCCGAATTCACTGGGGTTCACGTTTCTAAATCTACCAAGTCCATTAATGAGGCGCCCGCCATTCTCAGTGGACAATCGCTGATTTGGCGGTCCCTAGTCGGGGGGCAACCGGACTCATCTTCATTGAAGAGAGCAGTGCCAAATTCACCACCCACATTCCCCATCAGCTGTCGTCGACCCTCCATGCCTCTCAAACATCGATCTCGGTTCCGCAATCCGGAACGCTCATCTCGTCTTCTCTCCACCGGCTTCGGCCACTATTCTACTGCTCCCACGTTCAAGTTTAGCGAGGCGTTTTTGTGCGGGAATGACATTTTCATGGCACGTTTTCAAAGGGATGGGATGGGTTTGGCTTGGTTTCTTCAAGGAAGGGCGGAAATTTGTAGTTCATGTTTATCGGACTTTTCCTTTATCCAACTTCTTCTGCCAGACCCCGACCGGGTTTGACCTGGTTCTGATAGCTTTTTTAGCAAATTTTTAATTGAATTGAAGAATTGAAGATGAACATTTGTTCGATTTTGATTTGCTGTGTGTGGGTGTGTGGCTCGTGGCTTGTTCGTGTTGTGTTTATTTGTTGCGATTACGAGATGTTGTAGGTGGGATTGAGTGATGGACACTATGATATGATATTTTATGCAGTGATGGTATCTTAAAAGTGTCAGTCGCGTATCGATGCTAGAGTAATGATGCGAACTCAGTGACCAGTGTTAATCTAGAACGGCCATCCCTATACATCTAACTAGGTGAATTATTCCAATCTATTAGAGAGAGGGATATGCGTGTATTCATGTATAAATTAGCTGTAGAAATCTTCAAGCTAAGGTAAACATCCGAGACGTAAGCCATCACATCTATACACTCAATCCTAAGACAAACCATCCATATTCCACAGCTAGTACACCTCGACTCACTTCAAACCTCACAAACCCCTACTCTACCCCTAACATTCGACCACATCCAAGATCCCAAAACGTCGCGTGCTTTTACAATTGAAACGTTGATATTATGTCAAATTTTTGAAGTCTTGAGGGAGTTATTAGCCATTCCGAGATAGAAAACCAGGAATTCTGTAGATGGAGACTGGGTTTGGGCTGGTTTAAGTTTATAGGATTTATAGGTTTTGGATAAGTAAGGATTGGTGTAGAAGGGGTTTGAAAGGGTTGAGGGTTGGAACTTGGAGTTTAGAGATAGGTTTGAGTGTGGGATGGGATGTGGGGTGACTAGATGCGTATCTATAAAGGAGAGGAGGTAGGTAATTGGATTATGGGGTGGGAGTATGATGTTTGATACCCTGTAGCCTAGCCTAGAACGCCTGAGTAGCGAAGAAAGCTTCGATATATCCATGTAGTCTATCAAAGAAACCCTAGAAGCCGATGGACTGAATCGTAACACCTTTACATGAGTTCGGCACCGATTCGCACCAGTCCTTTGAACGCCAATGTGAGTGTCAATGTGATATTCACTTCTAAACGGGACTCAGCGTAACCTAGGCTTGGAATAAAATGCAGTCATTTATTCCTATCTATCTATCTACACATAACGACGAGTCTTGATGCATACAAAGACATCCGCCAGGTATCATTCAACGAAAACCGTATCCATAGAGTCTACCGCCCATATTTTCCTTTCATCAATACATAAAAGTACTGCCTATCCAGAGGCAAATCCCACACATAGATAGGTTTATGCCGCATCGACGATTTCCTTTTGTTCATGGACTCCCTTTTCGCCGCTTGGATGTAACTTTCGAGCAACCTCGTCGGTGAGGTATTTCTCGACGTTGGGGGAGAGCAGCGCGGCGCCTAGGAGGATAGCACCAAAGGGTAAGGTGCACAGGAAGACTGTTCGGAAGGACATGGAGTATGCGTGTTTAACCTCTGTCACGACGGTAGCGATGATTTCGGGGGAGATGCCTGGGACGGCGGAAAAGTCGCCGAGAGTGATACCGGAGAAGAGCGCTGGGAGTGAATCTTCTGGCAATCCGGCGCTGAGAGCGGCCGGGGTGACATATCGTGGGATATACTTGGCGGCTTCGGTTGCGAGGATGGAGGAGTACATGCTCGTGGCGATGGCGGAGATGGCGGTACGGATAGCGCCCAAGACACCAGTTACAAGACCGATATCAGCGGGGTCCCAGAGGTAGGCTGTTGAACTGAGAGTCAGGTTCTCAACGTAACCGGCTCCGATTGTGCCGATGAGCAGGAATGCGGTTGTTCGTTGTTCGGTGCTGGCATTGGAGGCGGAGCATGCGGCGACGAAAGCAGCGCACACTGCACTTGCGACGGTCATTTGAATCTTCATTCGTGGTAGGAAACGGACACCGATACCACCCAGAATTTGACCTAGAAGTAAACCACCACCAACAGCGCACTGAGGTTATTAGCAATGGCCTGATTGATTATATTGGGGAAGTGTACATACCGAAAGCCAACCCGTCTTCTTGATGTCAGTTGTGAATAGCGCACCAATCATGGTAGGCCAGATGACAGTATTAGCATAGTAGACAACAGCACCGAAACTGGCACAAGCAACATTGGCATCGTAAGCAATGTTCTTGAAGAGCCTCATGGGAATAAGGGGATATTCCAGGCCACAGTAAGCCTCCCAGAAGCAGAAACCAACGAGGGTGAAGAAGCCGGCGAAGAGGGCACCCAAGACGTGTCCAGACTTCCAAGGATAGATGCCACCTCCCCAATTCATGCCAATCAAGAAAACGACGAGACCAGAGGTGAACAAGAAGATGCCCACCCAGTCTAAAGTCTTCAATTGCTTGAGTCTCGATTTGCCGCCCACGTGAAGCATTTCCTAGTGCCCAACGTTAGTCACAGATAATGTGGAAATGGTAAAATGGAAACTCACATAAGTCGGTGGGTGGTAGAAAAAGTAGTACAACACGACTGCTAGAGCATTCACGATCACGCCCAAGATGTAGCACCATCGCCATTGCAGCCCGGTATTTTCGAACAGAGCACGCGCAACTGGGGGACCAAACACGGCAAACGGAACAGAGGTCGTCAATACAAAAGCATTGACGGGTCCACGAAGTGAATTTGGAACCAGTTCACCCAGAATAATGTGGAATGAAAGTTGACCGGAAGCCGCAAGACCGTTGATGGAATTAGTCGCCTGTAAACCCATAAGTATCGAACCAATGACCTCGGTATAGTCATGAAACTTACAATTAAAGTGTTGATATTCTGCGCGCAAGACCCAAGGATAGTTCCAATGAGACCTAGCACTGACGAGCCGATAAAAAACCATCTTCGTCCGAAGATATCTGACAATCGACCGACGAGAGTAAAGCCTACAGCGAATCCTGCAGTCCACGAGATGGAAACCCAGATAAAGTTGGGAGAGGGACCAATAGAGGCATTGATCAAGGAGAGGATATTGGCGGGGAGTACCCATCCTAGATAACCGTTTATCTGTGCCAGGCAAGTAGCCTGTAAAGGGTTGTGTCAGTCAGTGAATAAAGATCGGCACGAAGTAAACTTACAATGACTGTGCCAATGAAACCTGCGCTGCGGTAGTACCCTTCTGGAAGATCTTGGGTGTGGCCTCCAATAGCTTCAGCCGCCACATGGTCGTGGTGCAACCCACCACTCTCGGTGTGTGTAAGACGATGCTCTGGGGAGACTGTCTCCTGGACGGTCTTTTCTTCCGCCATGTTCAAGCTCGACTTGTTCACTGTGAGAGAAGAAAATATCGGAGGGATGATCGCTCAGCTCGAGGGACATCTGACGGCTTATAACCAGCCAGGTAGGGACCTGACGCTAGCATTGATGTTCGAATGGGATGCTCTGGAGGACCCGTGTCTTGGTGGAGAATACTAGCGCACAAGAAGAACGATGATTTCCAAATTCGAAGCACATACCGAGAGAATCGGCCCATCTGGTACCCAGGACCGGGGGCCTGCAGTACACCAAAGTGTGGATCGCATTCCCCCCATGGGGCGAATGAAAGGCTTGTATGGGGTCTCGAATATAGAAGACCTATCCAATGCCCGGCCATGCCTGCCACGCAAACCGTATTGATGGCGCTCCGCCCAGTCGGTTGGTCTATTCCACGTGGACGGCGAGCGATGGCATCTGGATTGCTAATCTCAGATGAGCAGGCGAAGCCTGTTCAGCTCGCGGAATCCCGGGAACGAAGCGAGGAGTCGACATCAGCGAGGCTTGAAACCGCGCAGTGCTCCACATGGATCGATACGAGGTGTGTCGGCCCACGGTACCCGAGCTTCCCCAGACAATACCTGAGACTAGCCGAACATTTTCCCCGCTGCTCCCGCCAGGAACCGCGTGGTATGTTTGATGGAGGATCGTGGAGAACATGCCCTGTTCGCAGATGCCAAACATTCCATGTCATCCCAATCAATTCCTTCTCATATGTTGGAGAACAACCATTGTGTGACTGGAAGGACCTTGAAGTCTAATAGAATTTTAAGCATGCAGGGTCTAAAGGCTGTTTCGATAGGATCATGTAGGTTCCCCGCTAAGGGATGCATCCGCCTTTCGAAACCGCCAATCGTTACCCGAAACCCCCGGGCAAGCCTCGCCCATCTGGCTGGAAAGTTTGCGAGCAACGCTTCGAAGAGAAATGTACGAATCAGACCCGAGCCCTCGTAAAGAAATCATGATTCAATTCATCACTTCCAAGGCATCTAGAACCGACCGGACGAAAATCTAAAAGCCTTACTCGCTGTTTGGTTCTTGGGCCGAGCGAACGACGGTGCTGGGCATGGGAGAGCTGCATTGACCCCCCATGGGGTTCGAAGTTCGAAGCTCTCTTTGGGACGGTACATCCGGGTGCCGTGCAGCTATCTCTCCAGATCCGCGGCTCTGGTTTTTATGACTGAATAGATCTTTTATGTTGAATTGCTTGCATCTATATGAAATACTCGGTGAAAGTCAGCGTTGCTTCTTCTCCAGATTTGCTATGCCTTTTTTCCACTGGCATAAAGAAGATGAGATTGCTACTGACCGAAGTGACAATAATAGACAAAGGTTTGAGCTTATGTGCCAATTCGTCTCCAGAATTACCATGCCTTCAAGAATTAAAAGGGCAGTAATAATGTATAAAGCTGATTGGGCCTATCAGCGAGCAGAAGATTGCAAGAGATGGACGTCAGCACTCAGTGCACGTGATCTGGTGTCTGGTTGCGCACGGTCGCTCTTGCGTGTACCCCACCGCGATTTTTTGGAATCTTTTGCTCAATCTCCACCCCACATGCTCACCCTCACCTTCACATTCATTGTAACCTTTTCCTCTTTACCACATTCTTCTACAACACTCCACAATACCACCCACTCCCACGGATCTGATATAGATATCGAATCGCGCACGAACACGTTATGGCGACCGCTGCAGTAGCCGCGGCGTCGACGCCTGCCCATACGACCAAAGAAGAGGAGTCGACCATCAACGAAATCGAACGTCAAGATCGACTCAATCAACTCTACGACAAGTGCGCCGAAGCACCCCAAGGTACCATATTCTTCCAGCGCGATGTTGCAAATATGCAAGTTGCAGAAACCACCGGCGAATTGGCTGCACTACTTCAAGAACTGGTTGACAGGCATCTCATGAAACTCATGACTCTTGAAGGCGAGGTTTGCTGGAAGTTGAGGACTAGATCAGAAGCAGAGAGGTGCGTTCTTTAGCACTTGTTGGAATGGTCATGGCTCATGACAGGATCCTCCCCCGTGTCTTTGGGCTTTTATTGACTCGAAATTCTAGTCTGCGAAGGTTGACCCGAGATGAACGCCTCATCTACCATCATATCGACCAAAGCCAGGCCGACGGAATCTGGTCAAAAGCGCTCCGAGCGCGGACCAATGTCACACAGCAGGCACTTACCAAGTGCCTAAGAAGTTTAGAATCCAAGGGCTTAGTCCAGTCCGTCATGAGCGTTAAGTTCCCAAACAGGAAAATGTACCTTCTCAAACATCTCCGACCTTCCGAAGACATTGCTGGAGGGCCCTGGCAGTCGGATGGCGAATTCGACAAAGCTCTCATAAACACCATCTCGAAGATCATCTTGCAATTAATCCAGCGGGAGACTCAGACCCAAGTTCGTGGTGTTTGGAACAATTATGGTACCTCTGATAATAGCCATACGGCCGGCCAAAAGAGAACACAGGCAGAAGCAGGTCTTGAGGACGAAACTTCTGGGCCGGTCAAGCGATCTCGACCATCTGCCGATGCCAATGCGCACACTGATTCTGTTGGGGCTACTGCTGTCCAACGGCCTCGTGCAGCTGTCGATCCAAACCGATCACGCCTTGTTACACGCAAAGATGTCAGGTATCCCACTGCAGCTTCTCTCAGGAACTCCATCATGTCGACCGGTGTTATCAAAGATAAACAGATTCAGGAAGACGATGTTGAACAACTCTTGGAGATGATGGTTCTTCAGGGGCAGCTGGAAAAGACGTCAGGTACGAATTATCGGCTTGCCAAGCGCCCAAAGGATATTGAAGACTTCAATGGATTTGTAGATGCTCCCTGCGGAAATTGTCCAGTGTTTCATCTTTGCACTGATAACGGAGAGATCACTCCTAGGACATGCGTTTACTTTGGCGAGTGGTTGGACTCACAGTCAATGGAGGTCGACTAGGATTGGAGCACAGAGCATACATCGGCGTTCTTATTATGTGAATTGGCGTTCATTGTCATCAAGGCAAATACCCTCGCGGCATCGGAAAAGGCGGAGTCCAAGCATTCTAGTACAACTCATGTATGGGCATCTTCTCAGGCGTTTTTAGGATGTCGTAGTATCTGGTGAAGTTGGGATCAAACAATCTAGCTTGCCCGCAACTGAATCCTCTATCTGGCACTCTAGTACGCCTGGTCACCATTCATCTATGATCAGGCTACTAAACCGAAATTTTACAACTTCAATAATCAACGTCTCAATATTTGCTCGCTTGATGTGACATGCATGTCGATGGGTAGGCCCCGGCGCTTGCATTGTATACCTAGTAAGAAGTACCTTTTGGGGATATTGGACACAAGGTACCGATGGTCTTTTGAAGAAAGCTGCACGAAAGAAGGCTACTCGCACGACAAAGCGGACGAACATTAGGTCTGATTTGTCCTTGGTCCGAACGAAAGTGGTTATTAAAAGCGTAGTCGGAAGCACTTCTCGGAGACTTTGGATATCTTAGCTTACTACGTAATCGCAAAAGTTTCCGACAGCCTATCATAATTCACCGCGAAGTTGGCGGGTAAGGCCGCCCTAGTTGCTTTGAGATATTTAGAACCAATTACGATCTCGCCGGTCGGTCGCCTTGCGGTGGAACTCCTTGCGGTATCAGTAATATGTGATATTTACGCAGCTTGACGGCGTAGTTCTTTGAGTCAGCCGAACAAACAGGAGGGCCCAAGGAGTATAAAAGGATCACTGTCTGTTCAAGTGTGAATTCTGCATGACTACTACTATCAATACTCTCAAATTCTTAATCACAAGAACTGCTCTCCGAAGCCGACAACTTAACTACTTGCCCAATTCGAGACATTTACACACCATGGCCAACAAATCCGTCGACGAAAAGGTACACAATATCAGTGTTGCTACCTGGCAGGATGAAAATATCGCGGCAAGATATGCTCGCGCCGAAAATGCTACGAAGCCGTTTGCGGAGTTGATGACCAAGCAGGCAAAGCTAGACAAGGAGGAAGGAGAGATGAATATCCTAGACCTTGCTAGTGGGACTGGGGCGCTGACAGCGGCGGTATATGAGAGTGTGCCAAAGGGGAGATGGGACAATGTGAAGGTACTTGGTGGAGATATAAGTCAATCTATGCTGGATTACCTCAAGGGGAGAGGGGATGGTGAAGGGTGGAAGGGGTTGAGTACTCAAATCGTTGACGGCAAGGTAAGTGTCGCTCTCTGCTACGCAAACGTGGTCCAGATATCCAAACCTTATGAACCTTTGGGCTAACAGAAAACGTACAGGACATCAAATTACCTGCAAACACATTCACGCATGTCTTTGTCAACTTTGCCATCTTCGTCATGCCAACCGAGACCTTGAACAAATGTCACGACATCCTAAAGCCCGGCGGATTCCTCGCAGTATCAAGCTGGCAAAATATCGCCTTCCTCAAAGTCTTCGAAAGGGCATTGGCAACTCTACCCAACGCGCCATACTGCCCAACCGAAGCCGACATCCAGAGAACGCTTTACAGCGGCCGTCCATGGAGCTCACCAGACTACGTGGCGCAGACTCTCAAAGAGGCAGGCTTTGTAGACGTAGAAGTCAAGGTAGAACCAAACGTAGCAGACTCAGGGACACCAGACCAGTTTATGGAATTAGCACAGATGATGCTGCAGCAATTTTCTGGATTTTGGCCGGAAGCTGAGAGGGAAGAGTCGATGAAGAGGGCTTCGGATGCTTTGCTAAAGCAAGTCACGGAGGAGGCTGGTGGGGAGGATAAACATGTGTACCTCACGTTTAATGGCATTGTTGGCACAGGACGGAAACCGACATGAAGATGAAGCGGTCATGGTGAATACAATGGATGTAAGAGTGTATCGCAATATGCAAGACTCCGACGCTAGATGTAGCGTGGGAATAGTACTTTTAAGCGCGCAGACTCCATGAATCTGGTTGATATGTGTAATGAAAATGGAGATCGTCGAAATTGAGACTGCACTACAGATTCGAATTGGGTGAAGCATGGCGTCGCATGAAAGATGTTGGTCATTCGCATACATCAGATGAGGTAACTTAGCCATCCCATCCCAGGCATCGTTCCGGGGTTTCGGGCGTGCACGTGGAACATGTGCATCGCCAAGCCTCCAATCAGCCGCATCCGTCCCTCTCGCCTCTCAGCCCCCGTGGCCTCAGATGCTGAGGTTGCTCTCCCTCCTCCGCTTCAACGTCACCCTCAACCCTACGTGCCCCCCCTCCTGTCGTTCTCTCCTACATTTCCTTTTGCTTTCTGCTTTCTCGCGTTACTTGAGAGTGCCTTTGCTCTCACCCACGCTCCGCCATGTCCGGCGAACGGCCCCTCTTTTCCAACCGACCCTCCTCAGAACAATCCAACGATCGCGATCTTGCCGAAGAAGATGCCTTATTGACAGGCCAACCAACACAGCGTAGCGGTCCACGATCATGGAGGTTTTGGCGGGAGCTTGGTATCTTTGTCTGGGCTGTCATTGCAACCGCCCTCCTCATCGTCCTGGCCGTCGTTTATCAGAAATCCGGGGATCAGAAACACAGCAGCCCTCACCCGTCTGGCAAGAGGAATCTCATCTTCATGGTTAGCGATGGAATGGGCCCGACTAGTCTGAGCTTGACTAGGAGCTTTATGCAATTCCAGAATGGTGCACCGTGGAGTCAGCAGTTGGTTATTGATCAGCATCTCATCGGGCAGAGTAGGACTCGTTCGACGTCGAGCCTGATCACCGACTCGGCTGCTGGTGCAACGGCGTTCTCGTGTGCGCAGAAGAGTTATAATGGTGCTATATCAGTTACTCCGGATCACGATCCTTGCGGAACCGTACTCGAAGCTGCAAAGAAGGCGGGCTATATGACTGGCTTGGTTGTCACGACGAGAATCACAGACGCGACCCCGGCATGCTTTGCAGCCCACGTAAATATGAGGCAGGAGGAGGATCGCATTGCTGAACAAATGGTTGGTGATTATCCACTTGGTCGAGTCGTCGATTTGATGCTTGGTGGCGGTCGATGCCACTTTTTGCCAAACACGACGGATGATTCTTGCCGAAGGGATAACAAGGACGTTGTTGAGTTGGCCAAGAAGAACGGGTTCAATTACATCTCTGACCGCAAGGGCTTTGATGACTTGAAGGGTGGCGATGCCCTGCATTTCCCCCTGCTTGGCCTTTTTGCTGAGACCGATATCCCGTATGAGATTGATCGTCGTAACGAGGAAGACATCTACCCCTCTTTGGACGAAATGGCCAATGCCGCTTTGACTGCGCTGAGCAAAGCGACAAGGGACAGCGAGAAAGGCTTTTTCTTGATGATCGAGGGAAGCCGCATTGATCACGCGGGCCACCATAACGACCCCCCAGCCCAAGTACACGAGGTCATGGCTTACGACAAGGCAATGACTAGCGTCCTTGAGTTCTTGAAGAATGATCCGACTGAGGGTGTTATGGTCTCGACTTCGGACCACGAAACCGGTGGTCTAGCTGCCGCTCGACGTATGTCTTCTCTTGTCTTTGTTCGGATGATTGGCTAACGTTATTAGAACTTCACGATTCCTACCCAGAATACGTCTGGTTCCCGGGTCAGCTGGCCAACGCTTCACACTCTGCTGAGCGCCTTGACTTCGAGTACCAGAAATTCCGAGCCGACAGCCCATCCGATTCCGACAAGACTGCTTTTGTCAAGGATTCAATTTCCTCCGGTCTTGGCATTAAAGATTTCTCTGATGAAGAAGTTGATAAGCTCGTCAACAATCCCAACACAGCGCTTTACCAATACGCCGACATGATCTCCCGTCGTAGCCAGACTGGGTGGTCCACTCATGGCCATTCGGCTGCGGATGTCAATATCTACTCTTCAGATCCAAAGGCTGCTCTACCTTTGGTTGGAAACCATGAGAACACTGAAGTCGGTGATTTCTTGCGTGACTATTTAGGTGTAGACGTCGATGCCGTTACGAAAGAGTTGAAAGAAAAGGGCGCTGGCCTCACAGTCACTGATGTCAACGGCACACAAATCAGTTGGATGGGATCCATCCCCGAAGACGGCCAGAGGCTAGACGGCCAGAACCACCTTGCAAGCTATGGAGGCGACTTCAAGAAGAGGCACCTTCTGCACGGTCGCGACTGTGGCTGTGGACATTAAGCCTCTGTGTCATATATTAGACCTGGACATGTTATCCGATCAGCATTTAAGTGGAACATTATAATCATAACAAGGCGTTTTTGGCATTGGTTTAAGGGAACTGCACGATACCTAATCTCGCGACAGCAACGCGTTCGATAACTATACTTTGAATCAAGGATTGTTCCTTTTTGTTCATACACCCTCTCGTGTCGTTTGCTTCTTGTTCGTTCATTTATTGGCTATATAGCTTAGATGATATAGAATCTAACGATTGATCTATACGTACTATATATCGGTGCGTGAATGCACGCTGTGACGTCTTGCTGAAATAGCTCCACACCACTACTTAAACGCCTTTCCAACCTTATCAAACAACATCCTAGCCTCAAAACCAATCTCCTTAGCCCCATCCTTAATATCATACTTGAGCTCCTGAGTCTTCGAAGCATTCTGCGCCCCACCGCTCCCCTCAGCACCAACATCCGCGCCATGCAAAAACCGCTGCACATCCGCACACAACATACCACACTCACCAGACCCCATATACGGGCCATCCTCCCCCCAACCCACCCTCATAATCCTTGCCTTCCTCCCCTCCCATCCCGTCTTCTTATCCGTAGCATGAAAACAGCCCCAAATCTCCTTTCCGCCGGGCGCATTTATAGCCACAAAATTCCCATGTCCGGGACCATATGGCGGAGAATCGTCTCTCGAGGCTTTGAGTAGTGGTTTCTTCCATTTACGCCAGGACGAGGCTTTCATGGGATCTCCGCCTGTGTGGTGCAAGACGCCCATTTTATACTCATGGGTCCAGGATCCGGCGCAGGAGTATACGATGCCTTTCCAATGTGTGTCTGGGGAGACTAACCATTGTGGTCCTTCGTTTATACCGCTGCCGCCCGAATATTCAAAAGAATGCTCTGGCGTGGAAATACGTTCTGGTTTTCCGGTCACGGAGGTTGGAGTGGACATTTTTGCGATGTAGATTTCTTGTTTGGATTCATCTGGTTCCTTTGTACCTAGGGGCCAGCCGGAGTAGACGAAGTAGTGCGTGTTGGATATGTTTATTACTGTGCCGTCGATGGCCCATTGGTCTGAGGGGAGGTTTTCCATGCGTCCGTGGTAGGTCCAGGATTTGCTGTCCAAGGGAGAGTGGTCGGAGGATGGGCCTGTGAGGACGTACATTCGGTGGGTACGGTTGCCGTGCGCTGGGTCCGCGGCTGCGAAGTATACGTACCATTTTCCGTGGAGGGAGTGTAGTTCGGGAGCCCAGATGTCGCCGGAGTAGGGTTTGTTTGGTGGTGGTCTCCTGGGTGAATGGGTTAATAGGTGGGGTTGGTGGTTTGAGGGGGGAGTTGGTGGGGTTTGGGATGTGACGACAAGGTTCAAGAAGGATCACGAATAGGCGAGATGGATGAAAATTGAAGGCGTAGAGACTTGAGATATGCACAAAGAAAGGAGCACAGAAAGGTAAAAGCTAAATATGTGAATGACGGGAAAACCTACCAGATGATATCCTTCTTCGCCCTCTTCTCGAATTCAAACAGCGAATCCGCAGACCAGATTTCAATTGAACAACCCGTCGTAAACATCTGCGCCACAGTACGTCAGCCTCATATTCCATCGTATAACAACCACAGGGGTGTATCAGACGTAGTTAAAACGACTCTAGAAGAGAAGCATCCTTACAAAATAATAAGTCCCTTTGTCGAACAACACATACGGATCCGGTGTCCCTCTATCCGTGATGGTAAGAATAGTATCGTTATACTGACGCGGGAGTTGCATATTCATATGTCCCGGAAACATGGTCGACGCCATGATCACAATAATCGAAAAATCGCTTGGAAGATCTCTAAACAGCGCAAGATTTTCTTTCCCTTCCCAGTTTATGAGGCAAGAAGCTCAGCTGTGGAAGTGAGTAGGTTGTTAGAATCAGACGACCTGTTAGACATTGACCCACTCGCCGCGCCCATGCAGGGTCCATGTGACTTTTCAGCTAAGTGTTTAGGGCGCCAATACGGCTTGAAAGTACCGTGATGACGTAATTTAAATCCCGGAGTAGGGCAATCAGATCTTGTGGATGTTGGCCGAAAGGTCATTTTGCTACGCGCCATGTTTCATAAAGGAATCTTTCTTGTGCTGAGCAGCGCGGGTGTGGCATATAGCTGGCGGTGGTGGTGGTGGTTCCCCAGGTGTGAGGTCGCTAAGCGGATGATAGTGTCGTGCAGGTATTCACATATCCTCCGGACCGCGATCGGGATACTGAACCCTGTAATGCACAAATGATAAATAGGACCTTTAGACTTGCCACTGTACTCTATATACATATGCACCTTGCTCTGCTTCAGAGGGTCGAACCAGCTCTAAGACTATCGCGAAATGGGAGGCACCAAAGCGCATAAGGCTGTAAGATTCGAAGAAACCCCTTTTTATTTACCAACGAACTTTAGAAAATTCTATAGATTTTATAATAGGTAGATCGTCAATTCACTGTCTGCGCATCATGATTTGTTGAAGACCTACATTTGCTAAGATTAGTGTTCATGAACAGACACGATATGTGAACATGGCCTAGGGTGAAGTATTATGGATTCCAGCCCAGTTTACGAACTACTGTGACGGGGCCAAACATTCCTCGATGTGTAAGGTCTAATCTAAACTAGTTCAACATTAAGCGGTACATATATTCCCAACGAAAACACCACGCTATCCAGGACAATGCCCTCTCGTTGCCTTACTCACACGGCTTCGAAGCACCCTGCTCATACTCATACCGATGACAATTCACGCCATCCCAATTCTCCATAATCTCGCCCAACTTCTTCGGAGTATCTAAATATCCAAACTGCGTGCCGAAATCCAACGTCGCATTCTGACTCGGCGGGTTATTCAGCGTCGTCACCGTCCCAGCAAGCGCAAACATCCGCGTCTCTGGATCTTGACTCTGCCACTGTGCCCACAAATTGTCGATCATCGAGTGGTGAAGGTAGAATGCCGGATCAGAAGGCGAAGCGAATTGATCCATCATGCTCAACCCAACAGACCAATGCCCTGCGCTATGGGGGCCGAGGTGAGATGTGTTTCTCACACTGGTATCGAGTACAGTCTGAAAGCCACGAATCGTAGGCGCCGAGAGCAAATCATCCACGACCTCTGAGCGATGATTAGGGCCTGAGATGACGCTGTTCAAATCCCTAGTCACACAACGCGGTGCATAATCCAGCGCATCTTCCGGAAGTTCAGTCTGCAGAATCTCCTCATTCTGAAACATTCGGAATCCCGTCGTGATATTGGCAAATGGTCCCTCATTTATACAGCCTCCACCATGAGCCCGAGGAAATGTATAATTGCCGTTCTTGATTGATGGCGTACTGGCATTCCAGTATCCATCGCCACCAATACTCGTCTTGCTTCCGTCGAAAAGTGGACTTCCGGCCAGATTGTCTGCCCACCATGGCCAATTCCAATATGGAACTGCACCTTTGAAGCCGCACTCTTCTGTAAGTGCTTTCTGGAAGAGATGTAGGAAATGACGATGCCACGAGAGGAAGACGCCGTTGGCGTGAATCAGAAGTGTGTTGTTGATGTGAGCGGCGGTAAAGTCATCATAGCGGGAAGTGACGCCGGGAGCAAAGGATTTCGGCGTCTTTGGGGGTAGGTTCATGAGGCATTTCACGCTGCTTGTGAAGTCGATGCGTTCAGCTTCTGTGAGTGCACTCCTGTAGTGTTGAATTAGCTAAATAAGTCCTTATTTATGTACGAGATGGTGTATAAGTACCATTCTTTATGGACGAGTGTGTTGCTTTCAGTGCATTGAGCAGGCTGAGTCGGGTATTCATAGGGCAGAGCATACGAAACCGAAGGTAATGAAATCGTAGCAAAGCATAGAACCGCACCAATCATAGGAAAAGGAGATGAAGGTAAGATCATGATCAAAAATTTAATAGTTTCTTTTTGCACTTGTGAAATGAGGAAAGAAAAGATTAAGATATTGTTATCTGATTTTCAAGTACAACAGTATCTACTTATATACCCATCAAACTCCATCACTATTTCTTCTTCCTATTTCACGGCCCCAACTACGTCGTGTTCAAGCACGCAGCCTTGCTCGTGGCTGTGAGAGATCGACAAGGATCCTACCACTTTGCGGTAAGAGGAGCGATATTCCTTCAGCCACCAGCCACACATTTGGACTAGGCGACTCTCTTTGCGGCAAGGTGAGCGAGACTTACACGACCACAATATAAATGCCAATGTTCGGGGGCTGTTTCTGCAAAAGTAGTTTCCCGGGGTGAGAAGAGCATAGACAAAAATAATGTTCGGGGTAATTTTACAACATAGCCCCGGACTTTGAAGAAGAGGTCAGGTATGCAGTAACCGTGTTAGTAGTGATGATTTCTTGAGGCAGACTGTTTGTTGTCTTCTAAAGCTTTTGATTTCTTGTGAGTAAAGCCACTATTATAATGGTGCAGAGGATAGGATCTAACTTCACAACTTGGAATCATAAGGGACCGTACAAATGCCCATTTCTTTTCTATAACAGTATGCATTCACCGAGACCTTCACAGGATACACTTTATTTACGAATACGCAACGCCACAACCACAGCTTGATCTCTCTCATGTCTTCCGTCAAGATTACGCCCAGCCAAATTGAACGTCATGATACAACGCGCGCGATGCCTCAAATCAACAAGTCCAGGAGCACGGGCCAGGACTCCATATAGCTGCACATGTCTCCGCACTAAACACGATCATATTCAAGGACCGTGTGATAGTAGTGAAAGCTCAGACTTTCCTTGAAATAAATGCAGCCTAGTTCAAAGGCCCGAAAGAGGCAATAAGACTGGGCATGTGCATCATTGTGAAGATCTACTTACCCGGCAACTTTCGACCACTGACTCCAACGCCAATCCTTAAACGTAGAATTTACATAAAACATACACCACTAAGCTTTCCATCACCAAAAGCCCGGCAGAAAACCCATTATCATGATTTAGAAAGATCACTAAGCCCTCGAGTTTTCCTTTCTTCACTCAATATCGAACACGATCCAAGCCGTATACACACAATCCCTTCCCTTCTAATCCACACCCGTTCCCTCCCCAGGAAAAAGGAAAACGGAACCGGAAAGAAAGAAGAAAAAAAAAAAAAAAAAAAAAACCACAATAAACAAAGGTAAAACCCGGCGATACATAAAACCACAGTCATATAATCATACATTTGGATTATAAGCATGAACACGGTACCAACACCAAGAACCTCTCACCAAAAAAGACAAAAAATCCTCTCACAATGTGTAAAACGGGAAAAAGCGAAAGAAGAAAAGGAAATGAACAGAAGGAAAAGAAACGACCATGACACCCATCCAATCGATTCCAAGCATACAAAATCCATCCATAAAATCATTCCCTCGGTCTGAACATGGAGACAATCTGCAAGAACGGAACGAGACCAAGGGAAACAAGGCATATATATTCTCACCATCACTTCCACCTCCCTCCTCCAAGAAGCCAAGCCAATAAACCGCACACTTCACAACACGTCTAAACCCCGATCCGAACTAAGAGGAAACTACGACATCTATCCTTCCATCCATCCATCCATCCWCCTACACCACTTCACAACACATAAACACCCCAAGATCTGAATAATATCTGGCATCTTCATATTCTCAATTCGTATGTTTGTTTGTCTGTCTGTCTGCTAATCCTCTACCCGTCTGTTTCTCTGTTTCCTCGCCTTGTTTCCATCCCACCCGCGTCTGATATGTTGCTATTGCATGAGGTATCATGGCCTCTTGCTTCCTTTCCCTTCCTTCCTTTCCGACCGCGAGGTTTCATTTCCGAACTCGGTCGTTCTCTGCACACACATACGGCTCCAAACCCGCTTCTGCACTCATCCACCAATTCACCAAGTCCGATAAAACCTCCTTTCCTTGATGCAAACAGCCATTACGAATTACCCTATACATAACCCATGTACTCATATACGTGATAATGCTTAAAATTCATTCTTAACGCCCATGTCGACTGTCAATTCACCCGTCTCTATGCGTTCCACTCGGAGAACGAGTTCCTGTTACATATTAGTATCCAGTCTCGCCTCATAAGAACTGCATGATTGACTAACCTTCATAGCCCTGGCAGTCTTGAATGCGAGCGGAGGGACCTTCTCCCTGGCTCCACTCACTCCACCACCAATCTCCAACAACCCCATCCTGCAATCCTCCAACACCTCCACAACCGGAACAGCATGTTTTTTCAACGCCGGATTCGACAACTCCCTGACAGCCTCATAGGTCCTCGAACCCGTGTCCTGGACCGAGCGAGAAATGTCCTGTATATAATCTGCAATCTGCTGTTCGTCTTGCGGGGTGGAGACGGGCGTGGAGCGAATCATGTGGACGAGGGGTTGGATGGATTGAACGAGGAGTGCGGTTTGGTCATCTAAATAATTCTACTTACAATTAGGTTGGGAATGAATTAGAATCGCAGAGGTTCTACCTTGAACTCGGCCATTCCCGTGTCCTTCTCAAATCCCAGCCCATTGACACCCGCGCTCTGGCGATCATACTGGCTATAGGGCGAGCTATAGGTACTGTAAGCCGTCGATCCACTTCCACCGCGACTACGATGGCGCTGGTGACCGAGACCGAGTCCAACAGCATTTCCGTTGACGCTATTCGAGGCGTAGGGGTTATAGGTGGAGTAGTTGTTTGGCTTTAGAGGCATCGGCCTGTCATCGTCCTCACCACGCTCAAGTTCATCCTCCGGGGTTGGCCTGATTTTGACGTGCTTGACCAACTCCACCACGGCAGTCGACAGATGGCTTGCGGCAGCATCAAGAAGACTAACCGGGGAAAGGCCTGAAGATGATGCATGGTTCTTGCTTGCAGTGATGAGGTTGTTCGCGGTAGCACTGACTCGCGCTTTAAGCTTCCCTTGCTGCTTCTCTGGGCTACTCAAGCCATCGCCATTGACACTGCTGCTTGGAGACTGAATCTGTGACAGAGGAGTGGTGTCAATGTCGCCGGTAATCGCACGGACACACTTGACGACGTGCTTCATGCTTTCGAGGATTTGGTCCGGGTCGGAACGGCGTGCAACTTGCAACAGTTCGTCGATGCTGAGCTGGAACTTGGTCACATGCACATCCTTGACCATGCCGTCCGGAGTCGTGAAGTTCGAATCGCGGGTATAGTTTGTGATATCCGGAGACGACAGTGACGCGAGACCGATTGATGAAGCCTTCAAATTACGGAGTTGAGTCTTTGTGCGGGCATAGCGAGATTTCCAGTCCTTCAGTTCAGCCTCAAGGTTTGAAACTTGGCTAGCAAGACGCTCTTCCTTCTCAATCGCAACATCACTTCGGTTCGACAACTCCCTCATCTCTTGCAGAAACTTGGAAGCATCCTGTCGAACCTCTTCTGTCAGGTGCTGCTGCTCGTTCAATTCCTGCTCAAGCTCTTCCGCGCGCTGCCTCCAAAGACCACCACTGCTGTCTTGCTTTTTGTGTTGCCTCGACTTTTGCTCCAGGTCGGTGATCTGGGCTTGTAGGTTGCGCTCGACATCAGCATTCTCCGCACGAAGCCTATCAATCTCGGAGCGGAGCGACGAATTCAAGCTTTCCGCCTTCTCGACCTTCTCTTCGAGTGAATAGCGAATTTCCTCCCACTCGGCACGCTCTGACGCAGTATTCTAACAACGTAAGTGAGATTCCCCAAAGTGATAAAAAAAACTTACATCATCCCTTGCGCTGTCGGCGTCCTTCAGCTTCCGGATCTGCTCGTCCTTCTCTCGTAACTGGGTATCAAACGATTTGAGCTTGTCTTCCAGCTCCGTGACCTGAGTCCTCAAGTCTGAGACGACTTTTTCCTGCTGATACAATGTTAGCCGAGGCCCCCTTCATAGATTCCACAAAACATACAGCAACATTAAGGCTCTTATTTGTCTGTCGGCGGCTTTGCCTGGGTGCGGCTCCTTCAAGATTAAATGCGTCCTCGTCATCATCATTTGCACCACTATCATCGTCATCATCCTCTACCATTGTACCCTTGTTCGGCACGATTGTGTTTTGCTGAAAGGTCTTGGGAAGGGGCCGTCCAAATTCATTTCCTTGTGCACCTGGCGCAAATTGTCCTGGAGGTGGACCTGGTGGACCGTTGCGGAAACCTTGAGGGCCTGGGGGTGGGCCACGACCGCGCATACCTCCACCCATGCTGTTTGGTGTACCTACTCGGCTTGGCGGACCTCGAGCTGTGCTTGTGCGACTCGCGATGCTTCCAGCTGGGCTACCCGACCTTGGGATCTCACCGGCAGTAAACCGAGGAAATCTCCTCTCAAGCTCGTAGAAGACGTCGGTCGCAAGTTGGCGGAAGCGCTCAAGGGGAAGCGTCGATAGCTTCTGCCTGGCTTGGTTGCGCTTGGGGTGGAAGTTGTTCTTTGGGAGTAGGAATTTGGGAGTGTCATTGTTTGGAGCATTCGGCCCGCCCCTTGACTTGTCTTGTTCCCTTCGCAGTGATTCATCGTAGACATCAGTGCTAAGCTCCTGGAACTGTACCGCTGAAAGTCGGGTGAGTTTATCCTTTGCCCTGCTGGGCCTGGGGTTTCCCTTCTCATCGGTTATGTACGGCGCCAGATAATTCTTCAGTACCCTGTAGTGTTCCGACAAAGTCTCCTCCAGCATTATCATCTTCCTGTTATTCATGGTCGGATCCGCCATGCTCGAGGCATACAGACTCGTGCCAGCGCTCGACCGCCCCACCGAGCTAGGCGGTGAGGGATTCCCAGTTACTGCTGCGCGACCCATTCCACCATTCAGCATACCATTATCTGTAGTGTTTGTTCTGCTGTGGACCGAAGTTGGGGGTGTAATTCCGCGATTGTTTGGGGGAAGAGTGGGCGAGTAGGGATTGTCTGAGCCGTTTATGTTCTGGTAGCGTGTGATGGGAGACCAGTCATTGCTGTCAGTGGAAACTGGGGACAGGGTGGTATTCATGATTCCGTTTCACGGCGTCCGCGACCGCAAAACGCGCTTGCGGTGGCCTGTCACAGTGTCCTGAGGGATGTGAGGGTGGTAGAGGTGGCAGAGGTGACGGAGTCCGTTGTGACTTGTCTGGCAGCAGCGGTCTGCTCGTGTCGCAGTGGCGTATAATGGACAGCCAAACTGAAACTCGCGGTGTTGGTGAGGAGGGTGAGTGACGTGCGTGCTTCTCTCGGCTCTGGTCCGAAACGCAGCCAAAGAGCGGGAGTGGAGATGACGGGGGAGGACCAGGACGGGCGGAGCAGTAGCAGCAACAAAGGGCGGCACACTGCAGGGACGAGTTTGGAGAGAGGTCCTTGAGGCAGAGAGAGCGAGCGTGGGAGGGCTGCGCGAGAGGGAGGACGTGTTGGCGAAAAGGACAGTGTGGGTGGCAGCGCCTGGGGGAGGATTAAAGAAAGGGTAAAGGGGATGGATTGGGATCTTGGACGAAGGCCGCTCCTGGGGTGGGAAAATTATCGGTTGATGGGGGCTATGGGCCAGGTATGGCTATGAGGGGGGTCAAGATGGCACGGGGGTCATTAGTGCTAGGTGCCAGAGTGAGCAGAGACCAGGTGCAAGGCCCAAGATCCAAGGTCAAAGGAAAGGAAAAAGATGCAGAGAGCGACTGATAGTATTATTATTATTGAAGGGTGAGGGTGAGCCTCAGGTATCTCGATGGTGAGCCGTCCCTACCCCTTTCAGCGATGAGCTTGGCGGGCGGTTGTGGCTTCTGATTGGTGCGCGGGCGGCAAGAGAGGCAACGACAAAGGGAAAAGAGGGAAAGAGCCCTCGACAGGCTTCGACAGCCCCAACCTTGTTGCCATTTTGACCCTGACCCTTCTCTGCACTGAGCTGCACTGAGCTGGCAAGCCTGGCAATGACCCACAGGCAAGAAGGGAAAGAGCGAATCAAGGCCGCCTGGGACCTTGTCCACCCCAGCGTGAACGGCGGATCAGGATCAGGCACAGGTAAAGGTACAGAGTAGCGTACTAACTAACGTGGTCCAACACACACACACACACACAGAGCTTGCTGGTAGATACTGGGGAAATACAAGAGCAGGAGCAAGAGCAAGAGCAAGACGCGAGATGCAAGCTGCACGCTGCAAAACGTCTTGGGCCTGCATTACCCTACTACCACCTACATGGTCTTCTCTGTTTCCCCGTTCTGTTTCCCCTCCACGCTGCACGCTTCACGCTCCACGCTCCACGCTCCACGCGTATGCACCACCTAGCTACCTCCCCGTGCTACCCAAGGCGAGTACGAGGAGACTACTTTGTACTTATGCGCTGGTCGGCGGCTTTGAGACGCTTGCCCCCAGCGCCAGCACAACCGTCGCGCGCCTGGCTTGGTTTGGTCTCTGCACCGTGTGATGCCACGCTCAAAGAAGATTTGGGCCGGGCCTTGAAGCCTGGCCTCTGGAAATTGGCGGCCTCGCAAATTCACATGGATTACGGCGGCCCCTGCTGCGCCAGCCGCTCCTACAGTATGGCTCGTGCCGCCATCATCTCACCTTCTCGAATCCCCAAATACCAAAAACCCAGACCTTCTCGACCGCCGGCCAAAAAGTCTCTTGCGCCCGCACTGATCAAGGGGAGCGAGCGGGAACGCCAGCGCGCCCCACTGCCGACCCGCCATCCCACCTCGACATGCTACTGCGGTCGCGGTGCTGCCGTGCATAGCAATCCAATTTGCCCGTCCACCGCCATGCTCAGCCTGCCTGCACGACTAAATATCACCCAACCCCTTCGCTTCATTTCATTCCACCTCACTTCTCACATGCCCTCGAGTCAAAAAAACCCTCGGGTGATTTTGATTCCAAACGGGGATTTGGATTTAGATTTGATTCAAAACTCGTTGTGTGTGTCTCGAAACATAAACCCGGATGTTGGGTCTCGCTTTCGAAACCACCACCATTATGACGCCGCCCAAATATCCATTTGCGCCGTTCCCGCTGACCTAAAACCCTCCCGCTGTAATCACGAAGCCACCTGCGCCTAACCTCCATGTTCATGCATCACCATAAACGCCATAGACAACCGCCATCCCATCCCACCTTGTACCACCACCATCTGACGTTGAACCCGTGGAAATCTCCGTAAACCCAAACAGCCCCCTATGCATCAGATTTGTCCGAGGACGCCGTCAAACATGTAAAGAAACAAGAACCACCACTCACCCCTCGCCTCAACGGCCCTTCTTGATCTTGTTCGCTGGCTGTTTGCGGCAGTCCGGGCAGAGCCAGTCGCCCACAGGCTCCTCTTTGATGCCCACACACTCCCAGTGAAACCACTGATAGTGGCAGTTGTCGTTATCGCACGCCACCATGTCTCCGAAACTGACACGCTGACAGAAGCAGTATTTTGTATCATCCGACTCGTCCTCGTCCCCTTCCCCGCCACCTACGCCACCCATCTCCTCATCCTCAGTCCCTCCCTCGCTGGCCGCACTCTCGTCATCCGCCGTGGTCGATGGCGAGGCACGTGACCCGCCCTTGCGCCGCTTAGACTTGTTCATGCCAGCTTTCGCTGTGAGCGCTGCCTTGCGAAGTGGCTGCTGTGGCTTTGCCTTTTTGACCGTGAGTGCATGTTTCTGTGGCTTCGGCCCTACACTGCCTGCGCGAGATCCTGGGGTTGAGGGCTTAGGAGTTGATGGTCCCAGTGAAGACTGCCGGGCTAACGAGGACGCCGCCGATGGGAGGGTGCCCAGGCCTGTGGCGGGACGTCGCCGCTTGCTGTCACTTCCTGCGGACATTTCTCTCTCCTGTCGCGCATTGGCTTGGATGGTGCCTTGTGCGTTGGTAAGTCTCTGTTGATTGATTAGCGCTTGGGTTTGCATAGTTTGTAGTGAGGCGGGATTCATCCGGTTATTGGCGTTGGCTGCGTTGGTGATTCGAGCAATGACAGCGGCTTGGGCAAGATTGGCTCCTCCACCACCTTGATTCCCAGAGACGGGATGTAGTGGTGTGCTTGCGCCCGTGTTTGTTGAAGATGACGGTGGGACCATGTTGCCAGTGGAGTCCCGCAGCAACGACGGCATCGCTGGATCACTTGGGATAGATCCGTCATTTTGTAGGTCTCGTAATTTGACGTCCAGCCGCTTGACGTGACGATCCAACTTAAGCAGTGTAATCAGCATATCTGGCTCAGTGAAGTTTGTCACGTGCTCTACATACGAGGATGGAGGCTTTCTCCACAAGGCCGATTTTCTCCTCTTGGAGTATCTGAGCTCGTTCATATTGCTGCAGGATGATCTTGTTGTACGGCTCCTCTTTTGGGTTTTGCACAAGGCTGCCGTTGAGCTTGATGAATTTCTGGAGGCTGCTATCGCGAGCGTTGATGATGCTTCGGCATTCCTGAATCTGCTGATCCTTGGCTTGCACTTCCTCGTAGAGATGGGTGATCTCAGCTGGCAAGTTGGCAACTGGACAAGTTAGTCAAAAGTGTTTGTCTTGCTAAAGCGCGCGGGACTTGCCATCGTGAATAAATTGCTCGAGGACTGTAGCTGGATCTTCGTTGATTGCCATGGTAGATACGACTTGTGAGTAGACGACGTGGTGAAGCCCAAAAGTAGTTTAGAAGGCAGTATACACACGATGTAGGTCGGATTTGGTGTTTGATTGATGACTCTTGATGGTTTGTTGATGAAAGGTGCCGGTCGAAGGTAAAGGTGTAGGCGCGGCTGTCACGCAAGTGAAAGAAGAGCAGTCACCGCGCCGCGCAACGGGCGGAGTTAATTTGATCCTCGTTGATGTAAATATACCCTCCTCGCGAGCTTCTCTGTTTACCTTCAACACAAGTTTGCAACGATTCTTTTTCGACGGCGGTGCCAAAGTTGGAGGTAGGTTGTCGCGTTGAAGTCGATACTGGGGAAAGCAATGCTAACAAAGAACTGGCCTCGAGCGTCACGGACTAACAACCCTGCACGTGCAGATCTCGCCAACATGTCCAATCAGCAGCGTGGCCGCGACGCCTCGAGCTCGGCTTCATCGTCCACTGGCGAACCTTTTGAAGAAGATGCCAGCAGCGACGAATATATCGACACCCGTCTTGCCGCGCACTTGAAGAAGGAGTACATTCAAGTCCAGAGAGAGGTCGTCGGTTCTCGATCGCGATCCACCCGACAGAATCCCGCCTTCGTCGACAGCAACAATCGGCCCGTGCGTTCGACGAGGAATCGTAATATCAACTATAGAGAGAGATCTCTTTCCGCTCTTTCTTCGGAATCGCGTTATCAAAGGGAGGATAGTGATACTGAAGACCATATATCCAAGCCAACCCGGACCCGTTTTCAGAAGCGCCTTGTAGAGGAGCGTATAGCACGTGGCTTTTCCCGCGATCTTCGTTCAACAACCAACGCTTCGCACTGGATCACCGAGGGAGTCAAAGGGGTGAAACTTCTCTCAGGACCTCTGACGCAAAAGCCGGACTGTGACCGAAAATCAAAAATACTTAACTTTAAGTTAAGCATGCGACCTGGATATGGAGCGTCACCGGTAAATGGGCACTCCAATAATGGTATAGTTGAGGAGTACGTCTACGGCTGCGAAGCCTTTCCCAAAGATTTCCAGGAGTTTAGGGGGCTCAGTGATGCTGAGAAGCAAGAAATCATTCAAAAAGAAGCCGAGGAGAATGGGCTAGAGAAGCCAAAGGGATATAGTGTCTCTTTCCATTACAACCCACATGTCGAATACCATCATTTTGGTAGTTCGCATCCTATGAAGCCATGGCGCCTCACCCTCACGAAGCAATTGGTGATGGCGTATGGGTTGGAGTACACGATGGACCTCTATGAGCCGCGGCCCGCTAGCTTTGACGAACTCGCAATTTTCCACGATAGGGAATATTTGTCTTTTCTAAGCCAGTATGTCTCCATATCTAGTTTTGCGCTCCTCTATTTATTAATATCCTCAGGGTCACGCCACAGAACATGAAACCGGATGATCAATCATACCTAGCATACGGATTCGGAGGAGAGTCCAACGACTGTCCTGTATTCGATGGCCTCTGGAACTACGTCTCGCTTTATAGCGGTGCATCTATGCACGCAGCGCAGAATCTTCTCAACGGCCAATCCGACATTGCCATCAACTGGTCTGGAGGTCTCCATCACGCAAAGAAAAATGCCGCATCAGGATTCTGCTACGTAAACGACATCGTACTCGCTATTCAGCATCTTCTGACCCAGAACCAACGCGTCCTCTATATCGACATTGATGTACATCACGGCGACGGCGTTGAGCATGCCTTTGAATCAACAGACCGAGTCTTCACGCTTTCTTACCATAAATTCGGCATTGACAGAAACGGATACCCATTCTTCCCAGGCACAGGCGCCATCCACGAGACGGGACCCCTAGATCCCCGCAACCGGGGCAAAGGCCATTGCCTCAACATCCCAATCGACGACGGCATAGATGACGAACAATATCGCTGGCTCTTCAAAACCGTGACGGGCGCTGTCGTCGAGAAATACCGCCCCAACGCAATCGTCTTGCAATCCGGCGCCGACTCCCTAGGCGGCGACCGTCTGGGCCGATTCAACCTCAACATCAAAGCCCACGGCTTCTGCGTCGAGACAGTGAAGCAATACGGATGCCCTCTCCTCCTCATCGGCGGCGGCGGCTACACCCCTCGCAACGTAGCCCGCACCTGGTGCCACGAAACCGCCGTCTGCGTCAACGCAAACCTACACAACGATCTCCCATCCCACATCCCCTACATCCAAGCCTTCCAAGGGGAAGAAAACGGCGGCGGCATCTTATACCCGGACCTCCACAACACAAAACGCCACGACAATCTCAACACCAACGAAAACCTCCAAAACATCGTCAAGAGCGCGTTAGAGAACTTGCGATACTTGGAACATGCCCCCAGCGTGGTTGTAAATACTAGGGGTGTGACTGAGGAACAGATTATGCGGATTCGTGAACAGGTTGAGAAGGAGTTGGAGGAGGAGCGGGAGGATAGGGGTGTGCATCTCAGTATTGAGAAGACGAGGAGGACTAGGGAGAGGAATACGGGGGGGAGGGGGGAACGTGGGCTTCGCTGAGGGAGGCAGGGGAGGGTTTCTTGATGGTGATGATGGTTGTCTTTTCGGTTCCGATTGTTTTTCTGTCTGTGGCGTGGAGAGATGGGTTGGAAGTTGCGACAGGGCAGAGGGGTATGGCAAGGTAGGGCAAGGCGTCTCGGGCAGTCGGTAATTGTCGGTGTTTTCATTCAGGGTGATGATGATATTGGTGGATTGGTGTATTATTGGGGTTTCCTAAATCGGCGCTGGGTATTCGGTCATTTGTCACTACACGAGTCTCGCCCCGTGTATTCCGAATGTGTGTGTTTGGCAATAGCCTTCCATCATCCGTAGAGTAGATAGTCATCCTTAGTCTTCGCAAAAACAAAAGTCAAGTCTTGATATCTTGTTACAATACTCTTCTATTTGGGATCGATAGTTGATGTAAAAGGGTACATGATTGGCTGGAAGGAGATGACCATAATTGGATCAAAATTCAACGGCGGAGGTCGTAGCACAGAGACAAACGCCTCATGATTGCTCCCGCCAATATCATGTACGTCACCAATCGCAAACCCAGGAGCCAATTCCGCCAGCCTCAACAAGAGCGATGTCATGGCTCCTCTTCCATAAGGCTGAGGGAAGGGAAAAATGTCCGTTCTTGTTCGGATTTGGCGCGAATGACCCCACCCTAACCAGAACAAAATCTTGCTTCTGACTCTTCGAAAAATGGTCATGTAAATTGTGACTTTACCTTGCTGGTTCACCGAATGTATCCACTTTGATAAGCAAAGTTTTCTAGAACCCGCCTGGTTCCATTGCGTAGTGGCGATACTCACGGGCACTCGGCGATTAGCAATGCGGCCGACGATGTGGTATCATAGTTCTGCTCGTTTGGCCTGCTTGAAACCTGTCGGCCGCGGTTGAGCACATTTGCTTGACTATTCATGCTGTTAGAGGTTATCGCTTTTGTTTTGCACTTGCAAGGTTGATAACGTGTCGGAGGAGCCTCCACAAGAAAAGATTCCTTGGAGATGTTGTGTTGATTGTTGGATTGAACTAGTATCGCATCCGACCATCCGTCGGACATGTGGACATATCCGCACAACAACAAGGTGTGTGGAATGGATGCTACCACGCGCAGAAAACCCTAGAAGAGAAAAATCCATGCAGGTATGACGATTGCATTGAAGATTGCTGCCTAGCGAGCCTGAGAAAGTCTGGAGACGGCTGGGCATGTCCTGATTACTGACCATGCGCGGAATTCGCTTCACTTGTACCGCAGAAATCGATGTACGATCGTACACGGCCTCGTACATACAGCCACACAGTGAAACCTTGGGGAAACCTGGGGCAGACCTTGGAAGTCAGCAGTCGAGGGCACAATGGCAAATGATGTGCTGCCATTCGATACGAGGGTCAAGCTTTGCCATGCAAAGATCCACATGCGGGAGAACACTCCAACCAGGCACAGCGACATGGTTGATATATGTATCATCAACTTTGCTCCGTAATCGGTCCGGAGGTAGTTACCTTCACTCTTGTGTTTGATAGACCTCTTCAAAGCATGATTTTTGCTTGGAATGAAATGCCTCGCATCTTCCTGAAGAGGCCCCAAGGCAGAGATAGGGTCATCTGAGTGTATCTCTGTCCCGGGCGGGGAGGTTGTTGCGACTAGACAAGGTGGTGGAAGAGCGATTTATAGATGACGAATAGGACGGTCAAGGAGGGCAGGCACGACAGGCTGGGCTTGCCTGAAGGAGGGCAGCTTCGTCAGCAATTGCGTCTTAGTCAAGGGCGGGCAGGGCGGACAAGGTGCGGACGCTTTATCAGATCGAGGCCAGCGTGCGCCAGAATGTGCCAGTCTTTTTTCGTTCTCTGTTCTCTGTTCTCGTATGAATTCACTCTTGCAGGTCCACGGCCCGATCACCAAACAGTCACACATCACAAACTCGTCCTTCTCCGTTCTTTAAGCTTGCGTCGGCTGGGCTTTATGCGCCACGTCTTCTTCTTCTCCTCCTCCTCTTCTCTTCCCTGTCCTCTTCTCTTCTTCTCTCTTACGTCTTTTTCGACTCTGACCTGTTTCGCATCATAATCTCCCGGGGGGTTAGTTACCCAAGACGTGAAATCGCATTTGTGTGCAGACGACCTTCGGGCGCCACCGATGCTTGGTGCCACTGCGGCTGCACCTGCACACCTGCACACCTGCACCAGTGCAAGTCTCACGTCGGTACTTTTTCTTTGTCCAACCCCCGACCTTGGACAGGGATCTCTAATCCACAATACAATTAATTCATCATAGTCTTTCCTTCTCCGCCTCGCCGCCCCCGCTGACCTAACTTGTCCTCTTTCTCTCACCCACACTCGCCTTCACAATCATGTCCGAGGAAATTTTGCACTCTTCGGCCTCAGGCGACCGCGTACATAAACCCAATGGGAGCATTAGTGCCTCCAGCGGAGTTCCTAACCCCCGCTCATGCGTCACTTGTAGGAAAAGAAAGGTGAAATGCGACAAACAACAACCTTGCTCCAATTGCTCGAGGGCCAAGATCGAATGCATATTCCCGGGACCAGGTCGCGCTCCTCGGAAATCCAGAAAACCACAGGATGGCGAGCTCATGGACAGGCTGCGAAGGCTAGAGGGCGTCGTCTCCAGTCTGAATGCTCAGGTTGCGGAACACGAGCAGGAAGCTGCAGACAGAGAGCGCCAGACCAGCGCAAGCGAATGTATGAATGGAGGAAGTAGCCAAAGTCCAAGTGTGGCCGTGGACAACACCGTCGAGGGTCTAGAGAGTAGATTTGGCAGGCTGGTGGTGGATCAGGGAAGGAGTCGTTATATCAATAACAGCTTTTGGGCGAGCCTGAACAACGAGGTAGCTTCACTCCTTGCTATGCTCTCATGTTCACCACACAACTAACAGAATCACCTAGGTCGAGGATCTCAAGGCTATTCTTATCGAACCCTCGGATGACGAAGACGAATGCCACGACTCGCCTGATTCGTCCAGTCATTCCTCCCAACACCAAGGATTTATTTTTGGTTACAGTTCCACCAATGTCGATATGGTACAATTTCACCCTCCCGTCAATCGTGCGCACGATTACTGGGAGCTGTACAAGGAGAATGTAGATCCTCTAGTCAAAGTTGTCCACATCCCAACTCTCGAGCCCACACTATTCGACGCCATGACGCACCCTGATAGGATACCCAAAGGCTTCGAGGCTCTCATGTTCGCCATATATTATGGCGCCGTCACTAGTGTTGAACCGCACGTCTGCCACGAGAGGTGGGGCGAAGATCGAAGTGTCCTCCTCGATAAGTATCGCTTTGCATTGGAGCAGGCGCTGGCGAGGGCAAACTTTCTGTACTGCGATGAGATTGTAATACTACAGGCTTTCATTGTCTTTCTAATGCTCCTACGAAGAAATGACGATGCGAGGAAGATTTGGACTTTGACAGGACTGGTTGTGCGTATTGCGCAAACATTGGGCGTCCACAGGGACGGCAGCCACTTTTCTTTAGCCCCATTCGAGATCGAAATGCGTAGGAGGCTTTGGTGGCAGGTTTGCATATTGGACGCTCGTGCATCTGAAGATCATGGGTGCGATCCCACGATTGTTGAAGCTCAG
Organism: Nigrograna mackinnonii; assembly: GCA_001007845.1. NCBI lineage: Eukaryota > Fungi > Ascomycota > Dothideomycetes > Pleosporales > Nigrogranaceae > Nigrograna > Nigrograna mackinnonii. Next base: position 524,210 of record JGVQ01000226.1, read on the forward strand.
TTCGATACCCAAATGGTGAGTAATTTGTAAGCAACCAAAAACGACACGAGCTAACAACATCAGCCTTTGAATGTCAATGACGCAGATTTGGAACCATCAATGAAGGATTTCCCCGCAGAGCGCGTCGGCTTTACGGACATGACCTTCTGCCTTATACGATTTGAAGTCACGAACATAATGCGCCGTATTCAATACATTCCACCCGGACCCAACAGATGCAACGAATACTTTGCAAATCTCACGATTCCAGAAAAGGAGAAATGGATCAGCGAGTGCCACCAGCGTCTTGAAGACAAATACTTGAAACACTGCGATATGACGGTTCCACTTTACTGGGTTACGGCTACTATCTCTCGGTTGGTGATGAGCAAAATGTGGTTAATTGTATACCATCCCCATCAAAGACGAGATGGTGGCGCTTCCCTCCCCCAGGAAACAAAGGACAAGCTCTTCATCACGTCATTGGAGAACATCGAATACTCAATACTCCTCGAGACTGAGGCGAGGACAATGAAGTGGGGTTGGCTGTTCCGTACATATGTTCAGTGGCACGCAATTGCTTTCCTTCTCTCCGAATTATGTGTACGCACCAAAGGCGAGGCTGTCGATCGTGCCTGGAGAGCCCTTGAGGCTACTGCGGGTCGATGGTGGTTCCCTCTCGGGGACTCGAGCTCTTATCGGAAGGGCAAGCAAGGTTGCTTGTGGAAACCATTGAGGAAACTAATGGCCAAGGCACGCGCAGCTAGAGAGCGTGAGCTAGCTCTCGAAAGGGCGAGCCAGGCTCTCAAGAACGGAGGGCTTGTTTACTCAGACTTCCCGCAACTGCTGGAGCAGGTTCCGCAACTGTCCTCTGTAGACCAACCCAGTCCGGAGAATCTGGATAAATTATTGCGACCTTCGGCTCCTAAACTGGGTGAAATGCCTACGGCCAAGCCGCCGAGTTGGGCAGGCAGCCCTTCAGTGCCGAACAATTTATCCCCACTATCGAATTTCAACGACGTCGATGTGAACACTTTGAGCCAAGCAGATGGAGCCGTTGGATTCCCGGATATGAATTTCGGCTTGGACTTTGTTATTCGCGATGTTATGGATGGCATGTCATTCGAGGGTACTTTTCCTGGCGGGGCGTCTCAACCGAATGGACAAAACCTCAATCGGTCACAGGCACCACAGCCCACTTTACAGACCGATACCTTGAATAACCAGAATATGTACGGTCAAAACGGTGTGGGTACATTCACACAAAGCCCAACCGGTTTTGGCACGGATCTAAAGGACAGTCCGGCTGGATTGGGATCCAGTGGCCAGAGCTCTGACTCCCCTGTCCTTGATAATGGAGGCAGCATGGACTGGACCAACTGGGATGATCTAGTGCGACAGTACGGCATGGATGGCGTCGAGGGTCAAATGGCTGTCAATGGAGCAGCTCATTTAGGGATGACGAATTGGTTTTAACACGGTTTTCACTCTCATGCACAAAAAGAAATGGCACACGGCTTGACACGAATGGCTTTGGAGTTTATATTTTGGATATCAGTCGTTCAGCTGCAGCGGCAGACAGGGATCACGGCGGTGTTGGGAAAACGACAATCTTTCTAAGCATTGATTGATGGTAGGCGTTCATTGGATAACCCCCTCACTCTGCCTTTTAGGGCAATCATTGGTATACCCATGGCGATTTTTGGCTTCTGCATTGCGATACGGCTCCAACGGATAGTATGTATTATTATATATCAGCAACATCTCCTTTCTCCTACTTGTCGATTATGTCCGTCATCACACACGCGAATCCCCGTCTCTCTTCAGCATCCACACCGAAAGGGAGTAGTTGACTCTGGACGACTTGGACTCGCCCGATGTCCCGCACGACTCATGGCCAGGGTATCCCACGCCAATGGCGAACGCGACGCCCACGTCGCCCACGTCGCCCCAATATGCGGCTCTCACTAACTGCATTTCCTCGAAGCATCCAAGCAGTGGTCTTCTCCCACTGTCCGCACCCCCATGCATGCTTATAACAAGGCGGACTAATGTCGTATACAGTAAGCCGGCCAGCAGCACGTGCGGATTACGCCACCGATAAACCTTATCGTCACCGCTCTTGCCCTGTCCCACCTGGATGACCTTACTCTCGACCCTACAGCATTCCGCCGTGTTCTGGACAATTCCCAGGCTTCTTCCCTGCATCTTTTTTTGACGGCCCTGTCACCCTGCGCAGACCTTATTCTTACCTCCGGGGCCTCCTTCTCTGCGCTTTTTCGACTACAAAGGCCCATCGTTTTCTCTCCCATTCGGTTGGGCTGAGGCCAGGCTGAGCCTATTTGTTGTACGTCCGCCTGCTGTAAGCTGTACGCTGCGTTGTGCACTGCTGCCGCTCCTTCTCCTGTGTTGGCATTCACCTTTTTGCTTTTTTCGGGACAGTCCACCCATCTTTCTCCACATTTGTGTAGCCCAGGCCCCATCGTCCCCCCTCCGCAATTGGCAGCGGGGTCAGACGTTTTTTTATTTTTTTTTTTCTCTTTCGAGGGGCACGTACACGTGTTTTTCTTCTTTCTTCCTCATCCTCTTCTTTTTTTTGATGGCACTGCACGGCGGAGGAGTTCTCTTCGCGCACCCTTCTCTCTTAGCCGTGTCTGTCTGTCTGTCTCTTTCGGACTGGCACGCCTGAGTGGCGCATCTAGCACGCACGCAAGTTACTATTGAGATTGTTTTGACCCAAAGTGGCGTCTATTTCGGACTTGAAATACTAGCCTTGCGACCCTTTTGCTTGAGTTGCGTCCCGAGCTTTTCATCTTGTTTCAGTGCCAGCAACAAAACATGTCCGCGGCTACACCTACGCCTCAGGACTCTGGTCTCCCACCTCCTCCTGCCCCTTCAACTGCTTCAGCGATTGCACCTACATCCTCGGCAGACCCCAAACCCACGATCCTCCACCTCGGCGATGATATCAGATGGAATCATGATTTGTATGCCGAGCTGAAGAAGCGGTTCCATATTGCAAGGAGCCACTCGATGGGCAGGGAGGAGTTTAAACAAGCACTCCAGGACAAAAGATGGGGGGATTTTGTGGGAATGTACCGCCCTTTTTGGAACACGGGGGGTGAGATGGGCAATTGGGACTTGGAGCTGATGTGAGTGGGACTGTGTTTCGATTATTGCGACGCCGTTCCGATGCGGTGTCTAATACATAGCCGTTATGAGGTGGATGAGAGGCTGAAGTGAGCCTACGCATATGGCGTGGTGTGGCCGTTGCTCAAGTGTGCCTGCAGCCACAATTCAAATGCCTGCAAGTCACCGTTTACTGACGATAATTGAAGATCATTATTACCCCGAAGCTGCAAGATCTATGCCAGTGCCGGGGCAGGCTTTGATTGGGTAGATACCAAAGCCATGGCTGAACATGGCATCGTGTACTGCAATTCCGCACCTGCGTGCACTGAATCCGTAGCCGATGCCGCCATTGTGCTTATCCTCTCCACCTTTCGAGCAATCGTCTGGTCCTTTTTGGGCGCAAGAAGCTGTGTCAAGGAGGACTTCCAGAACGCCAATCAGAATATTGCAGCCGTCACACACAACCCCAACGGCCACGTCCTCGGTATCATCGGCCTGGGTAAGATAGGCTACCGGATCGCACAAAAGGCGGCCTCTGCCTTCGAGATGAAAATCTGGTACCACGACCTAGTCAGATTTGAGGAACGCGAAAAGCAAGTCGGCGCCCGCTGGTGCGAAACCCTCGACGAGCTGTTGGAAAACTCCGACTGCGTCCTACTCGCAACCCCCTTCTCCGGCGCCGTCCTCCTCTCCACACCCCAATTCTCACGCTTCAAACCGGGCGCCCGACTCGTCAACATTGCACGCGGCAAACTCATCGACGAAGATGCGCTCATCGATGCACTCGACAAGGGCATCGTGTCTGCCGCGGGACTAGACGTACACGCCAATGAACCCTTGGTCAATGAGAACCTGGCTAAACGCCAGAACGTCATGGTATTGAGTCATACCGCTGGAGCGAGTGTCGAGAGTCATATTGGGTTTGAACGTCTCGGGATTGAGAATTTGATTGCGTTTTTGAGTGAGGGGAAACCTGCTATTACGCCTGTTAATTTGCAGTGGTTGAAGGAGAGGAGCTGATGTGATGTGAGGTGGAGTTTTTAAAAGTAAGCATTCTTTTTGAAGGATGAGAGAGGTGCAGGTGTAGATTGAAGAAAGGCAAGGAGGCTGTTTTTAAAGGAGGAAAAAGAAGAGCTTATACGTTGACGTCGGGATTGGAGATTGGTTTTTTTTTGTGTATGAGAGTGAGCTTTTCTTGTTCCATTTACTATTATGTTCAAAGCTTTCTTTCCGTTTTTGGTTTTCGGTCTTTTTATGGTTGGGGGAAAGGAGGCGTTTGGCTCTCCCAAGCCGGACGCCTGCAGGCTTTCTCGCTGAGATTGTGGTACGATCCATGTTGATATGGTTGATACGGTCATACATAGTTTTTATATTAAAAAGTGATGTTGTTTGGTGTTTCAATCTCTGCCTTCCTAATAGCTAACGATGATTCTCATGATGAGATATAACCCCCCCCTTTCTCTGACAAATATCCTCTACTCAAGAAATCTAGCCAGGCCAGGTTAAAGTTTCTAGGAAAGGGAAGATTGAGCGGTTTATAAGACTAACCTACCTTCTTTTGTTGAGGTGGGTTGGGGTGGGGTGGTAGAAGTAGAAGTAGATATAACGTCTCTTTATTTAAGAAGAAGAAGGAATAATTGGGTGGAGAGAATGTTACGTTACTAGAAAAGATACTCGAAGGATTTATTATTTAACTGTTCGGTGGGTCGGTGGAATTTGAATTCATGATAGGGGTGTTGTGGTAGGAGAGGTTGGTTGCTGTGTCGATTCAGGTAGTTGGAACTCAGATATAACCAGTGGATTTTTCTTTCAATGAGGGTTTCCTTATTTGTATTTAAGTGGATTGTAAACGAAGTATGTTAGCCTAGATAACCCGATAAAAACCGTATCCGCCTCCCAGATATGACGTCCTGATTTCCCAGGAGTTTCTGTTCAAATATTCTTATCTTGGGTAGACATCTGTTCTTCTCTTGTAAGATAATACAGTGTCTGTCCCAGGTTGGCTTTGAACCGCGTTCGCAATGTTTAGACCCTTTACCACCTTTTCAGAGACCTGATCAAGGGCGCTGTGGGCGAGGGTTTTGGCTCTGGTCCCAGGGATAGATGTGTTTTACGCCTTGATAGTCCTGGTCGGTGACCTGTCTGTTGGGCCAAATCAACTCGGCGGTCGCGTCGTTTACCTGATCGGGAGTAGTGAAGCCTGGACTACGTCTTCCTTTCCATTGAACGAGCGGTCTATTCTCTATCTTCCCGATGTCTTTGTTGGTATTCACTCCGTGGAACGAATTGTAGTGCATGATTGAGTCTTCGTCGTATTCCGTTCCGGACGTCACATACCATGGTCGTTTCTCGCCGTCTTTTTCTTGTACTATTGGATACATCGTGAAGTCATTCGCGCCGAATCTGTAATATTGACTTAGATATGGATCTCTGCAGATCAGCTCGATTGTGTGAGAAGGGTGAAAAGGACTTGTTTCGAGTCGCTGTTTCACTTCGTCGTAGCCCTTCAGGTTTTTGCACTCGAAGTGTACATATTGTTCGCCTGGTGCTTATTAGATGTGGCAGATTGCACAGTGCGTGATGTATCTTACGGTCGGGACGCTGGTGTTCATGGTGTAAGCCGAACACATGCCCTAACACAGTGAGCGAGATCATCTTGCTACATGATTAAGGTTTTACCTAATTCGTGGGCTACAACCGCTGGTGGATTGACATAATTCAAAGTGTCCGGGTTGATGGCCAAACGATGCCGACCAGGGGCTGAACTCCAGCTAGCAGGAATGTAACCTTGTATTGCCGATGCCTTAATCGTGACCCCTCTTTCTATAGAATCTATGATGAGTACGTCGTTAGGAACTTCTAGATTCCATTTCCAAGGGGTATTGGGCGGATGATATGCATAGCAGTAGCGCCAGAGACCTTCGTACTCAAATTCAGTGAAGGTGAGGCGATGTCCATATTCAGGTCCAGGGTCGCCGATCACACTATGCCATTTATACCAGGCATCATTCATGAGTGTACTGAAAAGCTGCTCCTCGAGCTCGCTTTTATAGCAGTATCGTATGTTGGTAATTTGTCCGTTCTCATTGACAGGCCAGGGTGTTCGGGGGTTACGAGGGTCAGATACGACGTCAGCCCAAGCCTTGTCACCATCGGGTAGGTACTCCTCGAGTAAAGCCTCTGTGTCGAATGTTTCATTTGCAAGGAATCTCCAGTCGTTGAAAGGAGGTGGACAGGCGCAAGAGAAATTTGAAAGAGTGAGCAGAAGAAGAGCCAAGAGCAACATATTGGGAATATGTAATCGCGGGAAGTAGGGGGTGGTATGGGTGGGATACCGCATCGTATCGAGTGAATGTTCGTGGAGAGGTGAAGTCACTGGCGGGTGAGGATGCAGTTTACACCCAGTGGACCCTCCGGCTTCCAACCTTGGAAGGTTGTTTGTTTGGTCAGGTGACTATGCACTTTTCACTCGTGGACCGTAGACAGGTGCAGGTGGGCGTGCGTTTCACCATATTGTACCTTTACTAGGGTATCTAGATGTCCGGTGGGGCAAGTAGTTGTCATTCACTGGGTGGATTTCTTTACATCGGTTCACTTGATTAGGCAAAGCAGAACAAGGGAGCATTATACTAATGCTTTCAAAGCAGATGGCTTGGATTGCAAACCCGTATGTAGAAATCTTCCTATACATATGGAACTTCGTGATTCACGCACTCCTGAATTCGATTCAGGCTTCATCTAAGTGTAAAAATTGGGTTGGCAACCGAACCTAACTTGTCGGCCGTATACGGCTAACGAAATGAAAATCCTCTAACAGGTCATCACTCTGACATGACTCTTAGAATGAGAAACTAGCGGTTCTCATATGAGATCCAGTTCCTGCCTGTCCCTTTGCATGTGCAGACGCACCCTCGTCCTCAATGAGCTTCAGCGGCCGGTATCGAGCATCCCACATCTGCTCGCGGATCCATTCCTCCAATTCTCCATCCTCTTCCGGAATATTTTTTTCTTGCGCCAAACCCTCCTCGATGGCCGCCCGGATAACATTCTTAGCAATCTTTACGCTGATTTCTCGGACTTCAGTAACGTCGGGTAATAAGCCAGTTCCGGTGCCTCTCACTACAGGTGCAGTCGATGCGAGGGCTTTGACGGCTGCGACGATCAAAGAGGGAGGAAGTAATCGGGTGCGACTGAGTATTGCACCGAGGCCGATTCCTGGAAAGGTGACGGAATTGTTGCATTCGGCTTGAGAAATGTCAGTTTTGGGTTTACCAAGCAGAACCAAAGTAAGATAATGATACTCACAAATCTCGTACTCTTTGCCGTTGTGCTTCACGTTTGGGAAAGGTGATCCGGTGGCCACTAACACCCTTCCATCGGTCCAATTATACAAATCCTGAGGTTTCGCTTCATGTAATTTTGTCGGATTGGACAACGGGAAGATCACTGGGCGATCCACGTGTTTGGCCATTTCCTGGACAATGTCTTTCGTGAAAGCACCCGGTACAGTTGAGGTCCCGATTAGCACATGTGGCTTAACTTCCTTCACAACAGACAGCAGGTCATTGTGGTCCTTCTCTGCCCACTCGTGGTCATCGCGAGCATAGGGGATTTGAGCTGGGGTGAGCTCTTTCTTCTTCGACTTCAAGAGAAGTCCGGGTTTATCGACACACCTATAAAGATCAGCTTCGTCTCAGAGAAGAACGGCCACATCCACAAACCATATTTGACGCCCAGCATCCTCCTTAGATTTCCCGGTCTCCTGAGCTATGGCATCTTGGATCTGGTCTGCGATACCTGTCCCTGCACTGCCGGAACCAAACATGACGAAACGAGCGTCGTCCCATTTAGTGCCACTGACTTTGAATGCAGCCATAATACCTGCTAGTGTTACGCAGCCAGTGCCCTGTACATCGTCGTTAAAGCATGCGATTTCAGGCTGATACTTGTCCAGTATCCGTCTGGCATTGCTGAGGCCAAAGTCTTCGAAATGCAGATACGCCTTGGGATATCTCTTCCGGCAGGCACTTACAAAAGTTGAGATGAACTTATCATATTTCTCTCCACGGGCGCGGGCCTGACGGAGACCAAGATACAAATCGTCATCTAGAAGCTCTTTGTTCTACATTGCGGTTAGATGCTAACCACTGGATTGCACATATGCTTACGTTTGTCCCAGCATCGAGAACTACGGGCAATGTCCGAGAAGGGTGAATTCCCGCACACAGGGTATATATGACCAGCTTTGCGACACTTATGAGAATAGCGCCGACGCCTTGGTCTCCAATGCCGAGGATTTGTTCCCCATCGCTAACGACGATTAGGTCAATATCTTCAGGATTCCCCCACTGGCCGATGTTATCCTCGATTCTATCCATATCATCGATGTTTAAGAAGCACCCTTCAGGACGCCGGAAGAGTCGCGAGTAATTCGCGATAGCATCTCCTTCTGTCGGGGTATATATGACAGAGAACATCTCTTTTAGGTGGTCAAGAATGAGCTGTGTCACGATTCACATGTTAGAAGCTCCTGCAGTGTTCTGTTTTCCTTACATACGCATACCTTGTAATACAAAACCTCATTTTGTTCTTTCATACTCGTCATGAAGGTGTTCTTAGCCAGGTCGCTTGGCCTAGAGCTATACTGGTCGTAAGCCCGCCGAACCTGCTCCTCCAGAGTCTGCACATTTGGAGGCAGGTGGCTATGAAGTTTGAACGTCTTCCGCTCTTCTTTGGTGAAAGCGGAACCCTTATTAAAGTAGGGAGTCCGGAGTAAAGCGGTGCCCTTGTGGGTACATTTAGCAACTGCTAGCAAGCTTTCAGGTGAGACAATACCGTCAAAGTCGTTTCCAGAGGGCCAGAGGTTGATAGTGGGAGATGTCCGAATTTAGGGTTTTTGCGCTCTTTGGAATGTGTTGACATGGTTGTTGTTCTGCGATAAGCTCCAGAAGTATACCGTAAAAAGGGCACTTTCGGCACAGATGATTGAAACAGGCTTTCTGAAGCAAGGAAATGCCGTCGCAGCAACATACAGACAAGACCGTGTTCCGGATCGTAAACTATCGCGAAGCGCGATCAAGTTTTACATGTTTTGTAAAGCTCAACAGCTGAGGTGAGTGGGGCACATCGCGTTCGCGTGACATCATCATAACTATTGACTGATAATTCGAGGAACTCTAATCTGGCAGCACGATCTGGAGCGAGATTTCATAGATTCCGATCATTCCGATTGGACTTATAAATGGTAGGCATGCGTCTCAAGTCACACAAAGAGGATTATAATATCTGAACTGAACATCGAATTGCATGACAAAGCTTGAACACCCAATGTGTTAGAATATTGCCGGAAAGGGTAAGCCGGCGGGGGCTTTCTGCTGACCACATGTCGCTATTGGTGTCAGTATACATCGAAGACACAAACTGTAGAATATTATTATTATTAAAAGTGGCTTCTTATCTAGATCCATTTCTCAGGATGAAAGCCTTTTGGTGCCGTCGTCTTTCTTCATTGGGCAATATGACCTTTTCTTAGGACATCAGGGTGCTAAAACATCTAAAAATCTCAAGTACCAGTAACGTTGATCGCCAAAAAGTCCCCCCATCCAGAAACAATATCCCACAGTGTGTTTCATTTCGAATTTGTCATTCCCCTGGTGTTTAACGCGTGGTTTAAGCCGTCCTCTCATGTCTCGTCTCGCATCCTCATGCACTAGTAATAGGAGAAATCAAGTCAACTTTGGCTCCCAATGGCAAGTACCTCGATTGTGTCAGCCAATATCAGCCACCTATCGGCTCCTTTATCCACCAAATATCACATGACTTCAATGCCCTCACCATTTCTTTCACAGAGCTCTATTAGCTCGACACTAGTTACTCTATCATGTATATATATAGGCCTCYATGGCCACCTAGGTAGAATTAACTCAGTTCTTCTCCATGGTTTGCCCTACTGCTGTCGCATTCTAGCTGTCACGTGTTGACAGATTGAATAAGACGATTTCCAGCCAGAGTAAGAGCATTGTGTACCCCCCCTCTTAGATACCAGTTTTCATATGGCAACCGGTCGTTGCTCCATTTTAGCTTTACGATACCTTGTCTTCCGTAGTCGCATCTCGCGTTCCATCTATCTCTGCATTGTTCATTCCTCCAGTCCTCCAGCGGGTGTATTCCGCTTCTCGTTGCGATTCGGTATACGCGAGATGAATATGACGAGGCTGTTAGACTTGTAGGCAGAACATTGAGGTGAGTTGCGTTCAAATTCAACAAATTACAGTCTTGGCGTGTAATTGTTAGGATCGTTCATGTTTGCTGTGTCGAAGCATCTTTGTCTTCGAACGATAATTTCAGAGGTTATCCGCTGATATATCGTGATTGATAAGTAAATGGTACGTTTTTGTAATCTATTTCATTATAATATGCGTGGCCAAGCCGCGGTGAATGAGAGATGTAGCGTCGGAGTACGATAAACTCATTCCACTTCACTTGCCCTTGAGCTCAGAGCTCATTAATTGTAAGGAGTGACGGAAGTATGACGTATGGCTATGCAAAGAACAGAGAATTAGGAACGGTGAAAGAGCTTCGCGTTTGCGACTGCCTGGCTGCCAAGAAAATCACCTCCGCGCTCTCAGGTCACAATAACAAACACCAACACCACAGACCTCTTCCTCCCACTTCTCATACCACCCATCGTTTCGACTTGAGAGCATATTCTTCGACTGCGAAAGCTTGTGTCTGCCGTTCACGCCGACCATAGCTTCATCCCTCCAACGTGCCATCATCGCAAGAGTATGTAAACATTGAAGCCAGGACGCCGCTCCAACAACAACCGACAATAAGCCTGTTCTCGACGGACATACTAATCCACCAAGTCTCAAAATGACGGAGCCGCCCCCGATGTTTACCATGCTCGCCACCCATCAGTCCTTCATTTACTTGAAGGAGAGGAGGGCGGCGGCACAAGCGGAGCTGGACCGAATCAAAGCGTGGGAGAAGGCCACCAAGCAAGGTCCGTAAGATCAACAACCGAAGGGTACTTGACACTAATTGCAACGTTAGGCGCGGAGAACAAGCATGGACCGGGTCGGGAGCCAGCCCCGAAGCTGTCCTTGAAACAGAAGATCAAGAAATTCTTTGAACAAGTCTTTGGACTAAAGAAGAAGAACGAAGGTGAATGCGTTGGAGAAGCCGGTTCTAGTGAAGCACTTATGACAGGTGCAGGCTCAGAGAAAGGGGCGAGCTACAAGAAAGGAGTCACGGCCTTGCCTCTTCCTCCTTTGCGCCATGCTACAGTGAATAGCAAGAACTCGGTCAAGAAGACCACAAAGGCCAAGAAGGACTAGGACTGTGTAGTGAACACAAGAGTGCATGGACACGCCCAAGTTGGAGCATGATTGAAATAGGTACGAACAGGAGCCGCCTCTAAGTTAGTAAGGTACTCATCTAATGAAGCGTACGTCCCAGACATCCACCCTCCCAGTAACCAGAACTGGGCACGGGTGATAGTCCTGAGACTTATGTCATCCCACTGAAGGCCTCAAGTATATTGTGACTGACTCGATTGGATCTTGGTGATTGTGGAGATGGTATGTTCGTGGAAGACCTAGGGAGGTTCGTAATCAGCGCGGCTTTCGGATAGAGAGTGGTAGTTTAACAGCGGCCTAGGATTCATCGCGATGCAGGTCGCCCATTCAATCTTACTCCCGCCCGCTGACTTGATATCGGCAGGCAACCCGATGCATATGTTCCCACAGATGCATAGCACGCCATCGCATACCTTCGGCATGCCTCACCCTCTGCAACCTCCCGACATATCGGATAGCTGGCAGCCAGCTACCCGGCCCCGATACCGGACATCAGCAGGCCTTGCAAAGTGGAGATTCTATTATTTGAAGAAAAGAAGATATTTTCAACTTGTCGTCGAATCCATAGTGGCGGCTGGGTAGTTTCGGCCCAGGTTTGAAGTCCAAGTGAGATGAGATTGGCGGCTAGCTTGGGCTAACGCAAAAGGGAGAAGCGTTGGGGAATGTAATGGTCTACCGAATGTGGAGCGTGAGTCTGGAACTGGTGAACACAACGTCGAGAGCGCAGTGAGAAGTGTTTGCTGGGGTTTACGCACTTGGTAGTCCTGCTTGTGAGAGCGTGTACGTGAGCATGTCATCAACGCACGAATCTAAGAAGTCATACCATGTTATGCCATCCCATGCCATAGAGCGATAACGCATGCCCAGGCACATCACGTCCCCGCGAATTCATCAAAGCGAGAGCAACGTCACTATCTCCGTCTGGCATCAGCCAATGACCATTGTGAAGGCTTACTCCATTGGCCAATCAAACCGCTCCAATACCAAAGCCGATAAGGTAAAGCGCCGAAAACGTCAATGTGTAGAAGCATGTTGAGGATGCCGACGCAAGCCGCGCGCTCTCGACCATGGACCCCGTGGAACACTGCGGATCCATACACGATGATTTGGTCTTTACGTATCTATAAATCACGCGGCGGACACGTCTCGTGAGTTCCTCCATCGGGCAATTAGCATTTCTGTTACTCACAAATCGATCGGTACATTGGCGAATCAGAGTCTGCCAATTGCAGCAGCAAACTCCCGCTTCGGTACTATCATATAAAGTCGGACATAGCTATCCATCTTGAAGGGCAGTCTTTTACTCCTAAGAAGAAGACCAAAATGCGACCCCGGATTCAGCACTTTCAGCGCCTTGAAGGTGGCCTTGCCATCTCATACCGTCAGCTATCCCGCACTCCCCGATTTGTGCATTCCAGCTCCCGCCGCGATGTCTCCGCCACCCCAATCCCAACGACGTCACCAGTAGTAACACCACAAATCCTCGCCAGAGCAGAGACCAAGATCTCGTCCTCAAATCTGTCCAGGCTACCTCTCTCCTCAGTGTTACGTTCCTATCTCATAACCCGCATGTCATCCTCCCCGGCCCTTCTATCACTATGCTTTATCATACTCCAACGTATGCTCGATTCGAAATCCATTCTTATGAGCATTGAAAGGAATCCGGTGGTTTCTAAGCTATTGAAGTCTACCTTTTATGCCCAGTTCTGTGCTGGAGAGACTACAAAGGAAGTACAGACCAATACCGCCGTGGCAAGACAAGTCCTGGGATACGATGGCATCATTCTGGAATATGCACTCGAAGTGCTTGGTGGAGAGAAACCTACAGAGGCTGAGACTGCCCAAGAGATTGCAACCTGGAGAAAAGGCATGCTGGCTTCTATCGAAACCGCAAGCCCAGGAGACTTCATCGGACTCAAGTATGCTTGTAACCCCCTTATCATCACAACACCATATACTAACAAATTACTAGATGGTCCGGTCTAGGCCGCCACGCACTGCACCTCCTCCAAACCCAACAACCCGCCACACCGGCCATGTGGGAAGCCATAACCTCCGCCTGCGACATGGCCGCCGCCAAAGGCGTAAACCTGCTTCCAGGAGCCGAAGAAGAACTCACAAACATCGGACTCGAAAACTGGACTCTAGCCCTGCAAAAGAAATACAACACCCTAGAACGCGGGTCCGCAGTCGTCTACACCACATACCAATGCTACTTAAAAAACATCGCCAGCCGTCTAGCCTCACATTTGGTACAAGCAGAACGCGAAGGATTCATCGCCGGTGTAAAACTCGTCCGGGGCGCATATCTCACATTTGAACATCGGGATATAATCTGGGAGACCAAAGAAGGGACGGATAAATGCTACGACGCATGCGCCGAATCTGTCCTCAAGGGGGAATGGAATTCTTATGTTTCACCACCCACACCCATAGACCCTGCGACACAGAAATTCCCACAAGTCAATATCGTCCTGGCGACGCACAACGCGCCTTCGATTCACAAGGCTCAACGGATTCGCGCTGCGCAGTTGCTGACCGTCCCTGCTTCTACCCTGCCGAAATTGGCGTATGCCCAGCTTCAGGGTATGGCGGATGAGATCAGTCAATCGCTTGTTTTGGACCCCGGAATGCAGAAGGATATCCAGGCTAAGGTTGTTAAATGTATGGCTTGGGGGTCTACGCGCGAGTGTCTGCATTTTTTGATGCGTAGGGCGAGTGAGAATAAAGAGGCTGCTGGGAGGACTGTGGATACGAGGAGGGCCATGGGAGCTGAGTTGTTGAGGAGGGTTAGGGGAGCTTTTGGTTTCGCTTAGGGGTGCTGAGGTTGATGTTTGTTTCCTATTAAACGACTTATTGGTTTTGCAGGTTATGAGTTCTGAGTTTTGGAGTTGGCATACCTTACAAAGCGGTCTACTGGTCTTTTTTTTGGCGCTTTATTCTTTTCTTCTTGTTTTTCTTGCGTGGCATTAGCGTTTCCCCCACCCCCCTTTTTTCCATGCATCTGGGGATGTCGGTATGAGTGAGCGGCTTATGATTTAGAATGTGTCTTTATGAGTAGATATATGAGAGATGAGATGAGAGATAGCTTCAGAGAATGAATGAAACACAATGAATAAATAAATATCACTTCAGCACTGCAATAATACTATGGACTCTGTAAAATTCAGATGTCTAGGTCCTATTATATTAGACAGGAGGGCCGGGGTCGTGGTGGCCTTTTAACTGCATAGCGTTTCGACAAAGTGTTTGGAATATTTTGGCAGTGTTTGTGACTAGCGAATACTCTATTATCAAAGTTGATCAACAGCAGTGTATTGGGCGCACGTCTATATATCTACGCGCAAGATATCCAATACCCTAATCCGATCCGATCCTGTCCGTGGGTAGGTATATCCATCTCGATTCCAAACAAACCCATAAAAAAATCAATTATCTCTTTCGCCGCCGCAAGACACCTCCAAGTAGAAAAATATCAATCTACAATATCTCGGTTTTGTTCTAAAAACACACTCCTTTATAATATATATCAGATTAGATTATGTATTATACAGGTGTTTTATTCTTGCTTTGTTTGGTTTGGTTAGTTACTCATTCCCCCAGTTATCCAAAATATTCAACCCCATCCCATCACATCTACCTACCTACCTACCTATCTACCCAATTTAACCCACTCCCCTACTCCTACCCCCAGCCTTTATTCCAATCAACTCCAACCTAATCCAACACATATATTCATCATACCCACCCTCTTGCAAACAATATCGTACTATACCTGCCTTAATACAGATCCCCTTGCAAAGTGCTTTAGATCGGTGGGCGGGGGGCTGGTTAGTTGCGGATGGGGATGGGATGGGGGAATGAGTTGAGAGCTAGAGTGTGCGTTTGAGTTTGAGTTTAGGGATTTTTAATACGGGGGGATAGGGGGGGGAGGGGGGTGGGGTTAGATAGGATAGAATAGGATGGGTTTGGGGAGTTGAATGCATTCTTTTAGATTTCAGAATGCTGGGTAGTTGGGTAAGGAAGGGTAGTAGGAATGAGGTGTTTAAGAACGGGGCGATGCCTGTGTTGCGTCAATAAAGAACACACACACGGACTTTTGTTGCGGTCCAACTGGAATGATATCTTAAAATCTATAGACTGGGAGTCAGCTTTCTCACTTCTATCCACTCCCTAACGTAAAGCATATCTTTCATCTATCAGAATAATGGTTAATCAATCATTGCACAACCAAATCTTCTACACAGCACCAGCAGCTCCATCCCCGACCCGCGCACCTTCGCCTCCAGTAGCTATATCAACCCTGACTTGTTGCTTGCTTCCAACCCCAGCTTCCGTTCCACCCCCAGCAAGTGCTTTGAAGGCCTGCAAAAGATCCGCTTTCAAGTCTTCCCAATCCTCAACACCGATACTGACGCGTAGCACTGTATCATTACAGCCGGGGTCAGACATGCGGCGCCACTCGATTAAGCTCTCTACACCACCTAAGGAAGTAGCATGGTGAAACAGGTTCAGGAGCGATGGTAGACGGCGAGCTTGATCAGATGAGTGTGTGTTGAAGGCGAAAACGGGACCATAACCCCCGGGCATTTGCTCCTTTAGCCAGGAGTGATCCGCTTTCTGAAGAGAAGCGTGGGTGACTTTGCTGACTGTCTTCCTGATGATGTCACCATCTTGCCCATTGCCGTTTATTGCGTCGTCGAGCCATGCAACGAGTTTTGTTGCGTTTGATGATTGGCGTTGCACGCGAAGAGCCAGTGTGCGCATACTACGCACCCCTAGCCAGGACTCTAGATTTCCGAGTACACTGCCTAGGTAGACGCGCTCGTCGCGCATGATGAGAGAGCGCTTGTGTCCTTCTGGTCCCTTCGCATTGGCCAATACTCCACATAGCATGTCGCTGTGTCCACCAATGTATTTGGTCCCTGAGTGCATGACAATGTCCGCACCCCAGGCGAAAGGATCCTGAAGACCCGGAGGGCCAAATGTTGCATCGACGACCAGAAGAGCACCTCGTTTGTGTGCACGATCTGCATATTTCTTAATCTCATATGCCTCGCCCGTTGGATTCAAAGGCGTCTCGACGTGAACGATATCTCCCTTTCCAAGACCTGCGGCGTCCCATGCTGCATCGTCACCGTCTAGGTCGACAGTCTTGAGGTTCCGCATCTTTTTATGAAGATCCATGACTCCATGACATCCATGGTAGCCATCTCCTATGGCAACAACTTTGGGTACAAGGTTCACTAGCAGAGCATTGAATGCACTGAGACCAGAGGAATAAGTGACGACATGGTTGGCCAATTGCTCGAGCTCGTCGGCAGACGAACCGGGATAAAGTATTGGGGCCAGGATGGTTTCCAGACGATTGATATTGGAGCTGGCAAGCCGGGAATATACTAGGGGAAGCTGAAGATCGATGTGTCTCTCGCCGCCTACCTTTACTGGGCGTAGTTGGTCGGCTTCGCGGGGATATCGAAATGTTGTAGCCGTATGGATCGCTGGGGCCACATCGGTAAGAATATTGACTCGGTCATCAGCATGGACAGCCAAAGTAGCTGGCGAAAGTGATGCGGAAGGGGGCATTGTGAAGGTTTGGTGATGATTTGGAATCGCTCAATGAGCTAATAAAGAGCAGTCTGCGTAGTGAGTATCAAGCACAGGCACGGCAAGTATGAAAAGGACGACGACTAAAGTACTAAGAGAAGAGATGGAGTGATACGATATACTTTAGATTGACTTGTCAATGGGGCACTCATAGGGCGTAGTCGTGACCGATGCGGACATGGACAGAGGGTTAGTGATTTTTGCCTGACACCTTAGTCAATTCCAGTCACCACCCTACTAGTCAACCAGATGCCAGCCTAGCACCCTTCCCTACCCTTCCCTGTCCTACCTTACCTTATGTGTCCACCTTACCGAGTTCGGGGCAAAGCAGAGCGTGGGCACGCTATGAAGAGCCATCATGTAGCAATATAAGGCAGGTCCACATTCCTCTCGTGGCCGGCTTCGGGGGCGGACAGAGTCGGCCGTTGGTGCCGTGATGGTGTACCGTCTCTCGTGGGTTGCCCGTCGGTGCGGATTTTGCATGGGAGGGGTTTCGACAAGATAGGACAGGCGTGGCGAGGAAGGGCCGTGGCCGCGTTTTTTTCTTGTGGCGTGCTATACTTGGCTTGGATATGGTGGTGGGCGAGTGGGCGAGTGGGCGGATGGTTGCAATGACGCTTCCGGGAGTGTCTAGTGCGGGGTCGTCGTTGGTGTTCGTCTGCTGTTGAGCTGACCTCATCTGCATCTTTCCTATCCCCCAGTCATTCAGTCCTTTAGTCCTTCAGCCCCTCCTCTATCTCCTTCCCTCACAGGTGGGGTGAAGCTGTGCCCCTCCTTTGCCCGCGCAAAATTTTGCCCCCCCTCCTCTATGCTCACTCCCTCCCCTCCGAGTATACGTAGGTAGCAAAAACAATCATGGGCAATTACATTCACGTCTTCATCAAGACTAAATCTGGTTGGTGACATCACGCACACAGTGCACAACATAAATTGCAAAACTTGATCATCATCATCATCATCAGCAACTCAAAATGTTGACATTGATTGTTACTGATTCGGGAGCGCCCAAGACTTTTCGTGACATTGCGGCCAGTTGCCTGAACCCTGCATTGCACCTAGTGGTAACCTATTCCCGTCGCCTATCTCCTTTTGCATCGTACACATCGTTCCCAATCATCTAAGCCTGGCCAGCCGATGTGATGGTGGGTGCCTGCTTGTACTTGATGGCTCCGGTGTTGCTACCGCACGCCTCGATGGCCTTGACGATGCGCTTCGACTCGGTGTCGTTATCGGGCACCTGGCCGAACACGACGTGCTTGCCGTCGAGCCATGAGGTTACAACGGTGGTGACGAAGAACTGTGAGCCGTTGCTGCAGACAGAGTCAGTCAATCAATTTCTCTCAAAGGAAAATTCTGGTCGGGGCTTACGTGTTGGGGCCGGCGTTGGCCATGGAGAGGAGGAAAGGCTTGCTGTGCTTGAGCTTGAAGTTCTCGTCGGAGAACTTCTCGCCGTAGATGGACTTGCCGCCAGTGCCCTTTGCTTTGTGTCAGACAATTGATCGTTCTCGTAGCGCCAGCTCTGGTCGAGGGCTGGAGGGGCAAAGACTTACGTTGCCACGGGTGAAGTCACCACCCTGAAGCATGAACTGAGGGATGACACGGTGGAATTTGGAGCCAGAGTAGCCGAAGCCCTTCTCGCCAGTGCAGAGGGCACGGAAGTTCTCCACGGTCTTGGGGACAACATCATCGAAGAGCTCGAAGTTGATGCGACCTGTCTGGTCTATGGGGTGGCATGGGTCAGCAATTGATGGAGCAATGGATGAGAAATGACCCAGAGATGGAATTGCCCATCATAGTGATGGATAGTGAGGTAGCTGAGGGGAGAGAAATGGATGGAGGGGTAGTCGAGGGAGCAGCTTACCCTTGACGGCACCAGTGGAAGTGACGTTGCCGCTGTTGTCGACCTGGACCTCTGGGCCGGTCCAGGAGACGTCAAAGTAGGTCTTGATAACCATGTTGGCAGCTGATGGGGTGAAGAATCGTTTGTTGGATGGGGTTCGGAGAGAGTGGATTGTAGAAGCAGAGCGGAAGGTCGAGAGGAGGGAAGAAGATGTCGAGCGGAGTGGGGCAGACATGGCGGGGCTGTGAAAGCTTTAGCGCCGGACGACCCAGCAACGCAACGCAACGCAACGCGACGCAATAGCAACACGAAACGAGAAAACCACAAGCAAAAGCAGGCTGGTAGGCAAGCAAGCTGGCTGGCTGGCTGGCTGGCTGGCTGGGGAACATGCCGTCAGCCAAACGACGACAGCCAAGCGGGCCCCTGTAGCCTGTGGCTCAGCTGTAGCAGTAGAAGTAGCAGGAGCAGCATCAGCAGTGGTAGTCTACCACACCACACCGCAAAACCGCACTGCTCAACTCATTTCTTGCACTCCCTGGGGGAGAGAAGCTGGCATCATACAAAGGCCGATAGCCATGACACCCGACAGCTTCTATCGCCCAGGGCATGGTGCCCATGCAGCGTGAATCCCGAGGCCTGCCGCTTTTTGCTGCGGGGGGGTGGGCAAATTGGGTTATGTATCCTCTTACCTTGTGAGAATCAAAACCTGGAAAATGGCTGGGAGACTCGGTCAGAACTAATGTAGGCAGTACAACCGGCAGCAGAGCAGCGAGGGATCGGGGTGGGATGGGGGCGAGGAGGCGCTGGTGATGCAATGGGGGAGCTTGTCTCCAGGGGGTTTACCGTACCTGAGCGGAAGGAAATATTATGGTTGGGCAGCTATGCAATACAATCTGTTCAAGAGATGGATATAATACAATCGAGCGAGATGGAGCCGATCGCCCTGCTGCGCAATGGGTGATGAATTGATAATGTACAGGTGTTGGTGGATGAAATTGAGATGGAATGAGCTGATGAGGTAAATTTTCTGGGGGTGGTCCGTCGGCGATGCTCCAAGCTCCCTCCCTTGGGATCCCCCTTCGACTCGACCTCCTTGCCTGGCCTGGCCGCACGAGCTAATCCGCCCGCGGGTAGTACGTAGTGCAATGGTTCTGCAACTACTGCTGCTCAGTCGAATTCAGTTCTTTGCAGGTTTCTAGACATGTTTATTATCGATTGACGCTGCAGAGTCCAGAGCTTTTCGTCTTAGAGCTCGCGTCAACAGAAGCCCTTGCCTAGGTACGTACCTAGATCGAGCAGTTCCCCGCCAGGGATTCCATTTAGATCCGCCGGGAGTGTCCGCAGAGAGCAGCCCGCGGGCAGCAGCAGCATCACGTGCCTAATGCTCGATTTCGAGTCCCGCCAACCCATTCAATCGTATCGTATAATGACAACCAATTCTCGTAAGACGTCACATTTAGCAGTATTCTGCAGGCTGCACGGAACGGGAGGCATGGGCAGTCAGTACCTTGGGTTGATATGGATGGCTCCTTCCCGTCACGTGAGTTCGGACAGGGATGGATCCATGGACGGTCTTTCTTGACACCAAGACGTTCCAACGCCCGCGTTCAATAAAGCTGCCACCGCAGAAGAACTTCAACACCACAACCCAACCTTCCCACAAAACTCACTGTCAAAATGGACATCTCCAACCTGAAAGACCAAGTGAGCAACCTCACCTTGTATGATCTCAAGGCTGGTTTTCGCAAGGCCCAAAATGGTACGTCACCAGTCGCGGAACCCAATCCTCCTAGCTTGGTGCGCAATACTCATGCTCCATTGTAGCTGTCATGAACTTTACCGAAATGGAGTCCAAGGTGCGCGAGGCGACAAATAATGAACCTTGGGGTGGGTCAATTCCTCACTGCTGCCTTTGAATTTCCCTAATCTTTCCTAGGTGCATCTTCCACTCTGATGCAAGAAATTGCCAATGGCACTTTCAATTAGTACGCTCGGTTCTCCTATACAATCACCCCCAGAGACTTACCCCAGGCAGTCAGCAGCTTAATGAGATAATGCCCATGATCTACAAACGCTTCACCGAGAAGGCTGCCGAAGAATGGCGGCAGATTTATAAAGTAGGACCACATTACTCTACTTCCTCCTCGAAGCTGACATAGATAGGCTCTCCAACTCCTCGAGCATCTTATCAAGCATGGTTCCGAACGAGTCATCGATGATGCCCGCTCTCACATCTCGCTCCTCAAAATGCTACGGCAATTTCACTTCATTGATCAGAATGGAAAGGACCAGGGCATCAATGTGCGGAACCGCGCCAAGGAACTCGCGGAACTCCTTAGCGACGTTGACCGAATCCGCGCCGAACGGAAAAAGGCAAGGGCGAACAGAAATAAATTTGGTGGAGTTGAAGGTGGTGCGGGCTTAGGAGGCGGCTTTTCAGGTAGTGGAGGCTTCTCCGGTGGCGGGAGCAGGTACGGGGGGTTTAGCAGCGAAGACGCCAACTTTGGTGGATACAGCGGAGGTGTATATGGCGATGGCGGTGGGTTTGGGGGTAATTCGTCAGGTTTCTCAGACACGCAGGCCAGAAGGGACCGCTTCGATGAGTACGACGAGTACGACGAGGGCGAGGTTTCTGCTCCACCACCACGACGGCGAGAGAACCCCACAAGCAGCCAGGTCAAGAGGGAGGTGAAAAAGGAAGAGCCACCGAAAGCCAAAGAGCCGGTTGCCGATCTGCTTGCCTGGGACGACGACCCAGCACCCGTATCATCCTCAGCAGGCAAGCAGCCCGTAGCTCCCCCAAGCAATGATTTCGGCGACGATGACGACTTTGATGACTTTCAATCCGCTGCCCCCGCACCACAATCCGCGAGCACAGCACAATCTGCTCCGGCAGCTTTCATCCCACCCCCCGCCTCAACTTCCACAATAAGTTCATCTACCCAATTTGCGGCTCCTCAGCCCCAGTCTGCACAGCAGAACAACAACCTGAACGACCTGTTTGCAACGGTATCCCCTGCTCCGGCAGGGAACAGCTTCGCGACACCTCCTGCGAGTACTCCAGCAATGTCAGCTTCAACCTCAAGCATAGCCCAGCCATACCGTCCCTCGGGGTACCAAGCATCTGGACCAAATTACTTCACCTCTGTACCAGTTGGTTCAAATGCGCCGCAATCTGCAGGCTCTACCCCAGCTATCACTTCGCCGACTTTTGGTACAAACAAACCAGGTTCCGCTGCGCCAAAGGCTTCTGGAGGCGACGCTTTCGCTTCGCTGCTATCTGGTGGGCCGAAGAAGTCATCTACACCAACCCAAAAGGTTACTATGGCAGACATGGCTAAACAGAAGACTAGTGCTGGCCTCTGGGGTGCCCCGGCTTCCAGCTCAAGCACACCAGCAGCTCAGAGTCCATCGGGAACAGGAGCAAAACCTGGTGGTGCTTTGGGTGACCTGCTTGGCTAGACCAAGTCCTCACAGTCATCTAATAATGGACTAGAGTGTGCGGGACATGGCTCTACTGAGGACTACATCGGGCTTCTTTCATGGGCGCGTTATACAGATGAAAAAATGAGAATGGAGGTACACGATGATAGAGACAAAATTTGTCAATGATAGCATTTTTGTGAGCCCGCAGGCCTGGTTAACCATGTCTTGTTCGATGTGCAGAGTATCAATGATGGTAAACGTTTTATGCTCGGTTCGGCTCAGAGTCTCCTGATTCGCCGGGGTGGCCGGCGGGTACCTGAACCTAATTTCATCTCCACTATACCTCACCACTAGATATCTATTTTACTCCCGCTGAATTACGCACGCGCGTCAGTTGATCCAGACCTCCCTTAACCCTCCAACCTTCCCTCTCATATCGATGATGCCTCAATGAAGCTCAGTAATTACGCGAACATCCCGCTCTACATCCTCCTGGCGCTCGTAGCCATCGCGGAACCATGGCTCCTCTTCTACCCCTACCTCCACGGCTGCAAATTCCCAGTCCCTAAGCCCACTTCCTCCTCCTCCGCAAACTCCAACACCTCGGTGCCGACCATTGCGCCTTTTAGACTCCTTGCTCTTGGCGATCCGCAGCTCGAAGGCGACTCGAGTCTTCCGAAACAGGGGGCGCCGGCGTTCCCTTCGTTGCAATATCTGGTTGATGATGTACGGAATGCGGGATCGTGGGGACGGCGATGGGAGTTTATAAGCAGTGCGTTGAAGAAGGTGGTTCGTAGGGACTTACCTAAATGGTTGGAGGGTCAGAGGAAGAGGTTGGATCTTTGGGGGAATGATAGATACCTGGCGCATATTGTTTTGCAGGTTAGGAGGAAGACGAAACCGACGCATGTTGCGGTGCTAGGGGATTTATTGGGGAGTCAATGGGTTAGTGATGAGGAGTTTGAAAGGAGGGCACAGAGGTATTGGAAGTTGGTTTTTCGGGGGTTGGGGAAGGTGGATGATGGGAAGATGGTGGGGAATGAGACGGAAGGGAGGAAGTGGGGTGGTACTGTGGAGGTTCTTGGGGATGATAAGAGTTGGGAAGAGAGGGTTATTAATATTGCGGGCAATCATGATATTGGATATGCGGGAGATATTGATGAGGCTAGGATTGAGAGGTTTGAAAGAGCGTTTGGGAAGGTGAATTGGGATATTGTGTTTACGCTTCCTCGGCCGTTGAACGGCTCCCAGAGCGCAGAAGAAAGTATGGAAGAGCAGGATATCGCTAGAGAGGAGCCACCTGCGCTACGTCTCGTTGTTTTGAATTCGATGAATCTCGATACCCCCGCCCAGGCCGAATCTCTACAGCGCGAAACGTACGATTTTATGAATCATATCATTACCACCTCCCGTTCCGTAAACGATAAAACTCACGCTACGATTCTTTTAACGCATATTCCCGCTCATAAGGAACCCGGTGTTTGCATAGACTCTCCATTCTTCGATTTCTTTGATTCAGGTTCTGGGGTCAAGGAGCAGAATATGCTCTCTGAACACGCGTCCAAGATGTTACTTGAAGGAGTGTTTGGTCTGAGTGGCAATCCGCAGGTCGAGGGTCAAGGTTTTGGCCGGCGAGGTGTCATTATCAACGGTCATGATCACGAGGGTTGCGACGTACTACACTACGTTTCAAAGAAAAGAGATCCATGCGCGGAACCCCCGATTCCCATAGAGATGTCCGAAGAAGAAATCACACAGTATGGGAACATCACCGAAGATCCAACATGGCACGCAATACGCATTACATCAAACCGGGGCCCAAAACTACCACGCGAAAATGCGGAGCTGCGGCAATGTATCGAAAACGAAGAGAGTTCCACACCACACATTCGTGAGATCACGCTCCGCAGCATGATGGGCGATTTCTCCGGCTACGCCGGATTCTTCTCCGCGTGGTTTGATCCAAACCTTGGGGAAAGAGGAGAGTGGCAGATGGAATTCTCAACTTGCGGTATCGGAGTGCAGCATTGGTGGTGGGCCGCCCAGGTCGTACACTCGTTGCTGTTTGTCTTTGTGCTCCTGAGAATCCTGTGGCGTGCGTACGAAATATTCTTAAAGAAAAATTCATCTGGTGGAAACGATCAAGACACGACGAGCAAAAAGAACGGCAAACAGAAGCAGAGGGAGAGTAGCAACCAAAGTAGATCATCGGCTTCTAAGCGATAGAGCGGACTCGAGTCGAATCTTGAAATAGGTTGGATCTCATATTGCATCTTGGTTATTCGACCAAACACTACATATTGATAGCGTAGCATAGCACTTGTCCTCATGTACCATACATACTTCCACAACTAGCAATAAATATACCACGCAGTGTGCTATACTGCTGTACATATCTCACGCAGATTTGGCATCCTCTTTGATCAACTCAGCAGCTCCTTCACCGATGCCATAGGCTACCATCTGCGTATGTCCATTGTTGACTCTCGGAATCGACGAGACATCAGCAACTCGCAGACCCTTCACTCCTCGTACTCGAAGTCTGGAATCCAATACAGCATTTGGATCGTCGTCTTTGCCCATTGCGCAAGTCCCGGAGGCATGATAACCTATCAATTACAATCAGTATTGAATCCTCAGTACGAACGACTCGAGAAATGGCGCAACTCACAAGTAGTAGCATTCTCCTTAACATACTCCGTCCAATCCTCCCTAGTCCCAAAACCCGAATGCTTAGCATCCATTGGCCAACTCCCCTTAACAACCCCCTTAGTCGCCTTCCCCTTAACAGCAATCTCATTAGCCATCGCACACGCCTCACTCATAACCAACAAATCCAACTCATCCTCAAGATACTTATGATCAACCACAGGATTCATCAACGGATCCTTAGACTTCAGCGTCACGGTGCCGCGGGAATGTTGATTGAATAGTAACGTACACATGGCGAACACGTGCTGGTGGTTTACGGGGAAATCAGTGAATTGTTTTGGTCCGCCGTAGAGTTCGGTATTCCAGAATTCGACGTTGGGTTGCGAGGGTAGGAGACCCATTGGATCTCGACCCTGCTCTCTCTTTGCATCGCGCCAGAGTGTGGAGTCTTTTAGACGGTCGTCTAGACGTGCGTAGCCGAAGGATCCGAAGGGGAATGTGGAGAGTAAGCCCGTCTTTTTGGATTTGTACAGCTCGTAGGTCGAGGCTATGGCGTTGTTGTGATAAGCTTGATAGTCGTTTGTTAGGTTTGGTTCAGAGACTTCGTAGAAGATGAAGCAGAGGACGTGGTCTTGGAGGTTGGTGCCAACGCCGGGGAGGTCGACGGTGCATTCGATGCCGTGCTTT
Organism: Nigrograna mackinnonii; assembly: GCA_001007845.1. Lineage (NCBI taxonomy): Eukaryota > Fungi > Ascomycota > Dothideomycetes > Pleosporales > Nigrogranaceae > Nigrograna > Nigrograna mackinnonii. The sequence goes on from JGVQ01000226.1 coordinate 549,893, forward strand.
TGAAGCGAGGATTTGGGGCCTATGCCGGAGCGCATTAGGATTGGGGGGCTGCAGTATGCGCCTGCGGATATGATGACTTCTTTGCTGGCTTGGTATGTGGTTTGCGTTCCGTCTTTGGAGAGTGCGAGGACTCCCGTTGCTGTGAGCTCACCGGTTTCCTTGGATAAGATCACTTTGTCTACCGTTATGTCAGTTTTAATGGTGATGTTATCCCTTCTGTAACCTTTGGTGATGAAGTCTGCGGCAGTGGAGCGAATCCCGTTATGAACTGTCCGAGGAACATGGCCACACCCATGTGGAGTTTTACCAGTCGAGAACATATCTGGGTCATGTGTAAGGCCCCGGTCGATCATCGATTCCATGACAAGTTTCGAAATAGGGGCTAGGTCATGGGGTTCAGTATGAAGTGGTCCAGATGTACCGTGAACGCTTGGATCCGCCTTAAACCATTCCTTGTCGTGGAATGTCTCTGCCTACACATGAAGCGTCAGCAGTCACTGCTATTTTTGAAAGTAGAAAGCTGAGCTGAGAGTTACCTTTGCCATATAACCCCACATCTTTTCCCCGGTCCATTCGTTCAACCCCCAATCGTCATAGTCCTGTTTCGTTCCACGAATGCAAAGAGTTCCGTTAACACCACTTGATCCGCCCAGAAAGCGGCCTCGACTACATTTCACCTGGCGGTTATGGACACCTTTCATAGGCTCCGTCTTGATATTCCAATCTGTCTCACTGTCGAAATTGTTGCTCCATCTACGTGGTGTCAGTATTGAGGGGTGGAGAGCTCCCGGGAAACATGTACCCCCCCGGCATGTGAACGTTTTCAAGGTCTGCATTATCGGGTCCTGCTTCAAGTACCAGAACTTTGGCGTTGAGATCTTCTGCTAGACGTCCTGCTATTACGCAGCCCGCAGTACCGCCACTAGATTAGGGTCAGACTTTGGGGCACAGCTATGAGGGACGAGTTGTTCAGGATAATAGTGTGGTTTCGGTTATGTAAACAACATACCCGCAAATGATGTAGTCGAAGACTTCCTCGTTTTCCACACGTGCTGGGGCCATAATGTTGAAGAGTGCGACAGTACAAAAGACAGATGCGGTAGGACAATGTCAAGAGGGTGTTAGTATGGCACTGAATGGCATATATGCTGCAACCTCAGCTCCCATGTAAATTCCGCGGTCGCATAGAACTATTAACGGAACCCATCCGCACGCCCATTCCGCGCGATCAGCAGCGACTCATGCTTCCCTCCAGTGTCTCAGACATCTAATCCAAATCTCTGATTAGACGGAACATGCGACTAATACTTACTCAGTGAATTACGCCGATAATGTAGGCACAAGCTTTACCCCGCTTCTTTGCTGGTGGGGGTTAGGCTAACCGTCGCAGCGAATCAGATACTACTGACCTTGGAGATACCGATTAAGGCTGCTGATTCAAGAATACGCGCAAGGTCCTAAGCAAGTGAGACTTGTCGATGTACGTGAGACCAGTCGTAGCATCAAACGCCCGTTGGCTGTGCAGAGTCGAAAAGTCTTGTAGAGGTCAATGTAGTAGCGAGTCCAGTCGGTATAGTTTGCCTTTTCTTGAGCCATAATGGCTAATATCTCAGGTGAAATGAAATCCGCCATGTGCTTACCAGACTGCACGTTCAGATCAAATTGTGAAAGGGTACCACTAGGAGCACAAATGTAATACCGGTGACAGCGAGGATCCAACTCTCCACACAAGCACCCGCATCTCTCTATGCTAATGGCTACGTCTTTCCGTTGTGATTGAGGTACGGCAATGACCCTGTCCAAACTACAGGCGCTTTTTGTTCTCGTAGCTGCATCGAAACGCCTTGATCTACATCTCGTGAGATGCTGTGCATGAAAATATAGACCCACGGTTACTGATATAGTTGTACCGATTATACACTACGCACTCGTTTTGCCCGTCCCCAGAAAGCATATGCTGAGTGTCTACGCCATGTCCATAGTTTGCAGGAGTGCCCTACCTCCTGCGGCCTTTAGTGGGTCCTTTGGCGGAATCAATCCCGGAAGTTGTAAACACCAAGCATGGCGATGGCTCGCAAACAAAAACAAGATCACATCTTTGGAATCGTGTAAATTGAGTTTCCACTTTTGGTTTCGTGAAGGTCGTTCATTGCTACATATTTGCAATGACTACGTCGAAAGCCTTCACCCCATCAATGCATTTCGCCGTTCCCAATGAACCCATAACTTGTTGGAGAAGAGCAGGAAAAGAAACCACTTTACATCACGACACCAGAGTTGCTGGCAATACGCGGCCACAGCTCGGCGGCTTCCTTTCCGACGGGTCCAGTGATCGCAGATCCCTTCATTTCGCCCTTGGGGTTCACGATCTGTATGACATGTTAGCCAACTTTGCCCTTCAATTATCTTAAACACCCAAACATACCACACCAGCATTGTCCTCGAAGTATAGATAGACACCATCGGCTCTCCTCCATGGCTTGCTCTGTCGGACGACGACCGCGGGCATGACCTTCTTCCTGAGCTCAGGCTTTCCCTTCTTCACGGTTGCCATGACCATATCACCAACACCGGCAGCGGGGAGACGGTTGAGACGCGCACCAATGCCCTTGACGGAGATGATGTACAGGTTACGGGCGCCCGAGTTGTCGCAGCAGTTCATTACGGCTCCGCTATGATCCAATTAGTCCATATCCTTCATACTTTGATAAAAGCGATTGTGGGGGCGATTCGGCGAAATTATCGAGGGCAGATTCGTATTCAGGAGCGAACGTACACAGGAAGACCGAGAGTCATCTTGAGCTTGTTGCCAGAGGCACCACCTCGACTAGACAGATACTGTTAGCATATAACCTTCAAAAAGTCAAGTATTGACAAGAGCAGTTGATTGCCTGGCCAAAACTTATGGATACGCACCCGCGCTTGGACATTGTGACTGATTAAGGAAGGGGGTAATCGTAGAGGTATTCGGGGTGCGTCGTCGCGGTTGTCGTTCACAGTCGCTGGGCGAAAATCTCAAGTCAAATTGGTGTTGTGCGCCGGTGCTTCGCTTCAACAAAATTCCGATGATGCGCTAGTCCCTTTTAGGCCAGGGCGGAGAAATGGAACTATGGCAAAAGTGGAAACGCCACTAGCGCCACCATCACCGTCCTCCAAGGACAACAACACCATTCCTTCTCCATACTGCAAGTTGAAGGAGATGTTGTCAGTCCAAGCACCCTTTGTGCATTATTGGAATTCTTATTGGAATTAAACTCTTCTGCGCAGGCGAAATCGGTTTTCTCGATCCTTTGCGTGTCAACGAAACGGCTTCCTCCCCAAGCTCTACAATTGCAAGCTTCAGCGCAAGAGGGGTTCGCTTTCAAGGACAGTCCCATATTTGGGATCGATGAAGTAATTCTCAAGATACCAGGTTGTAACTCTGTTGTCTTCACACTCTTTTCCTCGTTGCTTCATTCTCGGTTTACCTTTCCCTCTCCCTTTACTCTAATGCTCTCTGTAATTACTCTTCTCAACCCTGTAAAATTTGCCTTGTACGGCGGTAGTGCGAATTCCAGAGTGCATTCTTTCTTTCTGTAGTAATATCTCCTGTTCTCAATTATTCTTTCGAGACTGCTCTCACTGTGCCAATACAAATCTTCGGTGCCAATTTCCCAATTGAAGATTCTCCAGACGGGTCCCACAAGATAACCAATGTCCTTTTCAATTCCGAGAAATACCCACTGTACTTTCCAACAGGCTTATGTTCCCTTTGGGGCAGTGCCAAGCATTATACTGCGTTTGCGCGTGGAGAGGTGAAAGACGCGGCAGTAAACAATTTCCCAGTGACGTAACGCAACAAGCTCTCTCATTTGGTCCTCTACCTCTCGTCCGTTTCTCTCCCCCCGATACCATCTTTTACGCTTCCCTCCTCAAATCCCTCTCCACGACTCTCGTTCCTCTCTCAGTATGAAGGTCAAGCTTTGTGTCCTCATACCATGGCTTGCCCTTGGCGGGCTCATTCTGCAGGTTGATGGAAGCACAAAGCTCTCCACTGTATTGAGTACGCTCAGTGGCACTGGTCATCATTCGTCGGCGCACAACATGTCAACCTCGTGCACCAGCACCAAACCAGTCTCAGTCGGTCGACCGACCGTGACTGCGAATGACACCACTGTATCTTCACCACCGAAGCATGCCTCTTCCGGCTGGTCAGTTAGCACGTACACCGACATTGAGAGCTTCCCCGGTCACGGGCCAGTAATGACCAGCTTGACGACGGGACCGTCCTCTTCAACCTTGACACCAGTTCCCTCTACACGCTACACTCTCTCTTGGCATTTAAGGCACTCGCGCTCGGAACTCACGAGACACTCGAAAGCGACGGCGTTTACTAATTCGTCGGCCACGGCAACTGCGACGAATCCGGAGTCCTTCCCGGGTATCGTGTCCGCGAGATCCGGAGACGAGTTTGGGTTCAGTATATACCCATGGACTACGATCCCGTCCTTGGTCTCGGCGTCGATGGTCACTGTGACACAGGCAGTACCATCTACCCTCAAGAGCTTGCCTAGGGCCACTGGAAAGACGTCACACACCCTTCCCACGTTCATGTTCGTTGAGCCTACGCCTGCTGCAGAAATTCCGGGACATGCTGGCAACAACCTCTTAGGTCGTGACAGCGTTTCCTCTACGCCAAGCTCCACCAGTTCCGTTACTTTGCCAACTCCAGAGCCATTTTATAACCTCAACAAATACTACGAGCGTAACATGATCAACATTCTGGGGGAACCTGGTCGATCCTGCAACCTTAAAACTGCTCGATATCGTAAATCATGGTGAGTGTTTCATTGGATTACGATCCACAGCGAAGGACCAGAACTTCCATCTGCAAAAATTTGCGACACAATCGAAGGGCCGATTTAACACGATCCCAGGTATCGGTTGAGCGAGGAGCAGCGCATGGCTTACCTAACCGCTACTGAGTGTGTGCACCAAAAGCTCAACAACACCTTCGCATCCGCTTCCGGGTCAAGATATCGTATCGATGACTTCATTGCTATTCATATGAGAAACGGTCACGCCGTTCAGTTTACTGGTCTTCATCTCCATTGGCACCGATTCTTCATTCATCTCTACGAGACTGCTCTCCAAACTGAGTGCGGCTACAAAGGAACCTTGCCCTACTGGGATTTCTCCGACTACTCCGCGGATATTACGAAAGATCCAATCTTCTCTGAGCAGCCAGGGTCGTTGGGCGGTAATGGTGCAGCTATCTCAGGAGGTCACGGAACGGTTGTCGCGAAGTATCTGGACATGAAATTCAATATTACACCAGGCACAGGTGGAGGCTGCCTTACGAACCCGCCTTATACCCAGGCAAACGTACGCAGCAAGATTTTGTTCTTATACACCCGAGTATAAGAACTATTGGAACTGACATATATCACTAGGCACGCCTTGGGAAGTCTCTAGTCTACGAGAAAGACCCCAACGTGACAACGACCTATCCTCTACCCCAGTATCCCGATGGAAGGATTGAGCCCGACTATCTCGAATTCAACGACCGTTGCTTGACTCGGGACCTGAATCCAGCCACAGGTCAGGCCCTTCAACTCCTTCACGTGGAGTACGACTTGTCCTGCGCCGATTTCAAATGCCTGCAAAATCATATGAACGGTCAGGTCGAGGGATATCAGTTTCTGCCCAATCTTATGAATGCTGCCCGATTCGCCGTTGGTGGCCTGCAGATCGACCCTTACGCCGGCCCTGCGGACCCCATCTTCTGGCTGACCGCGGCAAACTTTGATCGCCTTTGGGCAATCTGGCAAGCTCAAGAGTGGGATGCAAGGGTTGATCAGACGGGCGGTACACATGCACCGTACAACCAGAGGACGTTGCCACCAGTCACTTTGGATGATGGCCTCAACTTCGGTGAACTGAACCAGGATGAAGTGCGTGTTGGAGATGTGAAATCTACTGTAGATGGGCCAATCTGCTACATCTATGAGTAGGCCTCCATGCGCCTCCCAATCCAACTTACTCAACATTCTACCTGAAGCGTGGCTTTCGGGCATACATAACTTAAGTATATCAACGTGGAACCTCCATAGAGGGAAAAACGTATAAAAGCTTCAATACATGGATCTTTAATAATTTTCTTGCTCTTGCCGTGTGAAAAGAATGCTGAGACTGTCGGAGTTACAAAACGTGTCTGTTAAATTGCCCTTGACAATGTTAGAACAGTTTTCTACCATGGCTTCAACATGGTGTTCATAAATAGAGCCAATCGAGGCGTTAAAATCAATGCGGCACTGTGAGAATACTGTATGGATGGAATGGATTAACTTCGTGGTGGTGGCTTCTTGCAGGAGCACCGTCTAGGAGGAGCCTAGCGACATATTATGGCCGGCGACCTACTAGTATCTCTGCTAATACTGTGATAGGTAGTTTAGCGCAGCGACCTCTCCCTCCATAACCTCGATCTTTCCTATTTCATCATCGCTTCTATCGCGCTCTCATCATCAGCTACCGGCTGCTTCCGTTCTTCCAGCATAGCATGTTTTAAGCACATTCAACTCATATATCGGCGGACGTCTCTCTACATTCGATAGTCAAAACCGACGGCACTAGGTATACATGTGTATTATTACGTGTAGATATTACAGCGTTGGCAAAGTCTGTATATTTCCAAGTCTTGAATGTACCATAGCGATATATATCGGCGCTTGGTTTAGTGTGTAATATCATCGCATTGCCTGATCACTTCAACTTTTGCAGAAGAGCAAATATTCTGGTGAATCCAATTATTGGGTATAAATTACCAGCGAGAGAATGGATGATATTGACAATTGCACAGGTAGGTCCATTGTGAACAAAAGGCGAAGTGAGCTTTGCGCCAGGTAATCTAAACTTCAATGCAGAGTTATATATACACTTCCTCTGTCAATCTATCAGTGCGCGAATGAGACTTATAGCCCAGGCGGTACATGGTGCTCTTCCATCCGCTTATATTTTCCTCAAGCCAAAACTGTATACTTCTAATGAGCAAATCGAAAGTCTAACCTCTTGCTTCCCTCATCCGTCGTTGTACTCATATAATTCAGCTTCTCTTCAACTGACAGAGCGTTCCAAATCTTGTCTCGTTGTTTATTGCGCCATGTGTAGTAGACCTTCGCGAACGCGTAGAGGAAGAGATTAAGGACACAGATCCCGACGAGGACTCGATTTCCGCGGCGATCTACCAATATATGGTTAGCTCCAATTATTTGAAGAGAGTAAGTTTGAGGCTTGATTTGACTTACATAGAGGCTTGTCGTCGTTGAGATATATGTTAGAGTACGCAATAGCTTGTATTTGCACTGACATGTTGTATAGCGCAGCACTAACTGTTCTTGTCCGTACAGTGTTCGAGTTTCGACTGCACCATCCGACTTGCATTGGATGCGGCGTGGGATATGAGAGAAGGACTGTAACAATTGCGAATCGTGCCCATTTGGAGATGCCATCTGGAACTGTGGCCATGGCTACTACGCATGGAAGAAACCAGAGCTGAACAAACATGCCAAGGTATGCGCGCTGGTTGATCTTTTCTGATATATAGGTCATGATAAGCATCTAACTTTGTTAGCATGATGAAAAATTTATGGCATTGTGATGGATAGCACTCACATTTATCGTCGTTCCAACTTGCGCGGGTATACTCAAAAGATTCGAATCGAATGTGTCGAAACCAAGTTGTCTTAAAGTCAAGGTAAGATACTGATCGGGCGGCCCGGCAGGTATGCCAAAAGTTAAACCAATCGCATATATAGGCCAGAGATCAAAATCACAAAGACTTTTCCAGAGAAGTTTCGGAGTGATGGCCTGTCGATTGTGCATATCACCTTTGCTTGGATCATCTCGGAGGATGCGGTTGACCATAATCTTCTCCTCGCGCTCAGTGAACCAGCCTTTCGGCCGCCACCAGGATTTTGTTTGAGTCGGCGATGGAGCCATCATGAAAACTGACCAAATTCCGATGACCAAAGTTAGGATACCTTCGATTAGGAATAACCATCGCCAACCCTCATATCCATGATAGCCACGAAGCCGCAAGAGACCGTATGCAAGCAAGGGTGCAACAACATCTGTGAGACGGTTCGCCATCCAAAAGATCGCTAGACGGAATGGGAGCTCGGTGCTTTTATAAAAGTATGACTAAAGGCAAGGTTATTGGGGCACAGCTGTATGAAAAGAGGGACACGAACCATATAGAGAATAACATCCGGAATGAAGCCTCCTTGAAGAAGACCTATCAGTGCGCGACAGACGAGGAAGGATCTACGCCCATTGAGCCAGAATTGACACGATGCGACGATACTCCAAAGGATCATTTGAGCTGGAATCCATCGATCGGGTCCAATCTTCTTGCTGATCAGTTGTGACGGAAGTTCAGCAAGCAAGAATGCGACCTTCGACACAGTATTCCCCAAATTGTAATCTGTACCTTGTTAACAATGTCAGAGGAAAGAAGGACATGTGGCTCATACCATTTGTATTAAGCCCCATATCTTCTAGGAAGTTATCAGTGTTTGCTTGTTGTATGTTGCTGCGGTCTAGATCTAGCGCAAAGAATGCTATTGCTGCCCAAGCAGCGATTCTCCACTCAATCTTCTTCAAGACTTTCTGTGAACAACGTTAGCCCTTACTCATGGGATACGTGGCTATGGAACTACCTTTTCTTCGGCCCAAGTCCATCGCTCATTGGGATCGAACCTATGTAGATTCTCATATGTAGGAAGGGGCTGGAAGAATTTGGCTTGTGCAGGGTCATCATAGACTGAAGGTTGTGTTGCAATTGCATTCGGGTCAACCTTTTCTCGGCGGCGCCAAAGTGCTGAAAGTGTTGGAGGTGGTTCGCTACGGAGAGGAGCTGCAAGTTCAGGCGGTGTTACAATCTTGCTATCAGTACTTTGCACTGAGGGAGACACCGCAATCTTCTCAGAAGGGGCAATTGTCGAAACAACTATCTCTTTGTCACCCTCCGCCATGGTCGACAGTTTGATCAGGGAAATGATCGGCGTGAACGGTTAAGATGAAGGAGTTTTGATCCGGGCGCCTGGAAACATTGCTGCGTGACGTGTCCCAGCGCTTTATACTTGTCGCATACATCCTGCGTATTGGCCATACGGTTGGGACCAAAGATTGGGTACGCTCATCGATCCCCGGAGATGTTCTGTTTCCAAGCGTTGGTGGCCGACTGGGGAGGCCTTGGCTATCACGAATAGCAGGGGCGATATTTGCAATCTTTCAAAATATGTAGAGACCTGCATATCCAATACCTCGGACGGGAAGTGATTGTCACGAGTGGATGTCTTGCTGGTGAAGCGAGCCTATTTGCGCAAATCGCCCGGGCCTAGATACAGCGATTAAGCATGGCAAGACGTGGGATATCCTAGGCTTGAAATTCTCCGAGCATGGATATACCGAATTCTCAGCGATATTGCCGCTTTGTTTGGGGTATTTCTATGTATTCACCATAGGTTGTGCTCCCCTTACAAACTCGAATATTTCATCATATACGATGCGCCGTGCATTACATTCAAAACTCTAGTATCAAGCATGCCATCTAGAGCATTATTTCAACATTTTGGTGTCGATGTGGCAAGGGTGCTATCGCCCGCGGCATTGCGACGTTTTGATCTGATGTTGCGTGCCTGCGGGGTTGTGATGTCGTGCTCGAGACTACAACCACGCGTACCACAACATGCACATGTACTATATGGACTATTGGTAATTCAGCGTATGAAGGGCTAGAAAGGGAGGATACTTAAGGCCGTGGTCTTTCAAGGTGTTTGATGGTCATTACCACAGAAACCAAGAAACCTAGAGAGACATGGCGACCACAACCACAACGCAGGAATCCACCAATGCCCAAGGGCAGCCCATAAAATTAGCCGTTGCGTATGATGATGAAATTCACAAACAGGTATGGTTCAGCCTGAGGGATGGCGTCTGCGTGGCGTTTAGTCATGCGTTTTACCACATCTAGTCTTTCAAGACGAACCTACACTGACTTGTAACGCAGTCCAAGTATGCCGCCTACTTACCAGTTTACGACAACACCACAAGATTCCCTCCCACAGAGCTATTCGACTTCCACGACCGTGGGCATGATGCTGATCCAGCAAAACCGAACCTGCTCAAGAAAGATGATTCTAGCATCAAAGTAACAAAGTTGACGCCTCGTGTTGGAACGGAAATCACAGGCCTACAACTCTCACAATTGAGCGATGCTCAGAAGGATGAATTAGCATTGTTGATTGCCGAGCGAGGGGTTGTAGTATTCAGAGATCAGGATTTCAAGGACATCGGGCCTCAGAAGCAGAAGGAGTTTGGCCAATACTTTGGTCGGCTACATGTTCACGTGCGTACTTCATCCATACTCTCACTTACCAAAATCTGACTGCCGTCAATGTAGCCCGTCGGAGCCCACGTAAAAGATCACATTGAGTTTCACTCTATTTACTTGGGCAAAGACAACCTTTATCGTCTCGGGCGTAGCACCACCAGGCTAACAACCACTGGCTATCATTCTGACGTCTCCTACGAGCATCAACCGCCAGCCATTACGCTTCTTACTCTTGTCCAAGTGCCGGAAACGGGCGGTGACACAGGATGGACCTCTCAAGCCGCCGCTTACGATAGACTTTCCGAGCCTCTGAAGAAGTTCTTGGAAGGTCTCACCGCTGAGCATAGTGGATTCCCTCAAGCGGAAAAGGCTCAGCGCGATGGTCACTTTGTTCGTCGGGATCCAGTCAAGAGCTACCATCCTATCGTCAGGGTACACCCCGTGACAAAACAAAAGGTTCTGTTCATCAACCCTGGGTTTACAAAACGGATTGTTGGTCTGAAAGACGAAGAGTCCGACGCCCTTTTGCAGTTGCTATTCAAGGTACTTTCATCTTTCTTCTCACTCCTATGTTATGATCATGGCTTACGTTGGCATGCAGCACATCTCTCAAAGTCAAGACATCCAAGCGCGAGTCAAATGGGACGATCGAACTGTCGCGTTGTGGGACAACCGTGTCACTGCCCACACTGCTATTTCTGACTACGACGTAGCAGATGAGGGTGAAGGTCTAAGGCAGGGATTCCGTATCACCACCCTGGGAGAGGTCCCGGAAGGTGTGAATGGGCTGAAATCGACCTGGGATTGAGTTACGATTGCTTCGGGTTGCTGAGAAATATTCCCATGCGACGTTGAGATATATGGAACTATTTCTGAGCTGTTTTCGTACCGTTTTCACAATAAAGAGACATGGCCTTCCATGTGATTGTCCACTAGTGATCGTTCTTTTTGGCAGCATTTCTCTTAGCATTGCTTATGGGAGTCCAATCACGCTGCCTTACATTTTGGGCTCATGATTTAAACTCTTCCCCGCATTATATTTGTTTGCGTTGACAAAATTTGAAACGTCGCCCCCATCCCTGTAGAGGAAAAAGGTACGGTCAGCGCTACACTCTGCTCGAGTCGGTCCTGCTCCAATTCGTTGCGGTATTTCATTGGACAGGTATCGGATCCGGTAATTACGTTTTGAGGATAAGGTAAGAGTAATTTGGGTCAGCAGTAGAGCATTGTGACGTAGCTAGTGTGTTTGACGTCGTGAGTAATGATAGCAAGGTACTTACGAGCAGCCTTTCTTTTTTTCGAACTGATGTTGCGAAAAGATTCTTGATATTGGTGAGCCATGTTCATGCGGTGGACATGTTGTCTTGAGCAAGGGTTGAATGTTGAGCGTTAGCTGTATGCAGTTGCGCGTGCGTAGTCAATTACAAAACCAGGATTGTTCCTTTGACGCATTGACACTAGGAGGCGAGAGGGTGCGAGGCTGACAACTAGTCATAATGATTCACGACGTTGCTTGAGCTGACTCGGCTCGGATCTGTCACCTAAATAAGTTCGCCCCACAGAATATATTGTCCGTACGCAGCTAAGCCAACCTCGATGTCTTCGATATACTACACCTACATCTATGATATCGTATAGCGATAGATGGGCCAAGCGAAGTTAGTTGTCGCAATAACATCAGTGCTGGCAATACCAGCCTAGAGCTAAGCTTGTTCTCAGGCAATTGCTTGTATTTTGACCTGGAGAAAAAGGTATTTGACATGAAAGTATCTCATACAAGATGCGGTTCGGATTCCCCCTTCCAGGTAACCGATTGGGGGCGAACCTCGTTTATTCTGACCATACCCTCGCTATCGCTATCCTAGCCTCAAAGACAAAGGCAAACGTAGTATCAAACGTAACATTTTTGCTCGTATAGGGGTTACTACTTGGCCCATCATTTACTGCACTCAGCTTGTCCTATCTGTAAATCTTCGATAGTTTACTAAAACCGGACGCCGCGGGCGCGAAAAAGACCGTGGTCTCAAACATGGCGTACGTACGAGGATCCCAGTACTTCCTCGGCGGTACGAAGGGTACTTGGCACATGTACGGCTAGTCCCATGGGGTCCGATTCTAGCATCGCACCAGGGGCTAAGGCGGTTTTCAAGCTATCCGCTTGCGTTCACACGCTCCGCGTATGTATATCAAGCGTAGCTCCAACACCGACCAGCAAACCGTAAGTTCTCAGCTCCAAAGCTCTTCTTCTTACACAGAATCCCTGACACTGGCAATGGCCGACAAAGCCCCTTCCCCCGGCGTTCTGAGCCTTACAGTGTTCTTCACTCGTCTTAGTATGATCAGCCCACGATCACCCCCAGGTACCATTAGCTAATCGATCTCGCAGTTTCCATCGCCATCTGGAGACTCTTAACCTACCCCATCCGTTCCGTCAGAGCTCCGAACCTCCAAAAAGACATTACCTTCGCCGTCTTTCGCACAATCCTCGCACGCGGCACCATCCGGCAACTCCGATACTTACACGGGCCGACGACCAACACCTACCTCAAATACTGCAAAGATACAGGCAAGGAACCACAAACGTTGGAAATCCCCGGCGACAATGGGAAGAAAATTTCGGCGCATTGGATAGGGATTCCTGATGCCGAGGTCGTGGTGCTGTACCTGCATGGTGGGGGTTATACGCAAGGAAGCACGGATTTGTACTTTCATTGGTGGACTCGCTTCATTGCTGAATCTAATGACACCAAGAGCGAGCATTCTATAGCGTCACTCCATCTGGCTTATTCTCTGGCTCCGGAGCATCGGTATCCCGTCCAACTCCAGGAAACGGCTACGGTTCTCAATTACTTGATTCATGAGACTGGGAGATCGCCTTCAAAAATCATCATCTCTGGAGATTCTGCGGGAGGTGGATTGGCTGTCTCTCTGCTCTCTCACATCCTCCATCCGCATCCAGAGGTACCCATTGTTAAGGTCTCTGAGCCGCTTCGTGGTGCATTGTTGTTTAGCGCCTGGGTAAGCTTCAGAACAGACTACGACAGTTATACTCGTAACTCTCAAAAAGATGTGATCCCCGTGCTCATGTTGAGGAAATGGGCAGCCATGTATATGAACACCTCCAATGCAGACCCGGAGACGGATCCTGGCCCAGTGACTGGAGATGCGTACGTGGACCCGAACAGTAATGATGTGTCTTGGTGGAAAGGGATGCATAATGTCGTGAGCGATGTGTTTAGTTGGTCAGGAGGCGATGAAACCTTTGCCGACTCTCTTCAACATTTTGCCGAGTTACTGAGGACTGGCTGGACCCAAGGAGGTGGCAAAGAGGAGAGGGTGGTGGCCGTAGAGACACCTGGTACATCACACATTGAACCGTTGGCGAGCATTATGAGGGATCCAAAGGTTCGAGGCGAGGAAACGGTGGTAGTGGAGGAATGGCTGAAGTCTATTCTCAAAAAATGATTAGAAGTTCCGGCTTTCCGTGAACACACTGCATCATCATAAAAGACGCACTATTTTATCATCATCTAGGGCAGGTTTCAATTTTCGTGACATGAGCCTAATCAAAAAAGCGCCGTGAAGGGGAGAGCACGATCACTTCCATTCTTTGCTGGACATAAAGTACTTTTCGACTACCATATGCTCACCACAGCGTAGCGTCCTTCATAATCTCATCATCAAACAGCCAATTCATCGGATCAGCACTGGCAGGATCTAACTGGCCATCGGGGAACTAAGTCTCGTTAGCAACCCTAACTTCTTCGAAATTCGTCAGAGCAACCCACCATAAAGTCCCAGCTATCCATCGCATCCGTCGTCGAACCCGAGTTATTCTGATTAGAGTCCTTCGAAGTATCCCTCCAATTCTGGCCCGCAGTCGCCAAACCTTCAAGAATTGGTAAACAGGTCTCTATTGACTCTTCCGCTGCCCTAACCATCAACGGCGGCAATCCATCTCTCGGAACGCCGCGCATCAAACCGTCAACGTGCGAACACATCAAACAAATCCACAAGTAGCCTTTGATGTTTACCTCTCCGGCCTTGACAAATTGAAGGTACCACTTCTTTGCATCTTCAATCACAGAGAGCAGATCTAATCGAACCGGCACAGGACCCAGTCCATCACTTTCCTGAATTTGAGTCCTTAGCTCCACGGCTATTAGAGAAGCGGCCTGGAATGCCACAGTCCGTGTGAATGTAGAGCCGGATGATGTGAAAAGTGCTAATCTGTCTGGCTCTGCACTAGAATTGCTGTTCCGCGATTGTGATGCCATGACGGAGGAGGAAGGGCATACTGCACACCAGATCTTGAGCGAAGCTTCAACAACCACTTTTCTGGTAAATGCGTAAGCGGCTTCGTGCAAGGAAGGAGCGAAAAAGGGTATGTGAAGCGAAAGGAGGAAACGCTGCATAATGAAGTCCGCAACCCGTATCGCAAAGCGACAAGGCGATGGTATGGTGCTCGAGCTGTACACTTGGAGTTTGCGGGAGAGTCCTTTGTGTGCTGCCCTAAGCTGTACATCCAGTCGAATAGTTTCCTCATAGGAGCCGTGGGAGTTGAGATCGTTTAGGAACTTAGCGATGCGAAGCCGTATTGGCCATGTCTTGCGGAGTGCTATGGAAATAGAAACTCCAGTGAATACAGTCTTTGGTTTCGGCGTGGGTTCGTCCTCCATAAGCTGATCATCGTCAAAGTTTCCAGGAGGCGCACAGTCAAAGTCTTCAAGGGAAAATAATGGAGGCCCGCCGGATGAGAAGCTAGATTCGAGTTCAACCTCCAATATTGTGTTCCATAACCGCCGACGCATTTCAGCAGCAAATGTTGTAGTCTTTGGAAGTCGAGATGGGTCTCTATGTAGACCCATGTATATTGCCGTTCGAAGCAAGTCGCCGGCCGAGATCCAATTCAGGTCTTCGCCGACACCCACTGTGTCTTTGGCAAACAGGAGGAGAATCTTCGATTGCAAAAGTTGGATCCCAAGCCGGGATTTGTATTGAGGTGCCGAAAGCCAGGTTTGGGCCTCGTAGATCCATCTGACGGCGTCCGCACGCATGGAAAATAGCTCATCATATGTTGAACTTCCGATAGCAAGAACCAATTTCAATTGTACAAGAAATGCTGGGCTCGCCTCAGTGTTGGTCGTCCAGAGGGATTCATAGATAGTCTTGAAAGTTGGGATATGCAGAATCCGAAAGGAACTTTCGACGGTACGAAAGTAACAATCGATGAGCTCGTCAGCAACGTCCTTCGAAGGTAAATCAGTGTTCAAAGGAGTGGGCCATGCAGGTGCTCTGTGTGCCTTGATGATCTTTCCTAGATCCTTAGCTCTCTGCATACTACGAGATAAGCTCGAGGAATCTTCGCGAATATATGGCTCGATCATCTTGGCCATATCCAGGCCCTATGAACCTCAGTCAGCTTGGCCAAGGAGGTTCTGCGAATATCTTTGTGACTTACCACTGTGAGTCCAGTCATCCAATGGCTCTGCCCGAATAATCTAGTCTTATGCGAGACACTGCGCCTGATGGTTCGCACTTTCCCGAAGAGTTCAGTCTCTAGATTTACGTGGAAATCCCCGGCAAGTCCTGAGATTGTATGTTCGACACTGGACGCGGGAGTTTCAGGAAAAGAATCGGAAGGCCATACCACAACGTCACTTGATTGAGGTGCGTATTTCGCCCCGGGTCGTTTAGGTCTACAACTGGCAGGCCATATTAATACATTACTCGGTTTTTCTCCAGGTTGTATGGCTGTGCCGTCCTCGTTCTCGCCGTCCGTGTCCGAATCAAGACCAGGGCGTGTTGATGCAATGGCCGAACTAGGCGCTTTTGATCCTGCTGGGCGAGTTGGAATTATTGAGGTCCTATTTACAGTACTCTGTGTGTTATCGATTGGAGTCGACGAAAGAACTTCGCTGGTAACTTGCTCCGTTGCAGGGTCATTTATGTTGCGACGAGCTGCATCTTGTATACTAGGCTGCGGAGGCGGATTGTCATATTCACACGGCGCATTATTAGATCGGATGCAATTACTACACGGGAGCTCTCGGTTGCATCTTATCTTACGTTTCCTACAAAGTGCGCATGATCTAGCACATTACTTTAGGAAATGCTTAATTTGGTTCAATGCGATCAAAACTTACACAGCTGGTCGCCTGCGGCGTCGTTCGGGGCGCATCATAATGAGCCAGTATTGTCGCGTATCGGAACGTCCTCGGTAATTATGACCCCACTCCCCGAAATTCGGTATTTTCGTATATCTGAATAGGTCCTATCCCCGATTTCAGAGAGGAAAAAGTCGTGCAAAGAATCGGAGTGAGCTCGAGGGGGGATCGGGGGATAAGGGAGTTGCGCAGATGGCTTTAATAGTCCGCCATTTTCCGAGCCCGAACACCGAGTCCTTCTCCTATCTCCGACTATATTCACCCCGAGTACGAACAAGTAGCGTATATAAAAGTCTTGGGTACACTAGCCTCCGTTCTAAATAGCTGCAATTTTCTCCGTGCATCCTATAATCTCAGGTGGGTTTCGACAGGAGAACACCATTTTCTTACCATTTCAAGAATCATAAATCATACCAATCGACATGTCGGAGACAACGCGGGAAAAGCGAGCATCGCCAGAAACCGAGGGCGATGACGGCACAAATTCCATCTCACATCCTCTTGACCTTGACAAAGCTCCAGACGGTGGACTTCGAGCATGGCTTGTTGCAGCGGGAGGATCTTGCATTTTCTTTTCATGCTTAGGCTTTGCAAACGCATTTGGAGTATTCCAAGAATATTATCTTAAGCATCAGCTTCGTGAGGAGTCTGCAGATAGAATCGCCTGGATTGGGTCACTAGGTGTTTTCATTCAATTTGCAATTGGAACTGTTGGGGGGCCACTGTTTGATCGGCTAGGCGCATGGGTATGGTCCTTTATCCTTTCCGTATTGAGCTTCACATACTGACAAAGTTGTAGATTATAAGGCCGGCTGCAATATTTTATATTTTCGGTGTCATGATGATAAGCATTAGCACAAAGTATTGGCATTTTATGCTTGCTCAGGGTGTTGTCCTTGGCATTGCCATGGGCTTTTTACAGTATCCAGCATTTGGCGCGGTATCCCAATTCTTCGACAAGAAGCGCGCAGCCGCCCTAGGAATAGTGGTAGCTGGGTCTTCTGTTGGAGGTATCGTCATCCCTATTGCCCTCTCGAAGATGCTCAACGGCTCTGCCCTTAGCTTCGGGTGGTCCGTTCGAATCATAGGGTTTCTCCTAATACCATTCTTGACGTTCTCATGCTTCGCTATCACGACTAGATTACCACCGCGGCAATCTACTTTCTTCATTCTATCTGCGTTCAAGAACAAGACATATAACATGTTGATCGGATCGACTTTCTTCATGTTTCTGGGGATATTCACGCCACTCTTCTTCATACCGCTGTATGCGGTCTCAAGAGGCATGAATGCAACACTGGCCTCATACTTGCTTGCGATCATCAACGGCGCATCCACATTTGGCCGTGTCATTCCTGGTATATTAGCGGATAAGTATGGAAGACTGAATATTCTTTCCCTAGCCGCATTGGTAACAGGTGTCGTCGTTCTCTGCATGAATGAAGCAAAATCCACCGCTGGGCTAGTTGTATACTCTATCGTTGTTGGGTTTACCTCGGGAACAATCATCTCAGGGGCCTCCGCTGCCTTTTCAGTGATCCCCGAAGATCCACGGGATATCGGAACCTATATGGGTATGGGTATGGGTCTTGGTTCCTTCGCCGCTCTCATCGGACCACCCGTTAATGGAAAGCTTGCAGACAAATATGATGGGTTTCTGCAAGCCTCCATATTCAGTGGCGTCATGTGCCTGGCAGGAGGGGTGTTTGCGGTGGCGGCGAAGTACTTCTCTCCCAAAGGAATTCTTGGGAGAGCATGATTGCCAGGTATCTACGGGAATGCCGCATCTTACACGACGATATCTAATAATCGCACGCAACGACGCCTTAGAAGAAGAGAAACCAAAGAGATCTCATAGAACGAATTCCTTTTGACATTCGAAAAGTGAGGATCGAACGACTTTTAGAATAGGCCATTTGTAATTAGAACTTGAATCGCCACCCTGGCATGATACGAATAAGAGCACACAACATGGAAAGATTATTCCAGAGCAATTCTAGGCTTTCGTATAATTGTATCGTTTTGTTGGCAAAATTGCCTAGATTATTGACGAATCCGCTACTTTAGTCAAGAAAGATAAACATCAAGGAATTCTTGGAACCACTTTTGGAACCAAGTTGTATCCTAATAGAAATACAAGGTTGGTGTCTGCTACTGTTTTTTGCGAATGGGTGTAGGGTTCCTACGCAATATCCATTCCCACTTTCACTATCGCGAGGCAGGTCTTCGAGACCCAGCAACAATCAACCAATCCCTTCACAACAAATATCAACTAGCGCTGCCGTTTTGCGAATTGTTTGTAAACTGGACCGTGCTTCTTGCAGTCAGAAAAGGCGAATTTAAGCTACATAAAACTGTTGTTCTGCGCTACCTGAAAGCTTCGGGAGAAAGCAACTGGACGAAACAACAAGACAACCCCGCGAGCTTGTTATTCTAGAGACCAAGTAAGTCCAAATTCTTATATATTACATTTCCACCACCTGGCAAATGTCATAGAATTGACTCAAATGCACAGACAACTCAGTGGACTCCATTACAGCGCCCTTCCGTCCCGCTGCAGGGTCTAGCAGCATTCGAAGATCACCACCACGGAAAATGGCTCAACCATTTCGCTTCCTTGATCTCTCTCGCAAGCTTCGAGACAAGATCTACGATATTCTCCTATGCTCATTCGACCCACCGGCAAATTATATCTCGTTCAACAAGATCTTGAAACCGGAGATCGTTGGTCATTGCATCGATACCGCCATCCTCTACGTCAACAAACAGATATACGAGGAAGCCTACGACGTAATGGTCAAAACCAACCTTTTCGTTCAGGTCAAGTCTACATGCGGATATCCTATGCCACCGATGCTTGGTAGTCTCCGAGTACCGATTGTGACAACAGACCCAGCCCAAGTTGACCAATTCAAAGGCTGCGTACTCTCTATCTCGTTGTTTCATACCTATCACCGTCTCTCAAGCGATCCGGGTAACCCAATGCGCCTTGTCAGCTATATCGTCTTAGGTAGGGACTTGGGCAGGTTTTGTGACATCCTGGCCGACGGCGACGCGCACATTCAGGATTTCAGCAAGGAACTGACAATGTACATCACAATCGGACCCGCGATCAAAGCACACCACGAACCTATACGGTCTTCTTTGCAGGGGTTCTTCACGGAGATCACCCAGCAGAAGCTTCTACGTCCTTTTCGTGCTCGTCTCCGAGGCATAAAGGCCGTTGAACTCCGCGGATCCGTGACACATGACCTCGCGACTGCCGTCCAGAAGGACCTGACCCAGGAAGGCTGGACGAGTCACACAGAGGTACTAGAAGCTGTCATTGCTGCCAAATACAACGGTGATCGTTTCTTTCGCGAGCGCCTGCTACATGAAGCAAGCCAGGTCTGGCAAGACGCCGCTCTAGAAATTGAACTCATACACAAATCAAACTCCTGGGAAGGTCTCTTGAATAAAGGTGGCCACTCATTTCTTGCCGAATTGGCGGAAACCTATTTCATCCTCAAACTCAACATTGCTCATGTTCATCTCCTTGGAATGGAGTTTCCCGTGTCCGGCTTGATAGCTCCCGATATTATGGCCGACGATGCATTGAGCTGTGCCGAATCATCTATCAAGAAGGGTTATTGGACGAAGGACTATACCTGGGTGCCTTCAGACATGCAACTGGCTAGACTGCGATACCGAGGGGCATTGTTAATGAGGATTGTCCGGCAGCCTGATTCTAGTAGGAAAGCATTGCGCTGGATCAATCAGGCAGCTGCGCTGTGCCCTGGAGATTCAGCCATTGAGAAGGAACGCGAGACTATCTTGCAATGGAACAGATTGGAGACTCGAAGAGAGGCACTCGATGATGCAGATGAATGAAAGCTTGCAAGCAACACCGGGGACATGTATCGCTATCAAAGCGAGTTACAGTACTAGGTCGAAAGTCTTACCTTTTAGAAGCGACTTACAAGCGGCGAGCCAGAAAGGCCTCAGGAATGCCTGAGCGAAGGAAACAGAACAAATTTCCATAATACCAAACAACCCCTAATCTTTCTGGCGCACCGCCATAGATACACATCCAACAACTCTCTTTACACGAATCAGATATAATTTGGATGTATCAATCGCCACCCACAGCCTTTAATTACCCCATAAGCCTCACAGAAGTCTGGTACAAGGTTTCCACAGCCCTGACCGCACATCTTCTAATCTTAACGGAAATAGAGGGATCTGCGGAATCTTAGCTACTGAAGCTTCGTCTTAGTGCTTTGTTAGTGTCGATCGGGCCGGTATTCGCGCACGTGATGGGCTTTTGTATGCTGTGAATTGCCCAATCTGTAAGAATCGTGATGTCGATATATTTTATCGTTGTCGTCTATCTTTCTTCTCTGGATTAATGGGGTTCTTTGCATGCAGTTATTTGGTACCTGACCACTGTGCATCAACTCCACAAACAACGAAAAGCAACTTTGCAACAAGCGGACTCAGCGCGGTGATTTTCAATAGCATCTTGCGGCGGCGTGCCTGAGAGCGCCACAGCGATTAGAGTTGAAGCCAATGCAGATGCTTAGGGCGATCAAGCACCTCTAGCCTTACGGTCTGGCATTTCATAGGGCCAGATCACCACAGCGGCGGGAAGGACCATCATCCACCGATTGCGCCTTTCGGTAACGTAATCATGGCTTGCTAGAGATGGTTGGAAGAGTTCAAAATTAAAGCATGTTATCCAAATTTGGGGGCGATGTGGCTGGKTTAGTGGCAAGCCTCAAATGAGCTGTTGTAGATCTTAGCATTTGCTTTGCTTGTGTGCAATGGGGGTCGTGGGGGTTAAAGGGCATGGGTTGGGCGAGGAATCGATCGGAATTTATCCTATAGCGTTCTTGTTGATTGTTTTGCGGAAGAATAGCTATTGTAGTCACGTTTGTCTTTCACTTTCTTGCTACGGTTCCTTGGGTATCGTTACAGCGGCAACCCTATTCGACAACCCTATTCGGAAACCCAAGCCTTTCCTTCACGATGAATTTTTACCTGTTGATGAGCATCGTTGCATCCTTTGGATGTGTCAATGGCGACGGCCTCAATCCAATGTCCGCCCCAGCCGCCGGGGAAGTCATCGAAGCAGAAAAGCCATACACGATACGTTGGGATAATGGCACACCTGGTAATACGAACCTCGCATCTCAACAGCAAATGTAGGGCTAAGCAAAATCAGGGCCCGTGAGCATTGATCTACACTTTGGAGACAACAGCGCAGTTCCGATTGTCGGTATGAGTAAGACCGCCCTCATCTTCAAGTCGTCTTGCTGAGCTTTCATGTATCTAGACGAAACAGATAATACTGGTACTTATCGTTGGACCCCATCTGGAGTGTTTGATGGCAAGGACAATTTATTCATAGCCATATGCGACAAGAAGACAGAGGATTGCACTTATACATATAACGGTCGATTCACGATATCATCCTCTACGGCGACTACGGTCACTACCTCGGCCAGTACCGCTACCAGAACCAGGTAAGTGATCTCTTTAAACCTAAATGTCGTTTCCATAAGGTTTGATCGCTGACAACAAACGTCTCAAACAGTTCACAAACATCGACACCCTCCACCACATTGCCGACCACGACGCAGACCACATCAATCACGCCCCAACCCACCGAATCAGGACTATCTACAGGCGCAAAAGCAGGTATAGGAGCTGGTGTCGGCGTAGCTAGTATTACTGTCATCGCACTTGGTCTTTGGTTCTGCATCCGAAGGAGAAAGAGAAGGTCTCAACCACAACCACAACCACAACCACGACCACATTACTCTGGTACAAATGGACAGCCACCTGCTACGGTTTACAAGGCTGAGCTTTCTGGAGAAGGACAGAATATTGCACCATCTGAATTGGAGGGAACGTTGGCAAATACCAGTACCTGTCAGTGGTGGAAGGCGGCCGTTGCATGATGGGGTGTACGAACTTCCGCATAGGGGGATGTAAGATGGCAATAGTGCTGTAGAATTGGAGAATGGCTTTGGAGTCGATAGACATGATAACTCGATAGTGCTGGAGAGAAATACCCCTTAATGTAATGGAAAGGCTCAGCCAAGCCTCTCTTCTCCCCCCGGTTATTAAAAGAACCGAATGGATCAGGATAAAAGTTCGAGTCGCTTGTCAGCGAATTTTAGCTAGGTGGAGAATACAACATCTATAATACAGGTTTTAATCAAGTCTCCGTAAAAACTTCCGGCCCGAGGGACAAACCAAATACGAGACGAGGAGTATTGAATATACATCTCTCAGATCCCAATTCCAGCTAACCATTGACCGTATACATCCCAAGCTCTTCATATATACAAATATGAGACTAGATAATACAAGGCCTACACCTACATCAACAAAAGCGCCACCCCAGTCGCAAAGATAGGCAAAGAAATAACAGCATGCCCCCGACTCGCCCCAACCGCCTGTTCCCCAACCTCCTGCTCCAACTCCTCAGTTCTAGAAAACTGCCTCACAATCCACGCATCCCCCAGCGCCACAATAGTTCCAAGCGTCATCGAGATGCCAAGACACCTCTTCGCAGTCTCAGAAACCACTCTATCAGCGCCATAAAATGATGATAATTTCCAAAAGGCTGTGAAGCCAAGGGTGGAGAGTCCTACGCCGACGTTTCGGATGCCGTAGACGCGGATCAGGGCTATTTGGAAGGCATCTGTGTGGCTTTGAGATGCGGTCTTGGGTCGGGACGATGGAGCTGGCGGGGCTAGGCCAAAGGGTTGGATTGCCTCGAGAGGGGATATGAGGCTGTAGATTCCGCCGCTGAGACCAGTTAGGCCGAGTAAAGTTGTTATGGTAGGAAGCACGAGGGAAGACGAAGGAAGGCGAAGATCCATTAATGAACTAGTCATTATTGCGACGAGCAAGCTGTTGGAATCAGGGGCTTAGACTACAGCTTTTTACTTGGCTGCTTGCACTCGAAGGATTGAAAAGAGTTCCACAATTGCAATTGATGAATGAAACGGCCGGATACGGTACCCTTGCACTTTGTTGTGGGTTCCCTTTTTTAAGAGTGACAAGGGTTCGTAGGGACGGAGGTCGGGGAATCTGAGAATTGGTGGAGTCGGAGGCTTCGGTGACGTAGACGCTCCGCCCGTTGCCGGTCCTCGCCGGCAGGGCAGAGACTATTACACATGTGGCTGCTAATAGTTTCTGAGAGCAGCGGAAGGAAAGACATTGTTCTGTCCAGCTCGATGATAAATATCGTCCATGTCGTCTCACTCCATCATCAAAATAGGATATATATTGTCGACACCACACATAAGCGCAAACGATCAACTAGGTCTGGACAGAAAAGTTTGGGAGGCTTCTCAGTGTAAGACCTCAACCTTGTATCCATCGATGATTCTGTACGGACAGACACCCATTACCGCCATTTTTCGTGCGACGGCCAACACTGTTTAATTTTCTGAACATGCGAAGTTCCAACGCTGAAAGGGTTTGGTTATTCTTCTCCCATCGACAAAAAGATGATGAAGGTGGCATTTCTGGACAATGGACATGTTTCGATGGAGGGGCTTACTCAGAGTTGGTGTGTGACGACATTGAGCTGACGTGGAGTGTGACCCATGGCCAGGACCCGAGGACCCTCACCTGATCGAGGGCAAAGCACCAGCAAGCAAGCAAGCAAGCAAGTTATCCTTCACGCCACAGGGTGATCCCCAGGTGGTTCCAGGTGGCAAACAGGCTGCGGGCAACTTACCTGCAGCGGCGCGGCGACTGTGCCTCCTACGTCGGCTCCTCATATTTTCTAGCCTGGATCCTAACGCTGCAGTGGTTTTCGTTGTCTCCCCATGGACGTTGCTCGTGTGCTCTCTGCTGCTAATTTTAGTCGGAGTGACAAGGCCGGGAATTGTTAGAGTGGCTCGGTAGCCGACTACATCCGGTTAGGTGGGAGTCGTCAGCCATGAGTAGAGGCAACTGACTGCAAAGGCTTCCAATGCACCGTGGATTCAACTGTTTCGGCGGAATGCGATTAATTGGTCCGCAAGGGTCCCAGAGGAGAGGCCGTTCCAGGAAGAAGGATGTACAATGCATGCAACTGATACCGAATGACACCGCCTTACTATTCCTATTCCTAGTGTCCCGCCTTTAGCTAACCCTCCACCTCCGCCACTGTCCCATATCCTGTTCTTGCCATGTGCTCCTCACTTTTCCAAACAGCTTCTCACTCTGTGTATTCCATAATCTCCCTTTTGTGATTTGGGGACAAGCTGCCAAAATCCATCCTTTCGTTTCAATTTTTCTTGCTCATTCAGCGAATCTCATCAACCCACGTGCGCCGCCTCAAAAAGTACCTGCGAGGGTATAATTGTAATAATAACAAGAGATAATTGTGATTACGATTTTTACTTTGACAACAAACGGCTTCCATTACCATGGCTTATAACAAAGACAGCACCGGGTATGAAGAAGCCCATCAGCTGGAAGAGTTTCGCTCTGCATCGCCTGTAGGTCGTCGTAGCTCCCGTTTTACACAAGTCCATTCTGCTGAACATATTTGCCTCAGAACCACCCTTCTCTTGGGCTGCACGACGATTCGCGCCAGAATTTACTCGAAAATCCATATTCTCCCGCCTACGACCAATCAGACCTTGGTACAACTCGACCCTATTCCTCAACATACAGTCTCACCGAAGGATACAATCCTGGAGACCCGGGAGTGTATCCGCCCAATGTTTCATCCGAGGCATATAACAGTGGCTTTGACGGACACGCACCTTATCACTATGCCCCTAGCCATTACGGCACCGAAGAGGGGTTTCAGCATGCACCGTCCATGCAGCGACATGATACAGAGGACAGCTGGGTCCGAAGGCAACAGGCAGAGAGTGCGCCCGCGGGCGGCGGCTTGAAGCGTAACAAGACGCGAAGATTCAAACTACACCAGGGAGCAATTCTCAGCACCGACTATCCTGTCCCGAGTGCTATTCAGAACAGTATCGAACCCCGCTACCGCAACGCCGAAGATGCCGTCGATGAGGAATTCACCAAAATGCGGTATACGGCAGCTACTTGTGACCCAAATGACTTTACTTTGCAAAACGGCTTCAACTTGCGCCCACGTATGTATAATCGTCACACCGAACTCCTCATTGCCATCACCTACTACAATGAAGACAAAGTCCTTCTCGCCAGAACTTTGCACGGGACCATGCGAAACATTCGCGAAATCTGCAATCTGAAGAAATCGAGATTCTGGAATGTGGGTGGTCCCGCGTGGCAGAAAATAGTCGTTTGTCTAGTCTTCGACGGGATTGATAATGTCGACAAGAGCGTGTTCGATGTCCTGGCAACCATTGGCATCTACCAGGACGGCGTACTCAAAAAGGATGTCAACGGCAAAGAAACAGTGGCGCACATCTTCGAATACACCAGTCAAATCTCAGTCACTCCAAACCACCAATTGATCCGGCCTTCTAGTACCGATACCGCGGATAATTTACCACCCGTCCAGTTCATCTTTTGTCTCAAACAGAAGAATAGCAAGAAGATCAATTCTCACCGCTGGCTTTTCAACGCCTTTGGCCGGGTCCTAAACCCAGAAGTCGCAATTCTCATCGACGCTGGAACAAAGCCCGGTCCCCGCGCCTTATTATCACTCTGGGAGGCTTTCTACAACGACCACCATCTCGGTGGCGCTTGTGGAGAGATTCATGCTATGCTTGGCAAACGAGGAAAAGGACTCCTGAATCCCTTAGTCGCTGTGCAGAATTTCGAGTACAAGATTTCTAATGTCCTGGATAAACCTTTGGAGAGTTCCTTTGGCTATGTTACTGTTCTTCCGGGTGCATTTTCTGCATATCGGTTTCGCGCGATTATGGGAAGGCCGTTGGAACAGTATTTTCATGGTGATCATACTTTGTCCAAAGTCCTGGGCAAGAAGGGAATTG
This sequence comes from Nigrograna mackinnonii, assembly GCA_001007845.1. Lineage (NCBI taxonomy): Eukaryota > Fungi > Ascomycota > Dothideomycetes > Pleosporales > Nigrogranaceae > Nigrograna > Nigrograna mackinnonii. The sequence goes on from JGVQ01000226.1 coordinate 576,361, forward strand.
ATGGCATGAATATCTTCAAGAAGAACATGTTCTTAGCAGAGGATCGAATTCTTTGCTTTGAACTGGTGGCTAAAGCGGGTCAAAGGTGGCACTTATCGTATGTGAAAGCGTCAAAGGGCGAAACCGACGTACCTGAGGGTGCACCGGAATTTATCAGCCAGCGACGAAGATGGCTCAATGGGTCTTTCGCAGCGTCTCTTTATTCCATCATGCATTTCGGGCGACTCTATCATTCGGGACACAGCATCATACGCCTCGCACTCCTCCACATCCAGCTCCTTTACAACCTTTTCAACGTCCTCTTCACCTGGTTCTCACTCGCCTCATACTACCTAACCACAACTGTCATCATGTCCCTCGTCGGAACACCCCAACCAGAAGCAGACTACCACGGATGGCCATTCGGCGACAAAGTAACACCGGTCCTCAACGTAGTAATCGGCTACATCTACGTAGCCTTCCTAATCCTCCAATTCATCCTCGCACTAGGCAACCGACCAAAAGGCTCTAGATACACCTACATCGCCTCCTTCGCCGTCTTCGGTCTAATCCAAACCTACATCCTGGTCCTCACAACCTATCTAGTGTACCGCGCCTTCAGCACAAAACCAATCGACGAGCAAATCTCCTTCGACTCCGGAAAAGAATTTTTCGACAGTTTCTTCGGCGGGAGCACAGGTGTAGCCGGCCTTATTCTCCTCGCCCTCATCACCATCTACGGATTAAACTACATCGCATCATTCATATACCTCGATCCCTGGCACATGTTCCACTCCTTCCCACAATACCTAGTCCTCATGTCCACATACATCAACATCCTAATGGTCTACGCGTTCAACAACTGGCACGACGTATCCTGGGGAACCAAAGGATCCACGGTAGCAGAATCCCTCCCATCCGCAAACATCATCAAAGAAGAACGCGAATCTGTCGTTGTGGAGGAAATCGAACAGGAACAGGAAGACATTGATAGTAAATTTGAAAAGACTGTTAGAAGGGCGCTTATGCCGTTGAATGATGAGGATGAGGGGAAACCGCAGAAGAAAGAGACCGAGGATTCGTATAAATCTTTTCGAACTGGTTTGGTCTACTCGTGGTTATTATCTAACATCATATTAATTATTGGAGTCACAAGCGATGATTTCAACACCATCGGTATCGGGGTATGTGTATCATTCGAAATTTCTCAAGCTGCGAAAATTTCACTAACGGATTACGATTAGGCTGCTGAAACCACCCGTACACCGATATATTTCCGCTTCTTACTCTATGCAACGGCTGTCCTTTCGGTGGTCCGGTTTTTGGGATTCCTCTGGTTCATGGGTCGTACTAGTATTGTGTTTTTCCTTTCTAAGAGATAGGTGGGGATGGCGGTTGTTGAGAAGGTTTGTTGCGGTAAGGTTTGTGGGTTTGAGAATGAGGAGAGGGTGGGGGGTGGGTGTCGCATTATTTCGCGAAATTTCCAAGTTTGCAAGTGTAATGATCAAGGGCAGATCGTGTTGGCCATCGTCGCATTTCTCTTTTGACTTGGGCAGAATTATTATAAGAGGCAATCAGCCATTTTGCATATTGCGAAGGCGCAATTATTATTGTTAACGCCGTCTTTAATCGGATTTCTTTTCGCATAATGGTTTTCCTGCTACTTTTCACGTTTGGCGTTTCTTTTGGGAAGGCATGAGAAATGCATGGTTTTGGTAGATGATGCAATACGCCATGTAGCTTAAACATCGAAGGTGTATATATAAAAGTCCGAAATCGATAACGATTAAAACAATCTTCTCCAGCGAAGTAGTAAAACTTTCCAAGACAGCCGGTGTGGCATAGTGACCGTTTCGGTACTTCGGAGCCCTCGGACAGCGCCGACGCAAGCGCGTCAAACTCTGTTTGGCTGCACCAACCGGGACCCAGCAACAATTTCTATCTGCCGTTCCACCAGCAGGTCTGGTTATCCCAGCAATGAGATATGAGGGACCGGGCGCCGCTTTCCCAATCACCATTGAACAGAAAACTCAGCTGAGCCTCAAGCAGTGGCTGTGATACCAAGACTCAAACCCCCTTTTGGTAGTTTGCTTGGCGGCTTTGAGATCGCGCGTATAATAGCTGTCCGCGGAAGCGTTTGCATATTTCAGCGCTGAGCTATTTTTTTCAACGAAGAAGGGCTTTAACAGAGACATCAAGGACGATTTACACACCAGTTATGGCAACACTTCCAGCCGCCGTGGTAAGCAATCCATATTCTTAAATATTACAATTACAGTAGGCTGATCACAGTAGTGCGATACCTGTAGGATGCGAAAGGTTAGTGCACGAACCCCTGGCTGAAGCCCATATTAACATAACTTATGTCGCGCCCGTAGGTCAAATGTGACCGTAATGACCCTTGCGGGAATTGTGTCGATGGCAACATCGAGTGCATGCGAACGTCCTCTAAACCCAACATTCGCAACATCCACAAGCGTCAAAAGATCCACGACTCGGGATCCAAAAGCTCTCGTCATGTTAGTCTGGAAGCAAAAGTTCCTCCATCACCGCCGAAATCCAATAGTACGCCTCAGTCGCCTTCTATTGTGGAAGCGCATGATTTCATTCGTCGTGAAATTACTTCTGGTAAACCAATGCCTGCAAATCGATTAGCGGTTCTTAACTCTGCTATGTCGTTTGTGAACCATTTGAGCCAGACTACGAGGCAAGAAGATGTGTTGGTGACGAGAGGTACCCGCGTTGTTGATATCCTCGCGGACATTCGTCACCCGCCAATTGAACTACTGTACTGGATGCTTCGTGGCAAGTCATTCCCTCTAAACCTGCCCTACCCCAAGCTTAGGCTAACCTCAGCTAAATATAGAGCTCAAGGGAAATAAAATTGGCCCACACGTCCTGGATTACTTCAAACACGTCTCTCTAAAGTCTCTCAAAGCTATGGGCCTAGCTTTGATCAACCGCGTCGGCGATTCAGAGACCTTGCTGTTATACTCAATATGTGTCAACGCTGCTGCGTTCAAATTCATCAATACCGTACTATCCGATAGTGAGTTTGGTGGTGTGGAGGATGGGATGCGCGCAAGAGCCGCCAGATATCTCAACAGCGCAAAGTTGGCCATGGCGCGTATGCATCTTCTCTCCACCCCATCACTCCTATTCCTGCAAGCGCTTCTTTGCAGTGTAAGCCCAAAACCTTTCACATTCCAACAATTAATAATGACGATTGTATAGAGTTTCATAGCACAGGGTACTGGCGACTCAATGCACTGTTGGGCATTCATATCCGCAGCCTGTAAAACCTGCGAAGACATCAACCTCGAAGCTCAAGTAAAAGCCTGTCGAACCGAATCCGAAAACGACGTAGAAATCTACTACTGCTACATCTGGTGTCACATCCTAGACAAGAACTACTCCTTGATGCTAGGTCGAAGTCGTTGTCTACTCGAACACAATGGTCTAGACTCGGTATTTGCGTCGCCGCTGGCTAGATCGGTGTCGTCGTTGCTTTCGACTTATCTCCACTTTGTACCGATTCAGACGATTTATTTGTTGGAATTACATCCGGAGAGGATTTCGAATAATAAATCTTTGCTTTCGAGGGTCGAGTATGTGGTTTTGGATCTTTTGGCTAGGATGGAGCGTGTGCATACGAGAATTACAGAGGTATATCTTGTTTCGTCCATTCATCTTTGCCTGAGACTAATAGCATCACAGCTACACGGGCCATCCGACTCATGGAGTGGCTTACACATGGGTAGCGAATTGACAACCATCCAATTCTCCTATCACTGTTTACGCACTTCGATACTTCGATCACGGCAAATTTGCTTACCAGGCCAACCCTACGTCGACCAAGAGTGTCTCGATTCCGCTAGAATGGCGATGTCAACACTCAAGAGTCTTCAAGAAGCCGCATTAAGCCTAACAGATATCCGAGCTCATGTGAGCTATATGCATTGGTGCGTTATTATCCCTTACTACCTCGATTGTAAACCCAATTCTAACTAGAGAAGGACCGTACTGTACCATCCTCTAACACCCTTCTTCGTCCTATTCTGCAACGTCGTTGCTTCATCAAACGAACAAGATTTCTCGACTTTGAAAAGCGTCACTGAAGGCTTAGGAACGCTGGCAAGTCTTTCTACATCCATCGCCAAGCTGCAAAACTTATTCAAATCTTTCATCGAACTTTGTGAGGGTCTTATGTCAACACGCCAAAGCCAATCTCAAGGCCAACTCCTCGACAACAACCCCGAATCAACTCAAATCTTCGATTCCACCACAGCTCCTCTGACTCTCCTTCAAACCGGGGAACCTAGTGAAATAATCGAACCTTTCACCGGTACAGAAGTAGCTTCAAATTCCCAGATTTCACAACTTGAAGATGCGGCGACTTCGGTGGATTATTCGGCTGAGCTTGACTTTGGCCTGGAAGACCCGGGTTGGGGGTTGTTTGATGTGCAGCCTACGTTGGGTTGGTTGGATGCGGATTTTTTGTATTTTGATAGTACGCAGAATTGAATGGATTGGGATTGGATCCGTCTGTTTTAAGAAAATTTCTTGTTCTTGAGATATCAGTAACTATCGTGCTAAATCGTTCCACGTAAACGCGATGTCCCGAGTCAAGTTGTGATGGATAGGGAGGTGGATCGACCCGCAGTCGAGCGGTGTGTGAACCATGTAAGATATCAAATCAATGTAATTGGACTGTACAGTTCTATCTGCGTGTGGTGTGCGACTGATTTTGGTTATACCTGCATGTCACCTGACCACTTCACTACAACGTGTTTCACATGCAGTCATTCGACCCAGGGAGGGTGGTGACACAATACATAGGAGACGAATTTTCAGCGCCGGTCCCGCCGGAACAGGCGACGGTGATGCGACTAATTCTGCCCGCCTCCTTGAAGAAGGCCCGAGGCCATGGTGATGGTGGTGAACAGAGCTCTACAGTCTTGGCTTTGCCGGCTATTTTTAGTCGGCTTTTTTCCGCATTCTGTGACGCTTCCAGGAAGGCTTAAGAGAAAAATGAAGCTGGTGATAGAATAATTAGATACGGAGGGATTATGCATTGATGGAACCGTTCAATGTACAGACTCATTTGATATTTTAATTCTACATATTTTGTCGAAGCAGTGTTGATTTTTAACGGACTAAAAATTGCGATAACCGAATATACTCACGCTACATTCTCGAACGGGAAATATCGTTGCAATGAATATCGATATTGAAATCATAGGGGGAACCTCGAAATTTTCCGCAGGAGATCAAATCGCAGGACATGTACAGCTCTACTGTCCACAGAGTACCACAATCCAGAACATCTCAGCAAGATTAATATGCGAAAGCATATCGACATTGACCGGCATGCCCGGCCTACTATTCTCAAGAAGAGAGGAAGAGAAACATACAGTTGTCTGTGAAGAACAAAACATCGCGCCATATCCACAGAGTAAGGGATCGGAAAAGAGGGAATCTGTGAAGCTTGCATCGGGATATCATAGTTTTGATCTCGCGCTGAAGGTGCCGCAGTATGCAGAGTGCTGTTCTTGCTTGAAGGATGTTCCGGCAGATGTATTATGTCATTCATGGCGAGGGAATAATTCGACGCGGCAGCGAGATATACCGCCTTCAATGGATGACCTGGGAAAGGGGGTGGAGGTTACGTATCGGGTGGAAGTCATCGTCACATATATGCGGAATATGTTCAAGAATACGTTGAAGAAGGTCAGTACATATACACTCCCTGCAAAAAGCAGCTGTTGATATTCGCTGGTTCCAGAGTCAACCTGTTAGCATCTGGCCAATGGACTCCGAACCTTCTACACCCGTGGGTTCACCCTCGGTCGTAAAGGCACGCGCAACGATTCTTGGGCCTTTAAAGTCCTCTCATGGTTCAAATCGCGATTCACTAGCTCGGTCATCACTGTCATCTGCAAACGAAACAGCAGAGACTCTGATATCTGCGACATTTCTTCCAGAGTTTCAATTAAACGTGGGCGCTACATGTAATACCCCCCTACGTAACGTTCACATGGATCTCACCGTCGAGAAACTGAATTCACATCCTCACGATCTGTATCTCCAATCATTTCAAATGCTTCTTGTGGGATACACGGACATCCGCGCAGGTCCAGCTACCCACGGACAAATGACCTTTTGGACATTACAAAGTCTCAGCAATCTTGGCCTCAAGGTGTTCGAGGGTGATCAAGCTGAGAGGAGCATAGGAACTATACCTCCTTCCCTGTGGGAGGGAGTATGTTTGGAGGATAGCGTGGTTCCAACTTTTGCGACTTGCAATCTCGAACGCCGATACGAGATGGAGGTTCTTATGGGCTGGCAGTGTCAGTCGGGACAGGTATGTGTCTCATCCAACTTCATTGTCAAAGCGGGTTGATTAATATCACTAGGATACTGGACGTGTATTCTTCGTACAGCTCAGAACCCCTGTCAAAATAACTTCCGGAATCTTACCCAGTCACCAATTCTCTAAGACTAAGCTTGAAGCGATAGATTATCACTGGCAGACCGGACAGCAGGAAGAGGGCGTATTGAACAAATGGACGGCGCCAGTGCGAACGCCTTCGTGTTTGCCGCCGACGTATGAGGAGGTGATGAAGGGGAAAAAAGAAAAGAGATATAGATAAATATTTCAGCTTCGTTTATACCTATTCGCTATGTATATAGATAAAGTATGCAAAATCATAATGAAGTTATAAATTCACCGTGTTTGGGCATAAACATTCTTTGAACTAGTTTAGCATCCCACTTCAGCGTCTGAGTATTACCCCCGGAGCGGAGGCCATGGGGATGATTTCAGTGGAAGGTCTTCACGTGAGATAGTCCCACGACCCTCGATTTGATTGAGAACTTGCTAACATCTCCCCAGGCCACAGCGGGGTTCATGACTTTAGCTGCTGTGCTCCTTACTGTAGATCGGCGCTCACATTCATCCCGAAGTATGTTTTTCTGAGCGCGTAATCAAATTCACGAAAGCACGCAATTATCTCGGACACTGGTTATACATCTATTGATATAACACACATACATTCGACTGCCTCGTACTATGTGACGGGTGAATTCCTTGAGTGATGGTTTGATCACATGCAAAATAGTGATTGGTCGTTGCTGCGCCTCAGGAAAGCATACTGTTCATTATCCATTTTCCTCGCAGCTTATCCCATAGAACTGATCATCAACAACACTGGCCTAACCGGTTTACCACCGGACTGGCTAGACTGAGGGTTTAATTCTCTTATAGCTGCACCGGGGTCAATCTGCCGTAGTAAACACGACGAACAGTTGGGTTACGTCGACATGGCATACCGAACGGATCTTTTGGAGGAACCTGACTTCGAGTACAATGTACCCCGTATTTTTGAGGCAATTGGGGATGACTATCAATTCGTCAATGCTCTCTACCCTGGTCATCAAACGCAAGCTGGTCAGAGTAAGATCATATCGCGATTTATCGCGGCCAAAAAGGCGGCCATCAATAGCCAGTGAATAAAACCCGTAGCTGTTATCTCAGGAGAGATAGTTGGGGTCGCGCTGTGGACTGTCATTGACCGAACAAAACCCCCCGAATCCGACTTTGATGGGCCTCCTGGAACATGGACAAATGATGATGAGAAGAAATATTGTCAAGCAATGCATCACGCGCTTCTTGAGGAAAGGAGGAGAGTTATTAGGGACAATAAATTGCCAATTATGAGTGAGTAACGAAGGCAAGACTTG